>CM059425.1:163454202-163996702 GCA_030390025.1 Squalus acanthias
GAAGAGACAGTGAGAACGCGCGGCTTTAAAGTTTGCAATTTCAAAGAATGCGATTTTATTAGAAGCTCGTTAATTGTGTAGAAGAACAAACATTCTCCCATCTGTCTTACTTTTGAAACATTTATTTGCATAACCTCTCAAACATGTTACATATTGTCCATATATATATATATATACACACACACGTCTTGTGCCCAGCACATGGCCATGACATCTCAAGTGCTAACACAAATCATAACGCGACCATTTGTAGGTTTTTTAAAAAGGAAAAGAAAGCCAGTCATTTCCTGCTGATTTTCCTGGCCTCTCCTCCAGGCCATCAAGCCAGGATTTATAAGGAGCTGCCAATCTACAGAAACTTCCCATAACAATTAGTCTTTAATTGATCTCAGAGTCAGGTGCCCTCCCCATCGAGTACCTGTACTGTGGCATAAAAAGGTCATGCCAGGGTGAACTGAACTCCATCTTAGAAGATAAATATCACAACTGTGCTTCAGATCCTAAACTGCATGTGAGCAATGCCATGGGAGATCAGCTACTAATATATTTTGCCATAATACACTTTTTCACGTTAACAAGATTTCAGTTCTGGACACTTAAAGGAACTTTCCTTCAGCAATTAGCTCCCAGAGATTGAAATTACTATTAAAGTATTTTCAAATTAACATCCCGAATTAGTTTAATATTCACAAAAATATTAAAGTCTCGACTGTAAAGCTATAAAAGGTAATAAAAGTAACAGTTTCCTCCATGTATATTATTGGTTATATATTTCCATATACAGTGATAGCACTCTCGCCTCTGGGTCAGAAGGTTGTGGGTTCAAGTCCCACTCCAGGGACTTGAGCACAAAAATCTAGGCTGACACTCCACTGCAGTACTGAGGGGGTGCTGTACAGTCGGAGGTGCCATCTTTCGGGTGAGACGTTAAACCGAGGCCCTGTCACCCCTCTCTGATGGATGTAAAAGATCCTATGGCACTATTTCTAAGAAGGGCAGGGGAGTTCTCCCTCAATCAACAGCACTAAAACAGATTATCTGGTCATTATCACATTGCTGTGTTTGGGAGCTTGCTGGCTGCTGCGTTTCCTATATTACAACAGTGACTACACTTCAAAAAGTACTTCATTGGCTGTAAAGTGCTTTGGGAATTCCATATAAATGCAAGTCTTTCTTTTTATATATATTCAGGAGGGCAAGTTGTGCTTTCCATGTAATTATAGTACAGACAGTGCTACTACGTATCCAGATCACTTGTTCTTGGGTAGTGACTATTTAGAAGTAAATCAATCAGAATGTACTGTACTGTTTTTGGAACTGCTAGGGGCAACTATTATTAGCTTGTGTTAATGAAGTGCGAGTTTCATGTAACAAACTGCAGGATCATTTCAATGACAGTCATTGTGCGAGTGTGTTATCCTATTAGCAACAAACATAGCTGGGCCTACTGGTGATCAAGCTTCCTTCCCGAAAGGGAAGTGTATAGATGTTAGGCAGTATGTGAATGGAATATTACTTTTTTTGATGCACTGTTAAGGCTTGGCAGCTGGCACGCAGGTGGCTATCAGCTCTGGTAAGTGAGCACTTGGGATGATGAGCAGCACAGAATTCTGCTCACATGATCTTTCTTGGCAACAGTTTGAGCACGACACTTAGAAATGAAATGGGTAAAGCTCCGTCTCAGTGGAAACAACACAAAAGCCACAACATTTTAAAGAAATAGTTGAGAGCTGAAAATATACAATGAAATGTGAGGCAGCAGATGGTTGAATAACAGACATTTTCAAGAATTGGGCCAGTAGTAAGACCCTTGCATTATATCCAATGGTTAGTCACTATTATCATAATATAGAAGAATTAATTATGAGCATAAGGAAGTACTTTCAATGCATGCGGCCTCACCTTTAGTTTTTCTACTACCAACTTTAAACATTTTTTTTTATCTGGCATGAGAAATTTTAATTTTAATGCCCTCCTTATAGCTTCATGGGAGCTAAGCTCAACTACATTTCAAAACAGTTGACACCCATAGATCTCTACCAGCAGAAAAAAATGATACAGATCCCCATTGATTTAATGGAGCTGCTTAGAAAGAACTTAATTAACTGCATTTTGAAAATTTGAATAATTCAGTCACATTGGCCTTAAACGGCAAAGCTGTGATATCCTCATGAACATCTAGGAGGTTGCTAATTGATATAAATGGTCTTATCATGGTCTCAAAAATGTTCTCACAACTAACATTGAGCATACTGATCAGCCTAGACCATTCTTTACATTATTTTAAAACTAGATGTTAAGAAGGAAGCTCTTTCAGTGAACAAAAAGGCATTCAACTTAGTATTACGCTACTTCATTTAATTTTAGTGCAATAATCAAAGGTTGATTTGGCTGAGAGACAGAGATTTTGAGCACTTTGTTTACACTTCAACATTTTTTATGTTTGTTCTCAAGATGTGGGTGACATTGGAAAGGCCACATTTATAGCCCATCTCCAGGTACTCTGAGAAGATGGTGATAGGCCTTTTCCTTGCACCCCCTTGCTACGCCACATCAGAGAAAATTAAGAGTCAATTATTTAGTATGGGACTGGAGTCACGTGTAGGCCAGGCCAGATAGGGTGGAATGTCCCTGAACGACATTTGTCAACCAGTTGGTCTTTAACAACAATCCGCCAACTTTTCATGGTTATTTTATTCCTGGTGTCAGCCCATAAATTATTTGATTTTATTAAATTCATTTTCACAATGTGTTCTGATGGGATTTGAACTCACAACCCTCTGGGTTGCTAGTCCAGCTCCAAAACCATTACTTTACTGGACACTTTTAGCTCACATAGTACTGCCTTCAAGTTTAGATTTTGGCTTTGGACAGCCTGATTTTCAGATGACCTAATTCTGGAGAAAAACCTATCCCACTTCCCCACTAAAGATTGAATGATACATACACAGTAGACTGCATCATATACAATGGATCCTATGTCATTGGGACCAGTGGGAATTATGTAAGGCGTAGAGCAGGCCAGGGTGATAATGGGAATGTGAAGATGGATGAAAACTGGTGTTTTGCATAATTACCCTTGAGGAACAGAATATTAATGCAGAACTTTCTTGTCGATAATAAACTTGGTGGGGTGGAGTCTGTGAGAGGGTAGATTGTACATGTTCTGTGGAGAAAGCAGGCTTGATGGGACAAATGCCCATGTTATTTGCCTTTATATGTTCCCTTTCTCCTCACTGCACTGCTGGGGATTGGATGGATGTACAGCCACCACTTTTGTAACCTAATCTCTCTTCCTCTAGCTTCCTTTATTTTAAGTACCAATAAACACTTTTCCATTGATTAACAGTATTTCATCAACAAGTAGCAGGCCTTTGCATTTACTTATAAAAGACACAATGGGGAGCCCATTGCTAAATGAGGCATCAAACATCAGTAAATCAAGTACTATGATTGTATTATCCTAGCCAGTCTGCAAAACACTGACAAATTACAACAGTAAATTGTGCTTTGGTTTTTCTATAAATATATAGGAGGTCCAAGTGCAATCTCCACATCTGATAATGAAAATATAAGATAGAGTGCATATCAATTACAGTGATTTTCAGATCGCTCCTGCATTTTGAAAAATACATAGTCAGCACTCTTTGTTAGAAAGAGGCTTGGATTTATTTCCTCTGATGCTTATTTTTTCCTTCTCTTTCAGTATTTTGGCACTATCTTCATTCTTTTCTACTTCAGTGTTTCCTTTTCTTTTTCTGGTTGTTTGTCTCTTTGCAGCAGTTTTACTGGATTTACTGGAATGGACTATGTTCTTGCAACTTCTGACCAGTACCTTAAATCATTGCACCAAGCACCATTAAGAACAGACACTTTCATTTTCTCTGACATTATCAAAGACTTTTATGTTGATGAGCTCCAAAAACTAGCAGTGTGTCTATACTCTTAAAGACCATGCTATATGTACTTGTTATAGAGGGAAAATAGAATCCCAGAAAGCAGTATGGCATTGTTTCATGCACTTAAAAAGCTCATGGCATCAGTCACCAGAAATAGTATGTTCAGGCAGGAGAAACCTCTTTTTACAACTTCGCAATAAAAGGAGGAGGGAAAAACAATAAAAGATCAGATGTGCTAATTACTTTCACAAAGCAATAGCCACAGGATTTAATAGCCCGTAAATTGATTTTAAAATGTTGGAAAGAGGTGTAAAGTTCTGCAAGCATTTCAGGCATTTGAAAGCACATTGGAAAGACTGAGGGTAAGCTAGATATGACTTCAAAATGGAAGGGAATGTAGCAGAATGTGTTTGGAGAAATCCAGCAGGAAAATTGGGCAGACAGTTAAGGTCTGAAGTTATTGGAGTCATTTGTGCAAACTCACTGATCCCGAGCTGCCAGCAGGAACCTGTGCTCAAGGAGAACTTGCATTATAGATTGGTCTACAACAATACAGAACCAATTTTCTGACCTGCTGCACTCCCCTTAACAGCGGTTCCCATCTGAGGGGGTAGGATTGGTGAATTTATCCTGAAGTTCACACCAGTGTGTTGAAGAGTGCTCAAGAGGAAGATGAGTTACTGATCCTGAAGTTTGTGTTGTCCTTGGTTCGGCACCACCTCGATTTTAAAATTCTCATTTTTGTTTTCAAATCCCTCCACAGCCTTGCTCGTTATCTCTGTAACCTCCTCCAGCCGTACAACCCTCCGAGAACTCTGCACTCCTCCAATTCTGACCTCTTGCGCATCCCCGATTTTAATCGTTGCACCATTGGCAGCTATGCCTTCAGCTGCGTCGGCGCTCTGGAATTCCCTCCCTAAACCTCTCTCTCCTCCTTTAAGACGCTCCTTAAAACATACCTCTTTTCTGTCCTAATACCTCATTATGTGGCTCGGTGTTAAATTTTGTTTGATAACGCTCCTTTGTAGTGCCTTGGGACATTTTAGTACGTTAAAGGCGCTATATAAATACAAGTTGTGTTGTTGTTGGTTGGCACAGTATAGGAGATCAAAAGCGGAAAGTCCAGAGGGGTAATGGAAGAAGTAATTGAAGTGATAAGACAAGGGGAGGTCAGAATCATGCGTGCTTCTTAATTTGAATTTTTGCTCTTGGTTCAATTCAAAACATAATTTCCTTTTTTTGCGTTTTCTTATGGAAATTGATCTGACAAATTAAAGGGAGATGCTAGTGCTAAATATAGAATTTATTTTTTTAAATGAACTGCTTTGAAAAAACCTTGCATTCGAGAATTAATTAATTGAGTACAGAAGTCCACCAACAATTACTATGTGCATGTATTGCATATCTATTATATGGTTCACAAACTTCTGTGACACACATCCTTGGCTTCCACTCAGATATTACTACTGACAGATTGCTGTTTACTAAAGATTTTGAGAAAGTCAGCACCCCAATGGGAAATTTTGTTTTACAAAATTAATGAAGTTCTTCCACAATAGGATCACTTCTAGACCATTAGGAATCATTTGTTGATTGATAGAATATTAGTTAACCAAAGTGATGCCAGCAGTTTTTATCCATGAAGCAATGCCATACTGCTTTTTCACATTCCATTTTTTCTATATGGCAAGTACATATGGCATGGTCTCTAAGAGTGCAGTTATACTGCCAGTTTCGCATCTATGCAAACCAGTTTTAGGAGCACATCAATGCAAATGTGGTAGGGTAGCTTGGAAGTCGGATCCCAATCTGGCTTGTGAGTACACTAAAGCCAGGTATGTGAAAGACCCTCCAGCTGCCCATCTGTTAAACTTTGCTGCTCTGGAGTATTACATTAGTCCGCTGTGAAGCCAGTTTCAAAAATACTAGGGCAAGGATTTTATAAATTTAGTATTGAATCTTTTTAATGTTGTGAAAAAGTGGATGCAGCCACATAGACTCTCCTAACATTAAAACAAGCAACAGAACAGCAGAACTCTCTCTTGTTCTGTGAGTCAGTGAAATACATGCTAGAACCATTAAAATTTTTACTTTCGGCCCACAGATTACTGAGTCATCTCCCAGTACAGTCAACACTAGGCATGCTGAGACTTCATGAAGTCTGTCAATAATGTTTGTGCAAAATGGATAGTGATATTCATTGTCTCATTGAAAGGCATGGAGATCACGATGTATTGACTGAGCTGTTGCACTGCTGGATGAATGCTACAAGTTGAATGTCAGTGCCATACAAGAACAGATCATTGTGAGGTGTCAGTAATACTGGTATAATTGACATTTTGATGTTAGGACAATAAAAAAGCAATTGCTGTCCATAGAATGGAGGAGGTAGTATGTCAACTTTTTTTGTAAAAAGCCAACCAAATATTCATCAGTGGTCAGGGTATTTTGTAATATAGCATTGCAGTTGCCCTATTCTGTCTTCCACAGGCTACAGGGGTTTATAATGAAAATCATTTTTTTCCTGTGATTGTTTAGGAAAAGGAATATTTCAAAAACGTGTGTCAATCATTCTTTTGTAGGGTCCATGGAAATTAAATACAGTAACTCCCTTTAACAATCTTGTATGGCTGAATGCATTTGTGTGCAATTTCTGGTAATCTTTCCCATGGGTGCTTAATAGGGGCAATGAGTCAGCCAATTCTAGTCATCTAAGTTGATGGGTTTGCTTTGACATTCTGCTCAAAAAGCATTGACCTGAAGCAAGCAAAATTCCAACTTATGACTTGTGAAGGTGGTTACTTTGTATTTCTTTTGCCTGAAGGTCCATAAGATTAGGATTTTGGGAGTGTTTGAAACTGAGCCTTAATTTCATGTACAGTGGTTTTTATAGATTGCTTACTGTGCTTTTTACAGTATGAAGCATTTGCAATTAATCTAGCTGAGAATTACCTTGAGTATCACCTTCAAAGCTTCTGGGATATCATTATCTTTTAGAACATCTTCATTTCTGCCTACAGAGAATCAATCTCACTGCATGAAGGATTCATTCATATTTTACTTTCAGTGATCAGGTGATTCCAACCTATAGTCCGTTCATTCCATGTGGGATTGTGATTAGAAAGTACTGTTGTGCCAATGTCAGCAGACACTAAGGCCGCGATTTTCTCCTGGGTGTCGGGATGGGGGCGGGTCAGCTGATTTTCGGGTTCCGGTCCCACCCCCAGCTGCCTCCACTCCAGATGTGATTTTCCCTTGATTGGCCTTATTAAGCCCGCCCTGCGGGCTTACCAGCCAATTAACAGGAAGCGGGTCTGATGACGTCATTTGATGATGCGTCATCGGCCAGTTTCCTTAAAGGGACCACGCACAATTTTATTTTGACAGTTGATTTTTCAGTATTTGACAGCATTGAGGTGCTGAAAACAGACAATCACTGCACAAAGGTGACCTCTTGCACCCAGGCTCTCCAATGACTCCCTCCATATGCTGGAATAGATGGCAGCTGCAGGTGAGATGACAGAAGCGATCTGTCACTGGTGAGAGAGGTTGTCCCAATGAGGTGGCACTGGACATACAGTTGGATTTAAAAACTTGTAAGCTAAAGAAATCTGTATATGTATTAAAAATGCAGTAACCAACATTTTCTTTGCTCTGAAACTCACCACGTGCAACATGGCATCCTTGACATCACTTCTGCAGCTGTCATTTTTTCACAAACATTAGACCAGACTCACAACACGCCACACTTACCTGGTGTGTAGTCCGGACGTCGTGAAACCTGACGCAGAAACTGGAAAATCAAAAAACAGCCTGAAAGCTACTGACAAGTACCTGTTAATAGGCAGTTAATTGCCTTTAATCCATTTCCCGCCGCTAGATGTTGGGTCCATTCGCAAATCGGGGACCCGACACTTGGGAAGGTTGTTTGGAGGCGGGTTGACGGCGGGTGCGAAACCCGCCGTCAATCAAAACAACTTTAACCTCTGACCCGCCTCCAAACCCGCCCGAGTGCCGGCAAAATCGCGGCCTACGCTTCCTACCAAGATGTTCTGCGGAGTCTAAATTAAGAAATCTCCAGTAATGAGACAGCCACATCTCTCCTATAATTCTATTTCTTATCCTCCACTTTGTAGATTTCTGTCAGTTATTGCTGATGAAAATAATTAAAAAATGTAAGAATGCAGGGTTAACAAAAAGGCCAATCAAACCATTTAACTTCTAGCACCTCTTTTCAGAACCACATCTGCCACATTTCATCCAAAGCCATATTCCTCTATTCTTTTCCAATGGAAAAGTAGATCTAGTCCACTTAGTAGCCTCGAAATTCGGTTCCTTAGTGCCGGTAGTTATGACCGTGGTTTAAAAAAAAAATGGCATCTGCCTCGCTTCCACCTGCGTCTGGCGTGGCCTATGCTGTTCACCATCTTGGTGAGGGCGATGGCGCAGGTGGTACATGTGTGCACCGGCAGTATGCAGAGTAGGCAGATCGTGATGCTAACTTGACGCACGACCTGCCATTTTTGACGTCGCTGCTCCAATCAACGCTCTCTCCTAAACACGCACAGCTGAACGCACGTTCAGCTGCATGAGGGACCCCCCCACCAGCGCTACTTAAAGGGATACATCCAACTTGCAGGTAAGTTGATTATTGCTTTTGTACCGGCTCTTAGAGTTTGTATGAATACCGGGTTGCTGGAAGACATTTAAAAAGTTGTGAAAGTGTGCAGGGAGTGTTGCTGGACGTTGGGAAGGCGTTGGCTGCTACTGGAAGGCCTCTGAGTACACCACTTGCTCCCAGTCATGGGAGCTCTAGTTGCAGCCCCTTTGTGCTGCAGCATAACAGGGAGAGGAAGGCTCTCAGCAGGAGGCTGTACCAACCTAGGGTCTTCAGGGAGCACTTCTCCTACCTGCACCTAAGCCAGGAGCAGTGTGTTCGGCGGCTCCGCTTCACCAAGGAGGTGGTCACAGAACTCTGCTACCTCTTGGAAGCAGACCTGCAGCCTCAGAGCAGGGTGACGACGGCTCTGTTGGTGGCCCTCAAGGTGACAGTGGCCCTGAATTTTTTCGCCAGCGGATACTTCAAGGCTAGAACAGGCGACATAACAAACATCTCGCAGTTTGCCGTCCAGGGTTCACAGAGGCTCTGTACACTAGGAGAGGGGACTTCATTGTTTTCTCTCTAAACAGAGAGAAGCAGGGGAAACATGCATGTGGCTTTCCAGGATATCTGGCTTTGCCATGGTGCAGGGCACCATCAACTGCACACACTTTGCGGGCACTGCATCTCAATGGTGAGATGTTCCGTTATCGCAAAGGGTACCACTCACATAATGTGCAGTTAGTGTGTGACCACGCCCAGCACATCATGATGGTGAATGCCCAGTATCCTGGCAGCAGTGATGATTCCATCATCCTGCACCAGTCCGCTGTGCCAGCAATCTACTAGCCACCACGTCGACCCGAGTGTGGCTGTTCGGAGACAAGGACTATCTGCTCTACACCTGGCTGAAGACTCCTCTCCGCAACCCCACCACTCGTGGCCAGCACTCATATAATGAGAGCCATGCTGCCATGAGGTACGTCATCGAGCAGACCATCGGGGTGCGGAAGCAATGATTCCGCTGTCTTGACCTCTCGGGAGGAGTCCTCCAGTACTCGCCGGAGAGGGTGTCCCAATTTGTGGTGGTCTGCTGCATCCTCCACAACTTGGTCATCATGAGGGCACAGCCCTTGCCACCACGGGTTCCATGACCACCTCAGGAGGAAGAGGAAAAGGAGGAGGAGGAAGGGAGGAGGCAGCCTGCACATCAGCATCCCGGACGGGTTGTCCGTGAGCGCATCATCAGACTCTGGTTCCCCTGAATGAAATCCCAGATCCCCGCTGTTCACCACTTCCCCATCTTACCATCCCTCTGTCACGGAACATCACAGCGTCCTTGTAATATATGTGGGTAGAACAAATGAAGGACAGAGACACGAGTTGCTAGTCCATGTGCTTGCTTTACTAGGCCAGAGCAAACTGAGCATGCTCATACTAAACTATGTGACAAACCATGTGATAATACATTACACTGCTTTCCCCTTAAAAAAATTTACATATTCCCCTCTCAAATACAACAAAACTTTGGTCCCACCTTTCCCAGCATTACATGTACCACATAACAAAAACTCCTGGCCTTTTTTCTTTTAAATCAACTACAAATGAACTACTAATCCAGTTTACTAACAGGTTTGCGGAGCCTTCCTGATCTCCTTACAAAAGGTTTTTGCGTTGAACCAGTTTTCGGGCTGTTTTGTTCGGTTTCCGAACTCAAAGATGATTCTGTTTCTATCTCAGATGTGTTTGAACTTATATGTTTCACTTCAATCCACTTTGCTGACAATTGATTCAAGATCACTGTCCAATCCAGGCCAGTAAACAAAGCTTCTTGCAATTGATTTCATACTGACGATCCCTGGATGTTCAGTATGAAGTTCGGCCAGAATTCTATCTCAAAGAAGTAGGTACCACCACTCTGCTCCCCACTTGAGACAACCTTGTTCGCAAGACAATTAAGTATGACAGTTATGGAATGGTTTCAACTCTGTGTCCAGACACCGATCAGTCCATCCATTCAAGGTGTTTTCATACACTCTTTTCAGTACTGAGTCCTTTTGAGTCTCATCTGCAATCTCAGTTGCATTCACGGGAAAGTCTTTGTCAACTGCACCTAGTATGAAAATCTCACCTTCACTCCCAACATGAGTCCTCATGTGGCAACTTGGACAAGGCATCTGCGATTGCGTTTTGCTTTGAAGTGCGATATTCAATTGTGTAGTCATATTGTGACAACACTGCCCAACGTTGCATTCTTGATGCGGCCATTGCAGGGATAGCAGATTTGGGCCCCAATATTGCTAGAGGCGGTTTGTGATCAGTTATCAGGGTAAACTTTCTGCCGATCGTGAACTGTTGAAATTTCTTGATTCCAAACACTATGGCGAGTGCTTTCTTTTCAATTTGCGAGTAGTTTCTTTCGCTCTTTGTGAGGGTTCGCGATGCAAACGCGATTGGTTTCTCTTGGCTGTCATCCATTATGTGGCTTATGACAGCTCCCACACATAGCTAGAAGCATCACACGCTAACTTAAGCTCATGCTCTGTGTCATAGTGCACAAGTACAGCATCGCTAAACAGACTTCTCTTACAAGCGTCGTAAGCTTCCAGTTGCGCTTTCGTCCACTTCCACTGGACATCCTTCTTGAGGAGCTTGTGCAATGGAGCTAACATAGTCGCTAACTCAGGTAAGAAACGTGAGTAGGACTGGACCATTCCAAGGAAAGATCTTAACTCAGACACGTTCTGTGGCTTTGGAGTATTGATGACAGCATCAACCTTTTCCTTCACTGGTTGCAAGCCATTTGCATCAACTTTCAGACCAAGGTACACAACCTTGGGCTGAACAAAAGCACATTTGCTCCTTTTCAATTTGACATTGTGGGAATTCAACCTTTGAAGCACTAAATCTCACACTTCTAGATTTTCTTCCTCGCTGCTTGTTGCGATCAGCACATCGTCTTGATTGCATAAGTAATTTGGAATTCCTTGCAAAATCTTATCCATCATAGCCTGGAAGATTTTGGGGGAGGACTTTACACCATACGGCAGCTTGGTGTATGAGTACAGTCCCTTGTGTGTGTTGATGGTGAGATACTGTTGACTCTCTTTGTCAACATTCAGCTGAGCGTAAACATGCGACAGGTCAAGCTTGGGGAAAACCTTTGACCCAGAGAGTACTGCATACAAATCTTGTGATGTAGTTAACGGATACTGCTCATCGTCAACTGCTTGGTTGATAGTAACTTTGTAGTCACTGCACAAGCGTACAGTTTTGTCTGCTTTGGGTACTACCACAATCGGGGTAGCCCATTCACTTCTGTCAGTTTTTACCAGCACTCCGTTCTCTCTCAGATTCTCTAGCTCTTCCTCCACCTGACTTTTCAACGCATAGGGGACCGGCCTTGCCTTACAATAGACAGGCGTCGCACTGGACTTGATGTGGATATGTGCATTATACCCAGTGATGCCCTCATAACTGTCTGTGAACATGCTTTTGTACTTTTTCAGCATTGTGTCGAGTCGCTTCTTTGAAGCATCTACACTGAAGATGTTTTTCCAGTCTAGTTTTAACCTTCGCAACCAGTCTTTACCCATGAGGGTTGGCCTGTTGTAGCACGCTACAACAATAGACAGCTTTACTGACTGGCCATTGTGCTGAACTGTACATTCCATTTGTCCACATGTCTCTAGGATTTCTCCGGAGTAGGTTTTTAACTCTACTGTACTCTTTGTAAGTGGGTTTTGATTAAACTTACTCTCATATGTGTCCTGACTCATGATAGAGCAGTCCGCCGCCGTGTTGTTACACATATCAATATATTGCTTGTTGATCAAAAGTTTTGTATGGAAGTCTTTCTCACGGCTGATAGCGATGCCGCTAGTGGAATGGATACAGTAGATACCCAGTTCTTCAACATCAGGTGTGTTCACTTCAATATTGTGAACTCCTCCCTTTTGCCGTCACTGCTTTGCATTGCCACTAGAATGGTTCTTACTTCCTGCTTTAGAGCTAGCTCTGTAAGCTGTTGAAATATGGCCTTGCTTCTGGCAGTGAAAACATTTCGCATTTCTGTATTGGCAGGACTGTGGTGAGTGATTTCCATTGCAGCGATAACAATTCACTGAACTGCTCTCACCGACATGCTTTTGACTTGGTCTCACAACTTTAGGTTTGGCGGTGGCTTTGTGAGTGGAGACCTCAGCTGCACTAGTCACTTGAGTTGGACAGAGCTCCCTAGCATTCTTAGACGCCATTTCCATAGATAGGGCAATTTTGCATGCTATGTCAAACGTTAGTTTCGGAGTGTTCAGTAACTTGGACTGTGTGCGCTCATCCACCAGTCCACACACAAACTTATCTCGCAAAGCACGATCTAAAAATATGCCGAAGTTACAATGTAAAGATAGGTTCTTAAGAGCTACAATGTACTCACGGATGGTTTCATTTTGTTTTGGTTTCTGGTACCAAACTTATAGCTCTTGCTATTTCTAATGGTTTTTGGTCAAAATGGTCCTCGAGTTTCTCGACAATGTCTTCAAACGACGCATCCTTTGCTTTCCCTGGTGCGAGTAGGTTTGTCAACGTTCCGTAGACATCTGGGTCGATCTCTGTTAGAAAAATTGCTTCTTTATGTTCACAAATAACTTTATTTTGAGCTTGAACATTCTCATCTGCTCCATCGGTCTCAATAATGTTATTGGCCTTAAAAAAAAAATCTCCATCCGCTCAATGTAAGAACTGAATGGTTCGCGAGCTCGGTCATACATGCTGAGGCTTCCGATGAATCCCACAGGCGTGGCCATGATTGTCCCGATCCCCTCGAACAGTGACTCAGCACGCTACCTGTGTACCTGTGCGAATCAACACCGCTATTGCTGTGTATACATACACGTGAAGGCGAAGCACAGACATGAACATTAACGGTAAAACATCTCAAAAATTCAGTTTAAGTGTCACAAATTCACCTTGTAATTGTCCACTCAAAGGTTGAATACTGTGTCCTTCCATGATCACTAAAAATGGCTTTGGGATCCCATCCTCGTCGCCAGAAATGTAATATATGTGGGTAGAACAAATGAAGGACAGAGACACGAGTTGCTGGTTCATGTGCTTGCTTTACTAGGCCAGAGTGAACTGAGCATGCTCATACTAAACCATGTGACAAACCATATGATAATACATTACAGTCCTCTTGGCCACAATGCTGAAATGAAAGCCACTACAAAACAAACATTCCAAACCATATTTGGAAATCATTCAATCCAATACTACATAATAAAGTCAACTAATCACCCTTGTGCATTCCCTTAGTGTCTGTCTTCCATGTGCCTTTGCCTGTCCTAGTGCTCCTACGAAGTGCTCCCCCAGTGGTGCAGCATGGCTGGTGGAAGGCTGCTGACTTTCTGTGGGGGAGACTGCAGATGACCTTGCAGGACGACCTTGAACAGCTCTGGGCCTAGAAGGCCCAGCCGTAGACTGCACTACCTCAGCATGGGCAGCAGCAGTCTGGGCTGGCTGGCTGACTGGCAACAACAAGAGCACTGGTGGAGTGGCAGTGGTGGAAGTACGAATGCTGTCATCCTGAGAGAGGACAGCAGGTTTGTGCTCCACGGAGCCACTGCCACTCCCCCAGAGCGGTGCCTCAGCAATCCAAGTAATCTGTTAGAGGACAGATTGCTGGAGTGCTGTGACACCCTGCAAGCCCCTTTCCATACTGGTAAATGCAGCCACTGTGGCAGCAGTCTGAGCTTGGTGGCAGAAAGCTGAGCCTGCATGAGAGCAGTCTGAGTTTCCACTGCAGCACTCAGACATTGGGTCACTTCTGCTTGTGTTGCAATGGAAGCTGAGACATCGCCCATCACACCCAGCATCATGGTTGGGTCCACAAGTGCTGTAATGGATTTGCCCATCACTTCCATCCTGGAAATTGTGGGCTCCAAGCTCTGCGCAAAGCCCTGTGCAAGGTTGGAGCTGGACTCCTCCATGCTCCTTGACAGTGACAAAGGCTTTCTGGTAGGCCAGTCAAAGCACCAAGCATTTCTGGCCATCAGCCTTCTTCTGAAGGCCACCCCAGTGAAGTCTTCATCTGAGTCCTCTGCAGCAGAACTCGTGTACGACCTTGCCCTCTGGGGAGCTGGCACCTGTGCTACCCTGTCCCCCTGCCCTAGTTGCAGGCCACTGATGCCCGGTGACTCACCACGTGCAGGTCCTATCTCTATACTACCCTCTAAAGTATGCGCCGTGCCAGTTTCTGAGCTGGTGCCTGTGAGTATGAGATCGAGTGATGGTGTCTCTTCCTGAACTGGCTGGGAAGCTTGGAGTTCTTGGGTATCTGAAGGGAGAGTGGCACAAGGGTAAGGTTGTGGTGAGGGGAGGGGGGTGGAAGGCAAGATGTGCATGCTTACACCATCAGCAGCTTGTACGTGAGTAGAGATTGTGGGATGAGGGGGAAGTGGGATTTGAGGAGAAGGATTAGGTATGAGCATACCATTATCTTCAATGGTTTCAGCCTTGCTGATCGCCACGGCCTCAGTGACGGGCCCTCCATCGGGGTAAGGTTATGCAGGCACGCCTGTGCCCCTTCAGGTGGCCCCTGCTGCCTCCTGTTATGCACCACCTTGGCCTGCAAGAGAAAGGGAAGTGTGTCAGTGAGTGTGGTGCAGAGTGTTTGGGTGATGTGCCTATCATGGTTGAATAGCTGGCAGTGCGTGCAAGGTGTGAGATGTGGGTGTGAGGCTTGCAGCAGTGGTAAGTGTGTGAGGGTGAGGTGAAGCTATGAATGTGAGGTATGAGTCGTGATTGATAGAGATTATTGGTAGGTGAGTGATGGGGGTGTGGTGCGTTGAGCATTGTGTGAGGCTGGTGGTGCAGATGGTGGGAGACGGCTTTGCAAGATGCATTCACTGACCTTGACCACCCGTGTGAGGTCATTAAACCTCTTTTGGCACTGGATCCAGTTCCTGGGGGAAGATTGCTGGCAGTGAACGCTTCAGTTATCTGCTCCCATTGCCTTCTGACTGAGAGTCTGGAGGACCTCCTGGCTCCCTGCGGGTAGAGGACCTGTCTCCTCCAATTCTACCCCCTGCACTAAAGCCTCCAGTGCTTTGTCGGAGAACCTAGGTACACTTTTTCTGCTCTGTTGACCCATAACTGCCTGACAGTAGCCTTGACAATCAGTTCAATGAGGTGCTGAATACAGAATGCACCTCCCCTTTAAGAGTTTGACAAATCTAATATACATTTTGTAAACTGACCATTGCGAGTTCCCAAAATTCACAAATGGTCAAACGCTATCTCAATGAAAATCTGAAATTCAGATCAATTTAAAGTCTTGAGCTGAAAGGTGCACAGACTCTACACCAAAAAATCCACATGCCTGAAACATGGCCACTGCGCCTGTGCTTTCCTGTAGCTTCCTCCTCTTTCCCTGCACACCATGGCCACTGGATGGGAACAGTCAGAAGAAATTGACACTAAAACCAAAAAGTAATGAAAAAAATGTCTTGCTATCAGAAGCACGATGTGGAAGCAGACACATCGCCCACGTGTCTGGGTAGCTATGAGCGCGTTTATTCTCAATCCACTGGATAGGTTATCAATGTCAATAACCTGTCTGGTAGTTGTTGATGGTTATTGTTTTAAGTTAAGGGCTGTTAATGAACATTGAACAGGACATGAAACATTGAATTGTTCTAATGGAAGGCCAGCGACCTGAATCGTTAACTCTGTTTCTCTCCCCACAGATGCTGCCTGACCTGCTGAGTATTTCCAGCATTTTCTGTTTTTATATTAAATCTTTCTTAATCGTTTTACCTTCAGCAGTAATAAATAAAGAATTGTAATGCTGATCCATATTTATTATACAAAGTTACATAAAGCAGCATCATCATTTAATACTACGAAAAGCGCTCAGCTACTAGGCTGCCCTTTATTTTGCAGTATGAGGGATACTTCCCTCCAAGGCCTTATGAGTGGATTCTTCCATTGGATGATTGCCAGTGAATTGTAGTGTGTGTGCATGTTGTGGGGAGGGAGCATGGCGAGCAGTGCAGGTACTCAGCTGCTAAAAAGGATTCTGAAGGTAACATGATCAGGTGATGTTGGAACCCTTTCTAATCCTGTGCATAATTAAGTTTTGTCTTTTGTCTAAGTGCTATGTCTTTGATGTGGTACCTTCCTGGCTGACTTGATTAACTTTATCACACCTCGGCAGATAGTCAGGATGATTTAATTTAGTGGTCTGCAATTGTAAGGTACACATGCTTTGTTCTCTATCTATATATGCTTTGGCGATTCTGTATCTAATTTACTTCACCTGAGGAAGGAGCAATCGATAGCTCCGAAAGCTTGTGATTTCAAATAAAACTGTTGGACTATAACCTGGTGTTGTGCGACCTCTCAATTTTGTCCACCCCAGTCCAACACCGGCATCTCCGCATCATAATTAAGTTAGCAGTGCTGACTTGCAGTACATGCTGTGGCTAAGAGTGAAAAAAATGTTTCGGGATAGACCAATACATGAAAAGATTCTAACTACCCAATTCCATTTTGATTTTTCAATGTCACTCACTGAAAGTTCTCACCATCTCTTTGTTAGGATTTATTCGACAATGACTGGTATAGGTCGCGGAATGTGATTGGGTTGGCAGACATCATCATCCTCAAATATTCCGTCAACGACAAAACCTCATTTCAAGAAGTGAAAGATAACTATGTGCCGATAATTAAGAGGATACTAAACCAGTGGACGGTTCCAGTAATAGTTGCTGCTGTTGGTACAAGACAAAATGGTGAGTAATGAAGGTTGTGCACATAACTTTCAGCTACATAGTGGGAAAACAATGTATGATGGTGTTAGTGTACTTTCTGTAACATTCATTCTGCCAATGTGATGATTCATATGTATTAAATTAATCAGAAATTGAAGAAAACAAGCCACATTCTGTCAATATTCTTTCCTGCTAATCTATGCTACTAGGCCACATTCCCAGTGTTTACCATGTTCAAATCAAAAGAGGTACACTTCCTGCTAATGGCTCAGAAGACAAACATATTGCATGGTGCTGTACTAAGTCAAACAGACCAAGATGGTCTCCAGTCTGATCCCAGGTGTAATGAGTTAGCTGATCTCAGCCAAGTTGGTGAAGAGTGCTACATTGGCCACGGCATCTCTGGGCTAAAAAAAGGGAGGAAAAATCAGTCAGGGTGTTTTCTGCTGTCCATTGCCCACTGACTCCTGCTGGAATGAATGAGTGCGTGCATGTATACACACTGGAAAATAAGAAGTCCCCTCTCATAACAGGCCATTTTAGATTTAGTGACGAGTAATGAGCCTGAATTAGTCAATAATCTAACGGTAAGGGAATACTTAGTTTACAGTGACCATAACATAAGAACATAAGAAATAGGAGCAGGAGCAAGCCATTCGGCCCCTTGAGCCTGCTCCGCCATTTAATGAGATCATGGCTGATCCGATTGTGGTCTCAACTGCACTTTCCTGGTTGTTCCCCATAACCCTTGACTCCCCTGTTGCTCAAAAATCTGTCTATCTTGGCCTTGAATATATTCAATGACTCAGCTTCCACAGCTCTCTGGGGTAAAGAATTCCAAAGATTCACGACCCTCTGAGAGAAGAAATTCCTCCTCATCTCCGTCTTAAATGGGCGCCCCTTATTCTGAGACTATGCCCCCTCGTTCTAGATTGCCCCACGAGGGGAAACATCCTCTCAGCATCTACCCTGTCCAACCCTCTCAGAATTTTATATGTTTCAATAAGATCACCTCTCATTCTTCTACTGAGTTTAGGCCCAACCTGCTCAACCTTTCCTCATAAGACAACCCTTTCATCCCAGGAATCAACCCAGTGACCTTCTCTGAACTGCCTCCAATGCAAGTATATCCCTCCTTAAATAAGGGGACCAAAATTGTATGCAGTACTCTAGGTGTGGTCTCACCAGTGCCCTGTACAGTTGTAGCAAGACTTCCCTACTTTTATACTCGATCCCCCTTGAAATAAAGGTCAACATTCCATTTGCCTTCCTAATTACTTGCTGCACCTGCATGTTAACCTTTTGTGTTTCCTGTACGAGGGCATCCAAATCCCTCTGTATCTCACAATTCTGTAGTCTTTCTCCATTTAAATAATATTTTTCTTTTCTATTGTTCCTACCAATGTGGATAACTTCACATTTTCCCACATTATACTCCATCTGCCAAATTCTTGCCCACTCACTTAACCTATCTATATCCCTTTACAGACTCTTTATGTCCTCCTCACAACTTGCTTTCCCACCTATCTTTGTATTGTCTGCAAATTTGGCTACAATACACTCGCTTCCTTCATCCAAGTCATTAATATAGATTGAAAATAGCTGAGTCCCCAGCACTGATCCCTGTGGCACCCCACTAATTACCGTTTGCCAACCTGAAAATGACCCAATTATCCCGACTCTCTGTTTTCTGTTAGTTAGCCAATCCTCGATCCAATCTAATATATTACCCCCAACACCATGAGCTCTTATCTTATGCAATAACCTTTTATGTGGCACCTTGTCGAATGCCTTTTGGAAATCCAAATACACTACATCTACTGGTTCCCCTTTATCCACCCTGCTCGTTACCTTCTCAAAGAACTCTAATAGATTTGTCAAACACGATTTCCCTTCATAAAACCATGTTGACTCTGTTTGATTGTATTATGATTTTCTAAATGCCCTGCTACTACTTCCTTAATAATGGATTCGAGCATTTTGCCAAGGACAGATGCCATGCTAACTGGCCTATAGTTTCCTGCTTTCTGTCTCCCTCCTTTTTGAATAAGGGCATTACATTTGCAGTTTTCCAATCCCCTGGGACTTTTCCAGATTCGAGGGTTTTGGAAGATTCCAACCAATACATCCATTATCTCAGTAGCCACTTCTTTTAAGACCCTAGGATGCAGGCCATCATGATTGAATTCAATATTAGGTTTGAGAAGGAGACGGGTGAGTCACGAATCAAGGTTTTACATTTAGTTAAGGCTGACTTTGGAGAGATGAGGCAGGAATTGACCACAATAGACTGGACAGAACTATTAAAAGTTAAAATTAAGGATGAACAGTGGGAGGTGTTCAAAAAAGTATTTGGTAGAATACAAGACCTTTACATACCCCTAAAGGGCAAGATCTCTATGTGTGTAATTAAACAATCTTGGTCAACAAGTGAAGTGAGAGATAATATAAAACTAAAAGAAAGGGTTTATACAAAAGCAAAGATCAGTAGAGATCCTGCGAACTGGGAGTGGTTAAAGAACAGCAAAGGGATACAAAGAAAGTGGTAAGAGCTGCAAAAAGTGAATACGAGAAAAAGCTGGTGAGGGATATCAAGGACAACACTCATGGTTTTTACAAATATATTAAGAGAAAGAGGGTGGCTAAGAGTAGTGTGGGCCCCTTAATGACAGACACAGGTGACACTGTAGGAAATGGTAGACTTACTAAATAGCTCTTTTGTATTGGTCTTCACAGTAGAGGATGAGGATAGAGTACCAGGGAAACAAGGAAAACTAAAAATAAATGAAGGGGATAAACTAACTAGATTCAATATAAGTAAAAAAAACAGTAATGGAGAAACTAATGAGACGAAAGGTAGAAAAATCTTCAGGGCCCGATGGTTTCCACCCCAGGGAATTAAAAGAAGTCGGTGAGGAAATTGTTGATGTGTTAGTCATGATCTTTCAAAATTCTTTCTATTCAAGAATTGTCCTCTTGGATTGGAAAACTGCCAATGTCATTCTATTATTTAAGAAGGGTAAAAGAGATAAACTAGGAAATTATAGGCCTATTAGTCTAATGTCAGTTGTGGGGAAGTTACTAGAATCTGTTATTAGGGACTGAGTGACTGAGCATTTAGACAAATATGAGCTGATCAGCGAGAGCCAGCTTTGATTTATAAAGGGTAAGTCATGTCTAACGAACCTAGTTACATTTTTTGATGTAACAAACGTGGTAGATAAGGAAGTGTCTATGGATGTTATTTATATGAACTTCCAGAAGGCATTCAAAAAGGTTCCACATAAGAGACTGTTAACAAACATGAGAGCGAAGGGTCATCGACCTGAAACGTTGGCTCTGTTTCTCTCTCTACAGATGCTGCCTGGCCTGCTGAGTATTTCCAGCATTTTCTGTTTTTATATGAGAGGCAACATATTGGCTTGGATAGGGAATTGGTTAGGAGGCATGAGACAGAGAGTAGGGATAATGGGTATATACTCAAATTGGCAGGATGTGACGAATGTTGTTCCCTAGGGTTCTGTACTGGGGCCTCAGCTTTCACTATATTTACAAATGACTTGGATGAAGTAATAGAGAGCTGTATATCTAAGTTTGCTGATAGTTAGGTGGTACAGTAAATAATGTAGATGGGAGCAGAATGTTGCAAAGGGACATTGATAGATTAAGTGAGTGGGCAAAACTGTAGCAGATGGAGTTCAATGTAGGAAAGTGTGAGGCCATCCACTTCGGAGCTAAGAAAGATAGATCAGAATATTTTCTAAATGACATGAAGTTAAGAACTGTGGATGAGCAGAGAGGTTTAGGGGTCCAAGTACAGAAATCTCTAAAAGCTAGTGGGCGGGTGAAAAATAATAACAGAGTGACTGCTACCAACGAACCGAAAGCTGCTGCCAATGACCGGAAGCTGTGTTGGTTTAAGTATTAATGTATAATAATATTGTAATATCGCATAAATCTGTGGAGCTCTGGGCTGGTTTAATAATAATGTATAATAATATCGCAGGTTGGTTTAAGTATTAATGTATAATAATTTTGCGGTGGGAGGGTTGCAGAGATTTATTTGTTCAGAGCACGAGCTCCGTGTGAAGGGAACGAGAATAAAATTAATAAAAATGGACGTTTGCTGAGTTTTGCTGGCGCAGATTTTCTTTTCCTGACGCGGCTCTGTTCGGGAGTAGCGATGCTGCCGACCCGCTCAATGCAAAAGCGGGGCCTCTAGGTTCTTGTCTGGGGCTTGAGGCCTACACCGGGTGTTTATAAAGCCTCCCCCCCCCCCCCCCCCCCGGTTCCATTGCTCCCCTGCACCCCGCCGCTTCCTCCCTGCTCCGGAATCTTCTCTCCGTCTTCATCGTCCGACTGGCGGTATTGCGCACCTGCAGGACCCGACCCACCTGCGCCGAACCTTCTCCACGCAGCAGGCCCCTGCAGTATTTATAGGACCTATTCTATCGCTGGGAATACCCTGGGTAAAAACCACCGCCATTTCAAACTGCGCATGTGCAACTACTTCAACTTTGTTGCCAGCAGTCGCTGCCAAAAAATAATTAATAAGGCTAATGGAATGTTGGCCTTTATCTCAAGAGGGCTGGAATACAAAGGGGTGGAAGTTATGTTACAGCTCTACAGCTGGAATACTGCATTCAGTTCTGGGCACCACACCTCAGGAAAGGTATATTGGTCTTGGAGGGGGTGCAGCTCAGATTCACCAACTAAAAGGGTTTTTAATTCTGAGGACAGGTTGCATAGACTAGGTTTGTATTCCCTTGAATATAGAAGATTAAGGGGTGATATAATTGAGGTGTTTAGGATGTTCAAAGGAGTTGATAGGGTAGAGAGAGTGAAACTATTTCCTCTGGTGGGGGCGTTCAGAGCAAGGGGGCATAACCTTAATATTAGAGCTAAGCCATTTAGTGTGATGGTAGAAAGCACTTCTTCACACAAAGGGTAGTGGAAAATCCGGAACTCTCTCCCCTAAAAAGCTGCAGAGGCTAGGTCAATTCAAAATTTCAGAACTGAGATTGCTAGAGTTTTGTTAGGCAAGGGTATTAAGGGTTACGGAACCAAAAGGGTAGATGGAGTCAAGATACAGATCAGCCATGATCTAACTGAACAGGCTTGAGGGGCTGAATGGCCGACTCCTGTTCCTATGTTCATCAGACAAAATCACTGATATAGCTTGGAACTGAGCATTTGAACTTTTTAGAGGCTGTCACACTATAACGTTATACAAACTATGAACTAAATATTAATTCAAACTTATTGGCCCAGAAATTGATCTCGCTCTGTTCCCGCGGGGGTAAGCCTTTCCCGCGATGTCTCACCTCGCTTATGCTTTTTCTGATCCAGCTCGCACGAAATTGATGTTCCAGACATCAGCTGTGCTGGGCTTGCGTATCCCAGCGGCGTAGTTAATTCGTGCGAGCTGTGGGATCACGTGACTCAGTTAGAGCCAATGGCAGCACACCATCTTCCATTCATAAGTCTCACAGCATGGCTGAGAGACTTATGAATCTTACACCCCCCCAAAATAACAGCTAAACCTCAATTAAATTTAAAAAAAAACCCATCACATTAATAAAATAAGTATAGTTAATTAAATTAACCATTTTAAATAAAAAATTAAATTTTTGAAAAAATTTAAAATCTTTTAAAAAGTTATAAAAATAAACTTACCTGTCTTTAAAGTCTATAAAAAAGATATACCTGTAAAAAAAAATTCAAAAAAATACTTAATTCACTACTTACCTTCTTAAAAGCGGGTCTTACTCCTCCTTTTTACATTTCCAAAATCTTCAGTACTTACCTGCGCGTCCAAAGCATGAAGTGCACAGCGTGCGCGCAGCCTGTAGCGCGCACGCGATGCACTCCGGCCCCGCCCCCTTTTCGGAAGAGCAATTGCCGGTTTTCAGCGCATGCGCAGGGCATGCAGAAAACCGGCAATTGGAGTGGGAATACGCGAGAGTATGCAGTGCGTACTCTCGCGTCCCGGGATCAATTTTCGGCCCATTATTCTTTAAAATTATTTTTTTAAATGATTAAAAAATAGAAGTTTCAGTTGGCTACATTATGGCCTACACATTCGGCCACACAGTACCTGTGTTTCAGGCACTAACCGGCCACCTAAGCCTCCAATATGGCGGACAGGGAGCGCATGCTCATTACAATCCGCAAGTCTGCTGTCCGGCATATTCGTAAAGACCATAGTATTGGCGTGAAGTGTCCATGTCTGAAACATGTGAAAATAAGGGCCTAATGCCTGTTTCAGACCCCAAATGCAGGATTAGTTTGCCTTGAGGCAGTTGGTGCTGGCACCGGCTGTTCTCAGGAAACCCAGGCCGCAACCAACAAGGTAAGTTTTTAAACTATATTTACCTGAATGTGGAACCAGGAGGAGCAGGAGCACTCCTCCGAAACCCACATTCAAAGAATACGGGCCGCTGTCTTCCACTGGTCCCTCCCGACTCGGGCGCTGACCTTCTCGGTTGCCCCACTTCCTCACTTACCTGAGGGCCGCTGCATCCAAATTTCTAGGTTATATCTCTAACCTTACCAATAATAGGTGATGATGTACTTACTATATGATGCCATCATCTTGCACACCAAATGTAAATTGAATTGCATTTTAATTTTTTTTATTAAAGAGAGTGAATTTTAGAAAGAACTGTTCTTTTGAATTGTAAAATAGAAGCTATGAGGAGTACAGTTTCAAAAAGCAAATATACAGCACCATTTTGAAATCTAAGAATCCCTGGACTATTTATAGGTATCAAAGGCATGGTAGTGAAATGTAGGAATAATGATTCAGAGCATGAATTATCAATGTAATAATATATTGAAAGGCAGATCCAATAAATCATTCCATAAAATATCCTCAACAAAGCTTTTTGTTAACCCATACAAATATGTTTAATCTGTTCCGATCTGGGAATATAAGATTGTAAAAATCTAACTAAATCAGAAATAATTGTACAATAAAGGTAACAAAAGGGCTAAGTACGAAACTGGCAGATTTTACATTTTTTTTCATTAAATCCCTTCAGTGACACTGAGCTAGATTAAGGTTTGACAAAATGTCTCCTGGAGGGCATTAAGTTAGATTTAGATTTATACAACTCTTCTCCTTTTTATGCCATTAGTGAAACCTTACAACAGGTGTAGTTTAATTTAAGGCAAAATCATAATTATTTAAGGACCATAAAATAAGCGTTTAAAGGACCATGAGTGTTTAAACGGTGCAGTATTCAGATTGAAGCTTTTGTCTGATGATCACATTGTTTCAGTTCAGTACTTTTGTGAAGATTACAGTGGACTTGCTGTCCAATACCAGATAGGATAGCCTATGATTACTGGTAATGACATTAGCTTGACTAAGCTATATCATAAACTTTTCCACCTGTAATTAAATGCAGGTTTAATTATTGCAGATGTCCCACAAACAGCAAATAGATGAATGGCCAGTTAATCTTTTTTTTGGGATGATGTAGGTTGAAGGAGGAATGTTGACCAGGCTGTCGGGAGAACTCTCTGTTCTTCAAATAGTTCATGGGATCTTTACATGTATACCTGAACCACTGGAATGGGCAGATGGGATCTTGGTTTAATGTCTTATCTGAAGAGCAGCACATCTGACAATGCAGCCTTGCTTCAGTGTTGCCTTACAATGTCAATCTTGATTACGAGCTCAAACTAATGGTACAGGAATTAAACTGACAATATTCTAATTGTATTGGGACAGTCCCTTTAAGTGTTTCATAAATCACAATGAAGGAATATTGTGGTGCTTTTCAGCTTGGCTTTTCCCGGTGGCTTTTGTGAAAGTTGTTGCAATTAGTATTCAGAACAAACCGAGGCCTTGTTGTGCAATACGTGCATTTTAGTGGCGTCTTTGTAGCCTTGGTTTTCTGCTGTTGGGAAGATTTCAGTAAATGTACTTTGTTCAACGTTATGCTTTACTTTGTCTCTGAATAAAGCACATAAGGGGTGAAATTGTTGGGAGGATGAGCAAAGCGGGTGGCAGCGAATTGGCATGGAAAAGAAAATCGGGTGGGATGTAAAACAGGCTGCCGATTCGTTGTCACCCATTTTGCGCTACTGTCGAAAACTAATTCCTCCCCAATGTTTCTAATCATTGGAGGACCCTGGAATCCCACAAATCATCAGTTGTGTAAAAATATGTTTAAACATAGCAAATCTTTAAGCGGTCATATGGTAATTTTAATTTCACAGTCTGTAGCCCAAAAAGTACAACAAAAGTAATAAGTTTTATATTTGATGCAGTGGTTGAAAATAATCCTGTTCTTCCCATGGAGGGGGTGGGAGTGTTCTAGATTTAAATTTCAGACTTAGTTTGACATTTTGAACTCAATTTTCACTCAATCCCGAGGCGTGGGATCCCCGGCCGGCCACAGTTAAACCTGCACAGCTGGTTAAATCAGAGACTTCTAGCCTCATTATCATATTTAAAGTGCCAACCCACCTCCTGGGAACGGGTTGCCCGCCCCTGCCTCCGTTAAACCCGGAGGGAGGAGGGTGGGGGGGGTGTCGGGATTCACATTTTTAATACTTTAACCTCCCACCTGACCCCAACTCACCCGTTTTTTGGGGATAAAATTCCCCCCAAAGAATCAAGAACAAGTGTAGTCTTCAGCTGAAGTGGGGTTAAAGGCCGGGGATAATTGGAGCAGGATACACACATGTGATTCCGTTGCCATTTTAAAGTCATATATTCCACCCTTATTTTTCTATTTCCATGATATACTCTTATGCCCACATTTATAATGGAAACTACCTATGCAAACGTGTAATTATATTCTTCTGCAACTGGCAGCGGAGGGACAGGCAAGGCGAAGAGGAAGGTGAGGAAGAAGTGGGGGCACGAGGGACCAGTTTTAGAGGCAGTAACATGAGCAGCCGATGAAATTTCCTCTTAAAATTCATTCTTCGTTGTCACATTAACAGGACATGTACTTCCACCCACCAAGTTTGTCAGTAATTGTGCATGAAAGCAAGCAGAGATAGTTAGAATGTGGGAAGGGGAAAGTTATTTTTATTTTCAGAAGTGAGAGAATAAACAAGAAGGTGAAACACTCTATGAAACTCGATATAAACTGAAAAACAAAATGGCGAGCAAAAGGTCAAAACTTGAAACTTACCTGCAGAAGAAACATGGAGACTGCTCAGAAGATATCCAGAGGCGGACTTTGATGGTATTGACAGACTGAGCACAAAGCCACTCCGAAGCCAGATAGTGTAATTACAAGTTTACATAGGCAAAACACATTATCGATGTGGATGTAGGAATTTATAATGGGAAAATTGACACAAAAAGTGTGACAACAGGCAGACACGAAGTACGCAGATTTAAAATTTTAATATATTGAAAGCAACTCAGGGCCTAGAAATCTGAAAAGGCATGTAAACGGGCGGTGCCACCGCAAGGCGAGGTTTGCTCGCGCCCGTAAAAAGATCGCAGGCAGCACCGGAACTTGGTGCTCAGCAACGACTGAGGTAGGCCGGGACTCGGGACCAGGATCGGGTGGGGAGGGGTGTCGGGACTCGGGGCCAGCATCGGAGGAAGTCGAAGAGGGCCTGGCGGTTGGAGTCGGGAGTGAGGTCGGAGATGATAATGGTAAGTACTTACCTTTTTTTCATTCGCCGCTGCTAACGTTTGTTTTCCCGGGAGTAAACATTGCTGGCGCTGACTGCCTCAGACATGAGCCAAATTTGCAAGAGGGAGCAAAAGCAGGTATTAGGCCCCTTATTTGAATATGTTAATAGCCTAACTCCTGCTTCAAATGAAGCTAAACAACGCCTCTTTTTTTGCCCTCACCAATATGGCATCCAGCGTGGCCTGCGCCAGAAGTGGGCGGGAGAGGCCTTAACAGCTGGTACTAAGGTGCCAAATTTCAAGCCCAAGAAATCTGCAGTACAGTACATTGGGCTAAAAGCAAATTTTGACGGCTAAAAAGTGGATTATCTAACTCTGAATATTTATACTTTATTCCTTTTAAATATCACCTTCTGTTTTTAGTTGAGAAAACAAATTAAAAGTCAAGCTGTATAGTGGAGTACCAAGATTAAAAAGAGGAGAAGATAAGATAAATCCAGAAGCAGAGGTCAGCTAACACCTAGCTTTATTTTTAAAAGTTTAAAAGACTGTAGATCAGGCATGCACAAGCTTTTGGTCTTAGTGGGCTCCCTTGTGTATAACGTGGAGCCACAGGAGCTGCATATGATGTTCAAATCAATGTTCCTGTTAATTTGCAAATATCTTAAGCTGCAGATACAATCAGATCCTGGTACTTGACTTAGGATTCATTCATCCAAAAGGCAACAGTGCTAAAAACAGCCCCTTTAAAATCTGCAAAATTCAGGTACAAAGAAGCAATTAAGACATACTGGAAATTGGACTGCATTGCCTGGGCTTTGAAGGCCAGATTGCCATGGTTCAGGGGCTGCAGTTTGGATGTCCCTGTTGTAAATTAGAGGTGGGGGGCAGTGGGGAGGTAAGGAAATCTAGGGGGTGAAATTGGATTGGGCCCGAAAATGAGCGCAGGGAGCACGAAGCACAATGTGCCCGTTCAAAGTGGTGCAGGCAGCACGCAAAATTCGTGCTGCTTGCTTATTATAATGATTGGAGCGCTGAGCTCAGCGCTAAACGTGCTGCTGATTGGCTCAGCGTTCAACAGGGGGCCAATATCGGGTGCAGTCTACTGGCCAATAAAATTTTGCCTAGGCTCTCTGCACCTCTTAAAGGGGAGGTGCTTTGTTACAGAAGCACCTCATTGTCACTCTGGATGCAGCCATGGCTCAACAGGTAAGGGAAAGGACAAGGAGATTCCCTGATGCAGCACTGGAGGCCTTGGTCCTGGGGGAGCACAGAAGAAGACGGGTCCTCTACCTGCAGGGGGCCTTCCAGGCAGAATGCCAGAAGGCAGTGGGAGGAGATAGCATAAGCCATCAGTGCCATGTGTGATGCCCCCAGGACCTGGATCCAGTGCTGCAAAAAGTTTAGTGACCTCACATGAGTGGTCAAGGTCAGTGAATGCATCTTCAAATGCCATATCCCACCAACTGCACCACTAGCCTCACACACTGCTCCATGCACCGCACCCCCATCACTCACCTACCAACAATCTCTAGCAATCACCACTCATACCTCACATACCTCACAATCATAGCTTCACCTCACTCTCGCACACTTATCGCTGCTGCAAGCCTCACACCCACAACTCACACCTTGCACACAATGCCAGCTATTCAACCATGACAGGCACATCACCCAAAAACATTGGGCTAGAAATTCAGTGCATTTGCGCCTCCCGTTAGCGCCTCCGGCACGGCCCCCCACTCCCTGGTGGCCCAGGTAGGGTCCCAGAGAGTTGTGGGCTTGGGCCCTCCCCTTTAATGAGGGGCGGAGCCCTTCCATGCGGCAGCGCTACGTGGCCCAGTGCATAGCGGTGCAGAACGCACTGCCCCCGATATTCAGGGTTTGTGCTCTAAGAAGGAAGTAGAGCGCTTGAATTAGCTAAATTTAGCGCCCAGTCAATGTTGGTGACCCAAAATAGTCGCTAACGAATTCTTCCCCCATTGCACCACACTCACCTACACACTTCTCTTTCTCTTGCAGGCCAAATTGGTTCAGAACCGCCGTGAGCAGTAGCAGATGAGCGGAGGGGAAGCTGGTCTTCAAAACTTAACTGCGCTGGAGGAGACAGTGCTGGAGATCATTGAAGGGGCCGTTACTGAGGCCGTAGCAAGCGGAGAGGTTGAAAGCATTGCTGATGATGGTTTGCTCATACCTAATCCTTCTTCTGACATCCTACTTCCCCCTCATGGCATAATCTCTTCTTACATGCAAGCTGCTGATGGTGTAAGCATGCACGTCTTGCTTTACCACCCCACCCATCACCACAACCCGACCCTTGTGCCTTTCTCCTTTCAGATACCCAAGAACTTACAGCAGCCCAGCCTGTCCCCGACCTAGTAGAGGAGGAGAGTGAAGGTGAAGAAGTCACACCGTCACTCGACCTGACACTCCCGGACACCAGCTCAGAAAATGGTACTGCACGAACTTTAGAGGGTAGTATCGAGGTGGGATCTGCACATGGTGAGTTACCAGGCACAAGTGGGCTGCAGCCAGGCCAGGGGAAAAGGGTAGCTCGGGGGCCAGCTCCCCAGAGGGCGAGTTCACGCACGAGTTCTGCTGCACAGGACTCAGATGATGACTTCGATGGGGCAGTCTTCAGAAGAAGGGTGATGGGCATGCACACAGAAACGCTTGGTGCAATGGCAGGCCTGCCGGAGAGCCTCTTGTCAGCGTCAAGGAGCATAAGAATGTTATGGAGGAGTCCGGCTCCAACATTGCACGGGGCTTTGTGTGGAGCTTGGAGGAAGTAACAGGCAACTCCATTAGAACACTTGTGGACACAGCCATGATGCTGGGTGTGATGGGCGATGTCTCAGCTTCCATTGCAGCACAAGCGAAAGCAACCCAACGTCTTAGTGCGGCACTGGAAGCTCAGACTGCTCTCATGCAGGCTCCGCTTGCTGCCACGCAAGCTCAGACTGATGCCATGGATGCTAGGTTTACAAATGTACGGTCTCACAGCAGTCCAGCAATCTCTGCTCCAACAGATGGCTAGGAATGCTGAAGCGCCACCCTGGGGGAGTGGCAATGGCTCTGTGGAGCAAGAACCTGCTGTCCTCTCTCAGGATGGCAGCATTCCTACTCCTACCCCTGCCACTCAGCCAGTACCCTTGATGCTGCCTGTCAGCCAGCCAGCCCAGACTGCTGTCGCCCATGCCGAGGTGGTGCAGTCTACAGCCGGGCCTTCTAGGCCCAGAACTGCTGGAGGTCATCCTGCAAGGCCATCTGCAGTGTTCCCCACGTAAAGTCAGCAGCCTTCCACCAGCCATGCTGCAGCCACTGGGGGAGCACTTCGTAGGAGCACTAGAGTAGCCAAAGGAACACGAAAGACACTAAGGAAATGCACAAGGGTGATTAGTTGACTTTGTTATGTAGTATTGGATTGAATCATTTCTAAATTATGTTTGGAATGTTTGTTTTGTGATGGCTCTCATTTCAGCTTTGTGCCCAAGTGGATGCTATGATGTTCTGTGACATAGGGATGGTAAAGTGGGGAAGTGGTGAGCAATGGGGATCTGGGGTTTCATTCAGGGGAACCGGATTCTGAATTCAGTTCCCCTGAATGAAACTCCAGATCCTCGTCTGGAACGAGGATCTGCTGCCTCCCTTCCTCCTCCTCCTCCTCCTCCTGAAGTGGTCGCGGAACCCATGGTGGCAAGGGCTGCACCCTCATGATGACCAAGTTGTGGAGGATGCAGTAGACCACCACGAAATGGGACACCTGCTCCGACATGTACTGGAGGGCTCCTCCTGAGCAGTCAAGGTAGCGGAACCATTGCTTTAGCACCCCGATGGTCTGCTCAATGAGGTTCCTCGTGACATCATGGCTGTCATTATATGATTGCTGGCCACGAGTGGTGGGGTTGCGGAGGGAAGTCATCAGCCAGGTGCAGAGCGGATAGCCCTTGTCTCCGAGCAGCCACCCTCGGGTTCGATGTGGTGGCTGGAATATTGATGGCGCAGCGGACTGGTGCAGGATGAAGGCACCATGACTGCTGCCAGGATACCCGGCATTCAACATGATGATGTGCTGGGCATGGTCACACACCAGCTGCACATTAAGTGAGTGGTAGCCTTTGCGGTTGCGGTACATATCATGATTAATATGCTGCGCCCGCAAAGTCATGTGTGCAGTCGATGGTGCCCTGCATCATGGGGAAGCCTAATATCCTGGCGCGCTCCTCCTGCTTCTCTCTGTTCAGAGAGAAGACAACAAAGTCCCTTCTGAAGTACAGGGCCTCTGTGTCCTCTTCGATCTAGCGATGGATGGTGAACTGGGAGATGTTAGCTATATCTCCTGCTCCAGACTGGAAGGATCTGCTGGTGAAAACATTGAGGGCCACGATGACCTTGAAGGCCACTGGGAGAGCCATGCTCTGAGGCTGCAGGTCTGGTTCCAGGAGGTGGCAGAGTTCTGAGACCACATCCTTGGTGAAGTGGAGCCTCCAAATAAACTGCTACTGGCTTAGCTGCAGGTAGAAATGCTCTCGAAAGACCCTAGGTGGGTAAGGCCTCCTGCTGAGAGCCCTCCTGCCCCTCCTCCTCCTCCCTCTGCAAGCAGCTTGTCCTCTTCTTTGCTGCCCCTGCTCCATGTATGTGTCATACTCGAGTGCGAGAGGGACTGCAAGTAGAGCCCCCATGACTGGGAGCAAGTGGTCTGAACAGAACCCTTGAATTCAGAAGCAAGGCCTTCTCCACTTGCAGCACCACTCCCTGTCACCTCACCAACTTTAAACAACTGTAGAAAGCTTCAAACAGTTGCACAAACTTACACAGAGCCAGTAGAAATCAAAAAGCAAGTCACCAGCAAGTTGTTGATGATCCATTTAAATAGCACTAGTGCGGGTCCCTCATGTCGCTGAACGCATGTTTTGCTGTTCGTGCTTTGGAGAGGGCGTGCAGTCGAGCGGCGATGTCCAAAATAGCAGGTTGTGCGTCAGATCAGCATTGCACGCTGATTGACGTCACGATCTGAATGATTAGCATTTTTCTAGTGAACGCAGGCTGTCCAAAATGGCAGCCACCGTGGGACGCGCCAGAAGTGGGTGGAAGCGAGGCGGCCGACATTTTTTGGCCGAAACTGGCCTTAATAGTTGGCGCTCAGGTGCCAAATTTCACAGCCCGAGTGTCTTGACATTCTGGGAAAAGTGAATTCGAGCATCAGTTAGTGCGATGAGACTTTCTCCAGTGAGTCCAAAAGTAAACATTGTAGCAAGTTATAGGTAAAGAAAGAGAGAACTTGCATTTGTGTTGTGCCTCTTGTATCCTTGTGACATCCCAAAGTGCTTTACGACCAATGGATTACTTTTACAGCGCAGTCAGTCATTGTTGTTATGTAGGCAAATATGGCAGCTAATTTGCATGCGACAAAGTCCCATACAGAGCATATGAATGATTAGCCAGACAATCTGTCCTAGAGTTTCCGATCGATTGCGCTGGTTTATTTTGGCACAATTTGGCCGAAATCGGTGTAACTGGCGCAAAAGAACACGGAATTTTAAGCACAATTTGCGTTCAGCGCAGCTCAAGTTTCCGGGTTCTTTTGCACTAGTTTTAAAAACATTATGCTGAAAGCTGGCCCCGCCCACAAGATTGGCCATGACCCCCAGGGCGAATTAATCACAATTGGGAGTTTCCGCTAATTGATCTTATTTGCAGGCCTTCAGGGAGGCTTTAATAATTAATCTTTTTGGGGGCAAGGACACTAATTGGTATGTTTTAAAGCTCTAAATGTGATCTTTGTTTTAATTTACTAAGAAACTGACTAATGTACCCCAATATAACTAGAAAATAGTTTAATATTAATTTTTTTAAGTTACCACTTTTAAATATATGAAGGAAATTTTTTACGGCAGTTTAAAAAAAAAGTTTACGTTTTAAATCGCTGCCAGATTGCGTTGGTTCATGGCAGATTTTGCGTTTGGCGATATGTAAATGAGTCTGCGGAAACTCGGCGGGGGGGGGGGGGGAAACACTTTTCAAAACGGGCACAAGTGTGTTGTGAAATTTGACGATCGGAATTTCTACCCTACATGTTAAAGACCACATAGATTCTTTAAAGGATAAATTAGGTAGAAAAACTTTAAAAGATAAAGAAATGGCAGAAAAGGAAAAAAACCTTAAATAATGGAGAAAATACTGGAAATACACATGAGACTGTTAGCATCAGAAAAGGGAAAGGACAGATTAACACGTCAGGTATGGACCCATCAGCAGAACTGAGTTCTGATGAGGGATCGCTACCCAAATCTTTCACCTGTCATTTCGACTGTCACTTTTGCTGTTTAATACCATTTCTCCTCTTAATTAAATGATTACCTCGTAATCCATTCTCACCCAACACATGTCCTGTGTGTATTTATTTACTCTGGGGTTGAAATTAGTGATGAATGCATTAATTGATGCATTCGGATGAAACTCCTTTGTCTGCTACGTTAATGAAGGTGTTAACCTGTTTATTTAACACATTTGTTAATATTCCACAGTGCAATTTCATTCCCTTAGTTTGTTAATATTAAACCTAAATCCATGCCTTTATCACCTCGGGACTTAACTTCTCCGACTATCTTCTTGCCGCCCTCCCCACTTTAAACCTCCACAAACGAACTCATCCAGGATAGTGTAGTCTGCATCCTCACCTGCACAAAGGCCTGTGCTCCCACTGCACCTGCTCCAGCCAAGCTTCACTGCCTCTCTGTGTCCCAGCAAATCGATTTTACTATTCTTATCCTTGTCTTCAAATCCCTCCATGGCCTCATCCCGCCCTGGCTCAGCGATCTCCACCTGCATTCCTTGCGTGCTCCTCTGTCTTGTCACCTATCTCACTCTCTGGTTTTAGAAGCCTCGCAAAGACCCTTCTCTTCAACTGTACCCGTCTTGCCCTCTCTCCCTCTTGCTAAGTTTATTACTTTTAAGAACATAAGAACATAAGAATTAGGAGCAGGAGTAGGTCATACGACCCCTCGAGCCTGCTCCGCCATTCAGTAAGATCATGGCTAATCTTCGACCTCAAATCCACTTTCCTGCACTATGCCCATATCCCTTGATTCGTCTGGAGTCCAAAAATCGATCTAATTTGAATCCCCTGCTCTGTAAAGCATGCTGAGATGTCTCTTTCTACACAAGGAATATTGTAGAAGTGCAAGCTGTTGGAACACTTTGGATGTCGCTACATGTTGAAAACTGTTCTACGACCTCTGGTAGTTGGAAGCTTCATCATTGAAGATGATTAAGAATTATACTTACAAAAATAAAATACGCAGTTAGTATAAAGCCTTTTCATAACAGGATACATACAAAAACTAGTGAACAGGAAAATAACTGACTATTTCCAAGAGGTTATTTCAGTCTCCTTTCCCCAGCCAAGGTTAAAGCCAGGTGCAGATGGTGAAAGTCAGAGGCTTAAGAAGTGTTGTCAGTCATTTGCACAAGGTCAATAGATTACCATTTTAAATATAGATAATAAGCTTCTTTGTGGTATACCTGACGTGATGTGATTTGCAGAAATAATAAGCTGTTGTTGCGCAACAATTAGACAGAGCTCATCAAAATGTTTCAGTGCTAAATTCCCTCTTAGCAAATTGGAAAAAATTAGAGGCACCAAACATTTATTTACAGTTTATGATATATACCAGGCAATATACTTCCATAAAAAACTATTTAGCACCTTAGTATGTGTCACATGATGCCAAGTACCTTGAGCTCTTAGCTATCATCCTTATTAGCCTTTCACCTACTTCGTTCTTGCACTGAGCATGTTTGCAGCTTAATAGCAAAACAGTGTAAAAACTCTCTTATTTTCCTCTCATCATTAATTTTAGCAAAAGACACGTTTTTAAAGTAGTGCCTTAACAGTAGAAAATGCTACTGAACTATGTGACCATGTTCAGTACTGCTCTGAGTGTTCCTAAACCGCCCAAAAATGAATTAACCAATATTAGCAGAAAATGCATGTTTAGGCCTTGATAAGGTGAGAAATTTATGCAACATTCCACACTCGGGGGGAAAATTTGGTAGGTTAGCGCCTCCCGTTAGCGCTAATTCTCAAACTTTTCTAAAGATACCACCCATTCCTGGGCTATAATGAATTTCTAGCCCTCAGTATTTCACTCCTTTTTAGACTTGGATTTAGTGAGCTGAATGAATGGGAAGATTACAATAATCAGCACAGAAATAACATAATTGGATAATATACAGCAATTCATTAGCAGATATCATGGGTGTAACAGCCTGACACATTTTTGGTTTTTACACTAGGTAGTTTCTCAAGTTCAGCATCACTGGCCACTCCCGTAAGTGAACCTTGAATCCCTAAGATCTGGAGTGCCTTACTTTAGGAAGAACATGAAGAGAGTACTGAAGAGATTTACTGAGATGATGTCAGGGATGAGGGGACTTGGTTATGAGGAAATATTAGAGAACCTCAGGCTCTTTTCATTAAAATGAAGAAGACAAAATATAGAGATCTTCAAAATTATGAGGAGTTTTGATGAGGTATATCCAGAAAAACTATTTCCACGAGTTGGTAACTCAGTAATTAGAGGGCATAAATTCAAGCTCGTCACCAAAACAATGAAGGGGAATTTTACTTATATTGAATGCCCTACCAGAAACAGTGGTAGAAGCAGAATCCATAATGGCTTTTATTAACTAAGCGGATAAATATTTAAAAAAAGAAAAAAGTAAAAGGCTATGGGAAATAAATGGGGAATGGCACTAAATAGATAAATCCTTCATCGAACTGGCACAATGGGCCGAATAGCATTCTTCTGTGCTCTGCTGAGTGGTGATGACTGACTGTACTGAATGGTGCTGACTGACTGTACTGAACGGTGCTGACTGTACTGTGTGGTACTGACTGTACTGAGGGGTGCTGACTGTACTGAGTGGTGCTGACTGACTGTACTGAATGGTGCTGACTGACTGTACTGAACGGTGCTGACTGTACTGTGTGGTACTGACTGTACTGAGGGGTGCTGACTGTACTGAGTGGTGCTGACTGACTGCACTGAATGGTGCTGACTGTACTGTGTGGTGCTGACTGACTGTACTGAGTGGTGCTGACTGACTGCACTGAATGGTGCTGACTGTACTGTGTGGTACTGACTGACTGTACTGAATGGTGCTGACTGTACTGAGTGGTGCTGACTGACTGTACTGAGTGGTGCTGACTGACTGCACTGAATGGTGCTGACTGTACTGTGTGGTACTGACTGACTGTACTGAATGGTGCTGACTGTACTGAGTGGTGCTGACTGACTGTACTGAACGGTGCTGACTGTACTGAGTGGTGCTGACTGACTGTACTGAATGGTGCTGACTGTACTGTGTGGTACTGACTGTACTGAATGGTGCTGACTGACTGTACTGAATGGTGCTGACTGACTGTACTGAGGGGTGCTGACTGTACTGAGTGGTGCTGACTGACTACTGAATGGTGCTGACTGTACTGTGTGGTGCTGACTGACTACTGAATGGTGCTGACTGACTGTACTGAGCGGTGCTGACTGACTGTACTGAGGGGTGCTGACTGACTGTACTGAGGGGTGCTGACTGACTGTACTGAGGGGTGCTGACTGACTGTACTGAGGGGTGCTGACTGACTGTACTGAGGGGTGCTGACCGACTGTACTGAGGGGTGCTGACCGACTGTACTGAGGGGTGCTGACTGTACTGAGGGGTGCTGACTGACTGTACTGAGGGGTGCTGACTGACTGTACTGAGGGGTACTGACTGACTGTACTGAGGGGTGCTGACTGACTGTACTGAGGGGTGCTGACTGACTGTACTGAGCAGAGCTGACCGACTGTACTGAGCGGTGCTGACTGACTGTACTGAGGGGTGCTGACTGACTGTACTGAGGGGTGCTGACTGACTGTACTGAGGGGTGCTGACTGACTGTACTGAGCAGAGCTGACCGACTGTACTGAGGGGTGCTGACCGACTGTACTGAGGGGTGCTGACCGACTGTACTGAGGGGTGCTGACCGACTACTGAGTGTTGCTGAAGTGTGAAACTTAGCAAATTGAAAGCTCTTCTGATTTGACTTCAGAGTGAATCTGTTCTCGTTGCTCTGTGAAAGCAGAAAATGGTATATTCTGAGTAAACCAGCACTTGTTTGTCATTACGTGCAGTATTATGTGCTTGTGTATAATCAATATGTGCTGGCATTTTGGTTTATTGTATCTTGCAAATCATAGAGTATATTGTGCACACCACAAGTTCTGCATTATCTTCAAATTCAGAAGGCCCCGCTCTTTCCAAACTTTCTCTCTCGAACAACTCAACAGTGTTTTCTTTATGAGAGTGAGCTGATTCAGGGGCTCCAGCACTTGTTGCACATTGTGACTTCCATTTATATTCAGGTTTAGCCTTTAAAGAAAACAGCAGTGGGGAATTGAGGGAGGTTGATTTGGCCCATGGAAATTCCTTCCTGCAATACATTCTTTTTTTCCATCATGGCATTAATAATGTAATGCACATAACTACTATTTTCTCTTTTACTACCATTCTTGATTCATCCAGACTAACAATGCTGCATGTGAATTTACTCATTTTCACATCTATCTTTAACAACTATTACTTTATTTTATTTCCACATAAATCCTGATAATTCATAGTAATATTGTTACCTTATATTTATGCTCCGTTGCATTGTTGGGGCTACTCTCTGCCATTAAAGTTCTACTCAATTCACTCCCATTACAGTGGCTACAAGTATGTCCAGGGCCTGGTCTGTAAATCAGACTGTTCTCCACTGTCATTGAGCCATTTTGCACAAATAATGTACATTCCACAGCTAGATTATCTAACTTTTTAATCTTTATTCCAGTTAATTGGCTCATTAACTGTTCAAAAGGTGTGTTTCTAAATTACTTATTTCTGTGAATTTATTAGTAGGTAATAAATGATGATTATAGAGGCAATTTACAGGGGCAATATCGTGATGCTGTGCTGGCAGTGTGGAGCCTTGCTAATGGTGATTGTTGGTTATAACCCTACCTCTGACCCATGCTTGCATCTGGCGAGGCTCATGCATTCAGCATTCTCTGTCTATGAAGCCTGGCACCTAATTTTATTAGTGGGCGATTTTCTGGATCTGAAAAGGTCAACCTGCATTTCGCTGAGTCTGTTGAAAAGCACAGTCAGTTCATGGTTCAAAAAACAGGGTTTGCAAAGAGTTTGCACAGCCATTGCTTGAGCATTCTGACTGCACAGCTGTACTTACAGTCTGTTTGGAAGAAATTCTGATTAAACAGCTTGTTAGCTGCTTGAGAAGTTTCAAACTTAACGTCAATGGAGCTTATGCACTGATTGTTCAGTTTCTGCAGGGCAAGATTATTGAATTCAATGAGGCACAAATTTGACTGGAGGAAACCCAAATGCACCTGCCACTTTGATTGGCAGGTCCAACTTACAGCTAGAAATGGATGAACTTCAGTTTTTTTTTCAAATAAAAATATACCGCTTGAACTATTAAACTGCTGTATAACACATTCCAACCTATGTTATAGCCAATCAGTTCTAAGTATTGTATTAGTAGATCTCCTGTGGAGTTGCTCACGGTGAGTCAGCGTTTACCCTGAAGTGTGACAGCTAAGGTTTGATCAGAAGTAAGTGTCGGGCTTACAGAAAGTGCAGGCAATATCCAGGATTTTTAATATATTATAGATTTGCTATAATTGCAATAACTATATAGATAAAAGATTTTTTTAAATCCTTAAAGATGCAGTGTAGTATTTTGTTATTTATATTATAAAATAATTTATCAATACAAACCAATTTGGTAGCTTCAAAGACTATTATGTAGGTAGATTGATGGTAAATGTGAATGAAAGACTGACTGACTGGAAGTGGCCACACATACAGAACCAAACTGCATTTAGCTCAATTGAGTCAGACTGGATGGATTGTTGACCTTTGGCCTTAAACATCTCAAAGGAGCATTTGATTTTTTCCACTGTGATTTCAGTCAATGGAAAATTTTAGTCAACCATCATCTTGCAGTGGCCGTTTTGATTGGATTACTGAGTCTAGTTTGCTGTCACAGATCTGTTGTTTTTATTCTTATTTGTACGCTAAAGATATTTATTAACTAGTTATAGACAAGATACTTGGAAAAACTAAACTGCTGACTTGAAGTTGGTACAAATGGTAAAAAAACACATAAATGTGATGCTGTCTTGCCATAATTTTATAGCTCAAATTTGTTAAATGGGCAATTGGGGCTCAAAACATGGCCTAAGACAGTACTAGTATTACTGTACCAACGTCAACAATATAACTGCAAATCGAGAAATATTTATCTACTTCCACTATATAATAATCCTGCTATGAAAATGTGGTGGCGTAACCCCAGTGGGAGTTCAGCGATAGGGCTATAAATTCGGCCAGGACCAGGTCCTAGCTTTCCCCATCAGTTTCCACGGGGCCTTGTAAGGGGCAGAGCCTTCTCTACCCCAAACAATGCCAGTGGTGTAAGAAGGGGCACGGCCAAGGGTGGGGACTCCCATGGCAGGAGTTCCTGCACCCGGCCCAGCAGAGCACCAGTGGGCTGGTAGGACGAGTGGAAGCAGGCTTCCCTGTCTCACTGAATGCCGGTAGTGGGGCCCACCTGCAGGTTGCAGGCTTGGGTCATGCCCTGGACCTCAGAAGCAGAAAAAAAAATCAGGTTCAGTTCAGCTCATTTACAAAGGGAGCTGAAGTGGCTCTTGTGTTTTCTTCCTGGGGAGGCCTGGTCACTCCCCTGGACACGGCATCGCCTGTCGCATTTTGTGGAATCCTGGGGAACGCGAGCACCTGAGTTACACCCAAAGTAATGCAGGTGTCCCCCCTCCCCATCCCCCTCACTTTATTGATTGCTCCTCATGGCTCTTCAAAAATACTGCGGCCCACTGCTGGCCGCTGGGTGGGATCCTCCCTTGATTTATCTCTTTTATTTCCTTCTCTCTTCCCCCCCACCCCCCCCCCCCCCCACACACACACACACACATTTACTGTTGACCTCCAGCTCGGCTCGCTCAGGGAGCCACTGGATTTTCAGCCCCCTAGTTTGCCAAGTTTCCCACTGGCATTCATTGAGTGCTGGGTAGCTCACCAATTGTATTCTAATAAAGCCTAAACCTTTATCCCCCTGAATCTATCGGTGGGCACAGAGGACACGCCACTGAGTTTGCACCCATTTTGGGCAAAAGTTGAAAATCGCCTCAGATTTGTAGACAAACCATACTTGCCAACTCTGATTAGTAACCTTGCCTTAACTAGAATGGGTTTGACTCAGTAACAATGCAGTGTATCTATCACCATTGGTTAAGTTAGTTCACTTTAGGTCAAGAGGCTATTTTGCCTACAGAACACCAGTGACTACATTTCAAAAGTAATTGGCTGTGAAGTGCTTTGGGAGATCCAGAGATGTGAAAGGCACTCTATAAATGCAACATCTTTATTTCTTTTCTTTATTTGAAGTCAAACTATAATTTTAGCAAGCTATGCGCTATTACAGTGAGTCACAACCCAAATGCAGAATACAACAGGTACAATTTAGTATGTCTAGATGATCATTTGGTATTTTGTCACAGGAAATGCATCAGTGACTCATAAGCTAAAAAAAGTGATAATAACAGGGATCCATCATAATCAGGCAGCCACTCTCACAGGAAGGAGTTTTCTTCAAATGTACAATCTGAGATCCAAGCATATTTCTATAATGAACTGATATCAGAGGAAATGTTCGCTTTTCATTGAACTAACCAGTAGACTGGTTCATGCATTTATTTTCTACAAAATTACACAGAATACCAACTTTTTAATGTAGTATTTTTAATGTGAATTGGAAAATGTCTTTTCTGAGAATTAACAGAGCCTTTGGGCCGAAATTCTAGGATTACTGCTCCGTTGGCACAAGTGCACTGGAGTGGAACTCATGTCTGCCCATGAACCTCAATGAAGACCCTGTCCCAAATTATGGGGATGGGGTCAATTAAATTATTGAGGCAGGCAGACCATGCCTGTAAGGGTGCACAAGGCCGATCGGACAGCACTGGAAAATTGGAGCAACGCTTAAGGCCCTCAACAGAGCTCATGCCAACACTCAACTGGCCAGTTTAGTTGAGCCTTGTAAGGGCATACTGGGTATAATTCCTGGGGTAGCCTAGGCTAGATGGACCAGCTGGTCTTTTCCTGTCTGATGTTTTTGTATATTTGTATGTAACTCCCCTAGATACACTTCTTTGACATAGGAGGGTGGGCTGAATAATCTCTTATTCCCACCTGACCAAAATTTCTTGTGCAAATTCAAAGAGGCAGAATCATGGCAGAGCTAGGTTCTACTCCAAATTCTGATCCTTCAGAAGGTAACAGATCCACTCTCCACCTTCAATTCTGAATTTCCATTGTACTTTGTAGTACAAGACATAAATTATCTGTAAAAGTTATTGTGGATGGTACTGTATAGAGGCGGCATAGAAATTTTGGGTTATTTACTGATAAATCTGTAATACTGATATCATATTCTTCAATCTGCTTTTTAGAATGTATTACACTGACAGTTTTCCTAAATCTAACTTGGGAATTCAGATAAACATTATGGGAAAAATTGGTGATCTCCAGCAAAGCAGTCAATGTCACCGCCAACTGCCGTTAACGGCCGCCCAAAATGGTTGCAGCGCTAACCGACCTAAATTGGTGTGGAGGGCATGGAGGTAGGTGGTGCAGCACTAACTTTAGGTGCAACACCGTTCTGGTGGTGTTGCATGAGGGATCCGGGACCAATTTGTAGTCCTGGTGTGGCGTTGCTGCTTCTCCTAGCATCTGTGTGCGAGGCTGTGAAGCACGCAATGCATTGTGGGCAGTGAAGAGCTCTGAAATTTAAAGGGGCCATGCACATTGAAGCAAGACAAAATAAAATGCACTGATTCAATATATTTTTCAGCCCTTTCTGCCTTTTTACAAATATTCAATATTTAAAAGAAGTTCCAAATGTGATTATTCAGCTCTTAAAGCTGAATTACCTTCCTAAACTGAACAAATGGGAAAACTGCCTCAGCACGAACACAAATGGCTCAGCAAGCCAGGGAAGGGGCACCCAGGGTCTCGCATGCAGCACTCCAGCTTTGTGCAGGGAGTCAACACTGCAAGACTGGCCCTCTACCCACAGGGACCAAGAGGCCCTCCAGAAAGAACAATGTGGGAGTACATTACCAAGGCCGTCACTGCCAGCAGTGTCACCCCCACCACCTGGCTCCAGTGCCCAAAGAAGCTTCATGACCTCAGACCACTGGTCAAGGTCAGTGAATGCATCTTCAAAAGCCATCACCTACCAACTGCACCACTAGCCTCACATACTGCTCAATGCAGGACCCCCAATCACTCATCTACCAACAAGCTGCACCAATGACGAGGCACATCTACCATTCCTAGCATCACCTCACCCCCTTGGAGGAGACAGTGCAGGCCATTCTTGGCAGAGGCATGGCTGAGCCCTTGGCCAAAGGCGGGGCTGAAAGGATACAAGATGCGGGTATCCTCGTACGTTATCCTCCTTCTGGTATGCACCTCTAGGTTTCCCGCCCTCCCGTCAGCACAACTCCACCCTTGTGTCTTCCGCATTTCACACACCCAAGAAATGTGGCCTGCCCAGCCAATGGGTCAACAAGAAGAGGTAGACTGCCCAGCCAGTGGGACCACAGGTGGATGATTCCATCCCGGATATCCCGGCCTCAAAGGGGCTGTCTGGGATGCATCCTTCCGTCTGATTCCTCCTCTTTGGCTTCCTCCTCTTCTGCGTCTTGCTCTTCCCTTTGCAAGCGGATGCTGTAAATGTGAAATGACAGCATAAGATGCTGCAAATACTCAGCTGGTCAGGCAGCATGTCGACCTGAGACGTGAACTCCATGGATGTAGTGTGACCTGCTGAGTATTCGCAGCATATTCTGTCTTCTCAAAGGCGTTCACTTACCATCTGAGCCCTTGCAAGTGTCCAGCAGCAATCCTAAAAAAACTTTAAAAACTTTTCACATATATTGCAGCAAGCCACTACTTCAATAAAATCCAAAAAACACAGTCCAAACCCTCAAAATTCAAACTTACCTGATTGATGTGCGTGTCCCTTTAACAGCTGCAGCTATCGCCACTGTCAGCATCTGTCAGCCTGCTTGCATGCCAGGTTAACCTGGCATGCTTAGGACCCAGTGCTGAATTGAGCGCTAGGGTCGAAGTTCGCGTAGGTGACGTTAAGTCGGCATTGCACGCCAACTGACGTCACCATGCCGCTATTTTTTTTTTTTTACAGGGCGCTGCTGGCAAAGGGACCCACGAATATGGCAGCCGTTGTGGGGACCGCCTCCAGCTGGCGCAAGAGCGGCAGCCGCCATTAACAGGTGATGGTAAGTATATGAATTTCTCGCCCTATATAACAACTTGACTGCCTCTGCTGCAGATTGGCATCTGCTGAATCACACAATTAGATTCTTTGTGAGCACTCTAGTGTCTACTGTCCTGAACATTATGATGCATAGGGTGCAGACAAATGAGAACACAATAACACCTAAACTACAAAAGACTGGAAATTGCTCTTGGCGCTCTATTCAGGCATTATAAATGCAAGTTCTTTATCTTTTATCTTTCTTTCATCTTTTATCTTTTATCTTTATCGTTTTATCTTTATCTTTTTATCTTTTATCTTTAAGGTTTTTGGGAGTAACGAAGCTTATTGTCTTCCACACAATTTTGTTGTTTCAGTCTGTGGGCTCAAATGTGAGATATATCTCCCATACAGCAGACTAACCAATAAAAAGAGAGGATCTTTAATCCTCAATCAGCTGGAGCTCGTTAAGCAGCTGAACTTGTATTATAACAGCAAGCGCAGAACATTAATGATCAAGATTGCTATAAAATTAGTTATTACAGAGTGACAGAAATCAGGCCTACTGACCAGGCACTGTGAGGCCTGTAGGGAGCCATGGAGAGGAGGCACCCAATTAATAGAGTCGATGGTCATCCTCTCCTCCCACAATCACCTGGTGCATCATGAATGGAAGGAGGTGGCAGCAAGTGGGCAGCACCAGTTAACTATCACAAAGCCAGATATGGTTGATAAGCAGCCTTTCTACTCCCCAGTACACAGCCCAAGAAGGTCTAGAGTTCCAGAAAGCTGTCAGTGAAACCCTACAGCCTCTCATTGCACATACTCCTTTTACTGGGGAATCACATAGAAGAAATTGTACATTAGGTGCTAGACATCACAGCATGAAGGGGAAGCACCATTGCAAAACACACTGACATCATTCAGATATCACTCAATGCATTCAGTAAATTCTGGAAATCCATACCTACCAGTATTGTGGGAATATCTTCACCACATGAACTGCAGTAGTTCAAGAAGAAGGCTCACCACCACCTTCTGAAGGGAAACTAGGGATGGACAATAAATGTTGGCCTTGCCAGCGATGCCCATATCCCAAGAATTATTTTCTTTTTAATTCACATCTTCCTGTTTAGCCTTCTAAGGCACTGCTTTTCAGCCAGTCGCAGGTGGTTGTGCCTGGAATGGTACACCCTATAGGTAATATAGTTGTGGGTCCATTAGCCCTTTCCTGCTAATCTACCTCAGTCAAGTAGAGTGTTAAAGGAGTACTGAATCCCCAACGTGTTGTGTATACAAAACAAAAATGTCTGGGAACCCTCACAAAACAGAAATTTGCTGTTCAACTCCCCATTTCAGTGATGCTGGTTCAGTCGTAATGCCCAGGTTATATGGGCAGCAGGAATGCAGACGCTCTGCAAGATAGTTTATTGCCAGATCATCAGCAATTATGCCAGCATTATTGCCCCTTATTAAGATGATATATGCATTGTGCACTTTAGCACAAAGACACCTACAATCATGATCAGCAATATGGAATAGAGAGCATTTGGAAATGTGTACTGTGCTGCACCCCCAGGTTTACTACCCCATTGCCCTGAATTGTAACTGGTGTAATTCTTCATGTGGACAATAACTTTTAGGTTAAAGTGTGAGTTTAACACACTGAACTTTCTACTATTAATCTGATGCAAAGATTCTACTGTAGTGCTGAAAAAATTTATAACCCTTGGCAGCTCTTCAACTGCTTCCTCAAATGAATACCTCTTGTCTGAGGAAACTGGTGACATGAATATAAATGTAATATGTTCTCAACTCTTTTAGTTGAGGACTTTGCTGACTTTCCCACGGGAAAGTTAAAAAATAACTTGTTTTCTTACAATACAGAACCAGTACCACATTTTTCTTTCAACCAATTCTCTTAGATGGATAGAATGAATCATTTTTGTAATCCTAGTTGCACATCTTTTTTCCAGCCTATCCAGGAAAGTGTTTATATTAATTTTAGTGATTTACTTACACCTTCTGCTATGAAGATGTACAACATCTCTTTCTGTATGTTTTACATTAGTACCTTCTTTAACTCCTTCTAACTGGTAACTATTTGAAAAGTGAGTCCTATATTCTATTCAGTTGAATAGATGACCCAAAATCCAATCCCCATTTGTTATTGTAATCTCTCCAAACTCATCCATCTAGAAAAAAAAATGTTGTTTCCCAATCATGGCATCCAGCTGTTTCATCCATCTCACATGGCTTCTCTACTCCCATGGTCTCCATCATGGTCAAGGCCAACTTCAATCACTCCCTTGTATCACTCAATTCCTCTACCCTCTTCCAATCCCTCTTCTACATCTGTCTCTGAGGGAAAAAAGTTCCCTCAAGTCTCTTACAATTGCACTTTCGAGTTGCCAACTGCCTAGCTTTTGGCCTTTAATTGCCAAGATACTTCTGCAGCTGTTGATCTGCTCAACCACTCCCTCTCCCCTACTTTTGATGCCCTTGACCGAATGAAACCTATCCTCTCCCATCCTGATCAAGATCCCGGTATGGCCACGTCTTTGCTCCCTCAAGTCCAAAGGGTGTAGACGAGAGTGTATCTGGTGCACAACTGGTTTGGCCATCTATCAGACCTGGCTGCACCACATCAAATGCTACTGGGCCTCATTTCCTCTGCCAAAACCACTCACTACTCTAGGATCATTCTGGAGAGCATCTTTTCTCCACTACCAACAGTCTTCTTAAACCCCTCTCCCCTTCCCCGTTCTACTCTTCCTCCAACAAGTGCGAGCAGCTCATGGACTTGTCACATAAGACTGAGACCATCCATTCAGCTGCCTCTCATGTTTCTTCAATTTCCCTTTTCCCACCAAGCCAAAACTCCCTCCAGGCTGCCCCCTGCCTAAGCCCTGATCTCACATCTTTCCTTAGTTTCTCTCCTATCTCCTTATCGCCGCTCTGAACTCATCTTGTCTGTGAGACTCAACTCCTGCTCCCTTGACTCCATTCCCACTAAACTGCTGATCACCCAATTTCTCTTCCTGGCAACTAGCTGACATTGTAAATGGTTCCCATTCCTCAGGTACTGTCCCCTCCCTTTCAAAACCACAGTCATCACCGCCCATAAAACCCACCCTAAACTCCTCTGTCCTTGCAAACTACCGCTCCATCTCTAACGTCTATTTATCCCTCAATCAATAATAACAAAAACAGATTATCTGGTCATTATCACATTGCTGTTTGTGGGAGCTTGCTGTGCGCAGATTGGCTGCTACGTTTCCTACATTACAACAGTGACTACACTTCAAAGGTACTTCATTGGTGGTAAAGCGCTTTGAGATGTCTGGCGGTCGTGAAAGGCGCTATATAAATGCAAGTCTTTCTTTCTTTCTATCCTCTCAAGTCCTTGAGCGTGTTGTCAGCTCCCAAATTATATGGTGCCTTACAAGATCTTCCAGGGAGGTAAACAAACTAGGCTTTTAGCCAGTGCTTTTTGTTGGGAAGTCTGTGAGTAGGAAAAGGCTTTCTTAGCTTTTTAAAAGTCATTTTCTGTAAATCTCCAATGCCAAATGTTATAAAGTGAAAAACAATTCTTAATTTATAGTGCTATTGAATTCATTCATTTGAATGCAAAAGAACGACTGCAGTTCTCAGAAGAGGTATGCACAACAAATAAAGTGCAGCTGAGAGAACAATAAGTAGCAGGAATCTGTGGAGGAGCATACTGATGGGATGGTGAGTTACTAGTATTCTTTTGAGTGGGAAAGAGCAGTAATTTAGCAGCAGACATGTCCTTGGCACAGGTAAGTGAATTCCTGAACTCTGGCACTGCTGAAATGGGAATCATTGATCCATTGGAACTTGGGGTAAGCTTTACATTCAGTCCAGAATGAAGGCTGTCTGGTGGTACAATATGTTGATGTACCAATGTACTGCAGATTTGAATGGGTGGATATTATTTTCATCCCATAAATTTCTCTTACTGTGAGTTCATTATCAGCTGGGGCAATGTGGCTGGAATTATCCCTACCTGGGCAGGTCCAGTGCGGGGGGTGGCCATGGCGGGTCTCGACCCCGTTGCTGGCTCCATCCGGCTCCACAGGACGAGTTTACGTTAATAGGGCCTATTAAGCCCGCCCTGCGCGTTACCCGGTTCAATGAAATGGCGCGGGTCTGGTGACGTCATTCATGGTGAGTTTTCAGCCGGGATCTTTAAAGAGGCCATGGCCACATTACATTTGAAGGTTAATGTAACATAATACTGTCAGTGCACTACAGCATTGGAGTGCTGCAAACACTTGGACAATGACTGCACAGAGGCAGAGGGTGCACCCAGGTTCTCCGATGACTCCCTCCTTATGCTTATGGAGGGAGTCAGAGCACGCAGGGAGGTCCTCTTCCCTTCCAATGGGCGAAAGAGACCTCCTCAGGAGACCAAAACAGCCTGGTTGGAGATTGTAGAGGAGGTCACCAGCAGGGAAGTGGTCAGGAGGACCTGGGAGCAGTTCGCAAATGTTTCAATTATCTCATTAGATCAGGAAACATGAGTACAACGCCACACTCATCCTCATCCTGCTGTGCCTCTCATCACATCCCATCACTCTGCCTTCCCAACCCTACTCCTGCACATACTTACTCACACCAACTTACCTTGCACATCCACCCATCCCTCGCTTTCTATCTACATTATCACATCCCCATTGCACTAGCCACCCCTCACACTCACCCTCATCCTAGTGCAATCATACCAACTAAAAACACACAAGGAAGCCACTTGTCTTTGGCACCCCACTCCATCATAGTCTCCCTCTAAAGATGTAACCCCTCCATTCCTTACACTCATTCCATCACTCTCACTCAACATTCTCTTCTTTCCCTCCTTGCAGGAAAAGAGAACCCACAATAAGAGGGAGAGGGAGAGAACTGGCGGTGGCCCTCCATCATTTGCAAACTTGACAACAGCAGAGGAGGCTGCTTTAGAAATATTTAGTCGTCAAGCAGCTGGAGGTGGGAGACAGAGAGAGGGGGACATCTCAGCAACCTGGTGACAATTACATATCATACAGCTACATGGCATACATCAGTCACTCATATAGGGACTGATGTCAGCAGCCAGTGAATGGTCATCATGTGCCTAATGGTATCTGTACCCATTCTTTATATGACATATCAAACTGATCTCTTTACTCTCCCACAGGTCCATCAAGAGCACCCCCCCCGCCCCCCCACTGTCCAGGCGGAAGCGGAAGACAACTCCTCAGAGGAGCATCCAGCCTCTGAGGGCGCACCGTCACCAGACATGAGTGCACCCAGCACCAGCGCAGATACACACACCTCGGTGGGTGCCACACGAGATAGATTAGTGTTGTCACCTGGTGTCTCACAAGTCACAAGTGAGCAAGAGCAGATGGTGGAGACAGGGACAGCAGTGGAGACTCCTCGCCAGAGGGTGCAGGACACACCCAGCTCTGCTCAGCTGCATGCAGACGCTGAGTCTTGGGGGCCATCCAGAAAGAGGGTGACCCTGGAGGTGCAGCAAGAAGTGCAGGGGAGTCTGACAGGTTTTGCAACTGCGATGTCTGCAAATGTTCAGAGAATGGAGGAGTCCATCTCCAACATGAGCACCACCGTGTCACAGGCGATGGCGACTGTAGGCTCTTCCATGGATAGGATGGCCACCTGCATGGAGCAGCTAATGTGCCATTCACAGGAGCACATGGTCTCTATGGAGAATAGATGGCTTTCTATGGAGGATAGATGGCAGACACTCATAGACCTCCTCTCTAGGAGGGATGTCAGCGTAGATGTGTGTCTTCATTGCCCTACTCGTGCAGCAAGATGCTCTCCAGCTCCTTGGCAGCAGGGAAGTGAGCAGGCTGCCTCTACCTCTGCTGAAACCACAGGGCTAGCACCTGGTAGAAGCACACAGAAGAGAAAGATGGCACACAAGTCGATTCACATGGGTAGCCAATGTTTATATAAAATTTCCGTTAATGTGCTGTCAAACATAAGAATCTTTATTTTTACCACTTTCCGGTCTTGGACAGATTTGTGTGCACCTTTGGAAGTGGCTTAGTGAGTTGCAGTGACTGGTGAGACATAACGGTACCTCCAGCAATGGTGGTGTGTGTGAAAGGAATGGCTTGGTCATTGCTGGGGTGCTTTATGGTGTTGGTGTGGAGTGGTGCCAACCTGGCGCATCATGTGGCAGCCAGGGTATACAGCGTAAAGTTAACTAAATCTGGCTATGATGAGGCTATCCCTGGCCTCCCGGGCAGCAATGTGCTCGGGTGCTGATGCCCTCTGCGCTGTGCAGCATCAGGTGATTGCGGAGAAGGTTGGTGGCGTTGGTGCTGCTGGTGTGCCTGGTGCTGCTGGTGTTGGGGCTCATCGTGGTCCGATTCTGAGGACCAAGGTGAGACAGTATAAACGGCACCCATGTTGATGGAATAGATGGCAGGTGAAGTAGAGATGACAGAAGCAATTTGTCAATGGTGAGAGAGGTGCTTCCAATGAGGTGACACTGGATGGAGACTTTGCTGGAAAGACTTGCAGCCTGCAGAATCTGTGCTGGCAATGCAGTGAGCAACAGCTTCTGGCTGAGTAGTGATCAGCTGTCAGGTGGGAGCTTTTATATTACATTTCATGCTGTCAACTAATCAGCTGGAGCAATGGCCACTCAACTCCCAACTCAGGTTGACAGATGTGGTTCCCGAGCAGCGTGGTTTCCGTGGCCATGCAGGTAAATTTAAAATGTAGGGGGGAAAAAGGCTCTTAAATGTCTGTAAACAAGCTGATAATTTGAATTAGGTCGCCCACCTTTGCTGCCGTACCGGCAAATGCGCCCGAGGGAAAGGCGCATGGGGGCGGGATGACGGCGGGTTCCCGACCCGCTCCCACTTTTTTCAAATTTCCCACCCGACCTGCCTCCATTCCCACCTGCACAGACCCCAGAAAATTCCGACCATGGCGTGAAAGAAACCTATTTCTCAATGTGCCAAGTGCTTCTCAAAGTGGGACAACAGATTTAACTGCTTCACTCTCGTATAACCTCCTTGTGGAGGGTTACTGAGCAGCATTAGCATATCAGGTCACATGCCCACCTCACTGGTCTGAAAATGGCGAGTGATGCAGGGGCAGTGGCTAGTTCTTGGGGGAGTAAATAAAACTTATAAGGAAAAATGGATACATTTGAAAAGAAAATGAATTTTGTTGGTTCACTCTATCAAACGCTATAGAGTTGTGAAGGTTTTGTTCATCCCTTAAAATAAATCAAGATGATTTTCAAGGGCATGTAATATCACTGAAATTAAATTGCTTTGGTTTAACAATTGCAATGGAAAGAAATAATCGTAGCCAAGTCTTAAATCAGCTATAATATTGCAAGCAAGACATTTAGGGCGTTTAAATCAATGGTTAGTGTCAACTTGAAAAGGTCACAAAATATGATATTGTACAGTGAAATCTGCTGACTTGAAAGAAAAGAACGTTAATTAAAAACCTCAAGTATATTTCCTGCACATTTTTGATTAAATGTAATGCAAAAATAAGGTATTAACACACATGTAACTGTATTCTGGCTGCATATAGCACAAGCCACTACATGATCATCTTAAACTTCAGTAGGTGGAAGATTGAACACCATCAGACTGTGACTTAGGCTACAAACTATTGGACAGGTTTAGTGAGTATTAAACGGGTAAATGAAGAGTACTTGGTACAAACATTATATTTACAGTATTTATAAACTTTACTATGCTCTTCAGGAATATCAAACAACAAAAACGCTCTGCACCAAATACTGAACCTTTGAAACATGGTCCCTTACGGCTTATATGGTGGTTCACTACCACAGAATCTTCAGCCTATCCTACCACTGTTGGCTTCAGAATAACTGCTGACTGAGAGAAAGTCAGCTTCAGATGTACTATTTAAAATCCTTTGGAGATACTTAAAGTAGGATTCAAAAACATCACAGCCTGCCTGCATCAAACCAAGATATCAATAGAAGCAGTGTCAGGAAATGCTTCTTAGGAATAATGGGGGAAAAATTGTGTTGCTTTGCGCCTCCCGTTAGCGCCCCCAGGGGGCGCTAAAGAGGCGCAAAGCCCCAGCGCCCGGGCGCGGCGCCGTTAGCACCTCCCGTGAAATTCAGCGGGAGGTTAGCGGCGGCGGTAGTCGGTAGTGCCTCGCGGCACTGCAGCGTCGACTATGACATCATCGCCGTGCGCAGCGCCCCGCTCGCGCCCCAGCCGCAAACTTCGGTTGCGCCCCCTGATCTCTCGCTGGACAATATGTCCGACAGGGTCAGGGTGACGTTTTTGCAGCCGCGGCCGCATAAGTTAAAAAGCAGGTGTTAGGTGGCCATTTTTTTTTTGGCCGACTGCCAGCACCTGCACCCTTCCCCTTTTTTCTTCAGGGTGCCGGCGCGATCGCTCAGCCCGGCACTCCTCCTGAGTGACGGGCTGTTTTCCCGGCACTCCGTTCCCCGGTGGTCCAGCAGGGCCCTGGTGCGTGCAGTGCTAGGCCCCTCCCCTTTAATCAGGGGAAGGAGGCCTGCAATACCGCAGCGTAACATGCCGGCGCGCGTGACGCTGTTGCACGTAGCGCCGCGAAATTCACTGGTAGCGCCCCAAGAAGGAGGGGGAGCGCTTCCAGTAGCACCCCGCCTCCTGCTTGGGGCGCTACCACTGAACTTACGGCGCAGGGGCGCTAACTTTTTCGGGGCGCTAAAAGTAGTGCCCTGGTGAAGTTAGCACCCCAAAGGGGGCCCCACCAAATTTCTCCCCCAACATGTCCTACCCATTCCAATCTTCTCGTAACAACACACCGTGTTACTACATTCAGGCCCCTCTTCCACATTAAATTAGTGTTGGTTATTGTGTACTCCCAGCTGAAACAGTGTCAGCTGATACAATGTGTTCCAGAAGCATCTAATCTTTGCTCCTGTGCTTTCATCAGGGTCCAGCTCATAGCCCCATACAGAAGTGTCAGTTAAGTACTAGCTTCCTACACTACTCTGATTACATCCAGTGATATGCCACTTCTCATCCACAGTAGTCCATAGTTTTTCAAAAATATTTCCAGCTGGAGCAACACATTTCGTCATCTCATTCCTGTGTAGAAAAAAATGTACAAACAACAATAAGCGAATCCCGTATCACTGAACTTGAATGTGATCATAGAATCATAGAAATTTACAGCACAGAAGGAGTCCATTCAGCCCATCTTCTCCGTGCTGGCCGACAAAGAGCTATCCAGCCTAATCCCACTTTCCAGCACTTGGTCCGTAGCCTTGTAGGTTAGGGCACTTCAAGTGTATATCCAAGTACTTTAAAATGTGATGAAGGTCTCTGCCTCCACCACCCTTTCAGGCAGTGAGTTCCAGACCCCCACCACCCTCTGGGTGAAAACATTTCTCCTCAAATCCCCTCTAAACCTCTGACCAATTACTTTAAATCTATGCCCCCTGGTTATTGACCCTTCTGCTAAGGGAAATAGGTCCTTTCTATCCACTCTATCTAGGCCCCTCATAATTTTATACACCCCAATTAGGTCTCCCCTCAGCCTCCTCTGTTCCAAAGAAAACAACCCCAGCCTCTCCAATCTTTCCTCATAGCTAAAATTTTCCAGTCCAGACAACATCATTGTAAATCTCCTCTGTACCCTCTCTAGTGCAATCACATCTTTCCTGTAATGTGGTGACCAGAACTGCACGCAGTACTCTAGCTGTGGCCTAACTAGTGTTTTATACAGTTCAAGCATAACCCCCCTGCTCTTATATTCTATGCCTCGGCTAATAAAGGCAAGTATCCCGTATGCCTTCTTAACCACCTCATCTACCTGACCTGCTACCTTCAGGGATCTGTGGACATGTACTCCAAGGTCCCTCTGTTCCTCTGCACTTATCAGTGTCCTACCATTTATTGTGTATTCCCTTTCCTTGTTAGCCCTCCCCAAATGCATTACCTCGCACTTGTCCGGATTGAATTCCATTTGCCACTGTTCTGCCCACCTGACCAGTCCCTTGATATTTTTTGTATTGAGTAACTGTAATATTAGAGTTTTGCTGTCTGTACTCAGCAATCAACATCATATTTCAGGCTGATATTTTTCAGAGAGGAAGGGAGGCAGCAAGCCAACAAAATTTGATACTGAGGAAGTTTGTGTATCCATTTGACTAGCATTACACTGAACAGTATCATGGTAGCAGTCAGTCCTCTAAGTTGATTGTTTTATGACATTGAACTCAACCATTATATAACTACTGACACAAGAAATGTTGCCATTGTCAGACATCACAGAGAATCATAGAAATTTACAGCACAGAAGGATACCATTTGGCCCATTGCACCTGTGCCAGCTTGTGAAAGAGCTATCCACTTAGGCCCATTTCCATCATCTTTCCTCATACACTTTTTAAATGTTGTTCTTATCAAATATTTATTCACATCTCTTTTAAAAGCTATTATGGATCCTGCTTCCACCACTGTTTCTGGTACGTCTTAAAATCCCTCAGTGTAAAAAAGAATTCTCCTAACCTCTCCCTTCATTGTTTTTGGAGATGATCTTAAAATTTATGCTCTCTAATTATTGATACGCCAACCATTTCAAAACCACTCATTATCTGGAACATTTCTATCAGACCTCCTCTTAACCTTCTCTGTTCAAGTGAAAAGAGCCCCCAGTCTCGTCTCTTATAACTAAAGCCTCTCATCCCTGATATCACCTTGGGAAATCACTCCTGTACCCTCTCCATTGACTTGCCATTCTTCCTCTGTTCAAAACTCATTACAACATTCTAACTGCAACCTAACCAATGATTTGTATCGCTTTACTCTATTTGTACTCTATGGCTCTATTTATAAAACTTAGGGCCTTCTATGCTTTTCATCAAGCTTTGTCAACTCTTCTTCCAACTGTTAAACTTTGTGTATCTGAACCCCTAAGTCATTCTCTTCTCCTTTAAAAGCTTTATGTAGAATTATTTTTGTGTGAAAACCTTCAAAGAAAAGATACTGAATGCCACTAATACTACTGTACATCATTACTTTACAATGCAAGCAATACACCAAAAAGAGTCATTAAAGGACTGTATATCGTGATATCACATTGCATTTACTTCATGCATATGGTAGTTCTCAGTAGCTGCTATTTGGTTGTACCCATCTGATCTCATCTTCCTGCCGCACTTTGAGCGTGCACTGAAACATCTTCTGGCCTCTGCAATTGTTAATATCCACTTGCTTGAAATAATTATTACTCGCTTCCAAATGTTACATCATTGAAACCACTGCAGTTGCTCCAGAGGGCTCCCAAAAACTTTAAAAAAAACATTGACCAGCATTGGGACGCAAAGACGCTGCAGATCCAAATATGGGCATAAGAGCAGTAAAAAGGTCACAGAGGGGAGCTCTGAATAATATAAAAAATAGATAAATAAATAGGTTGCAGTGGGACCGCTTCACTCCAGAAGAATTCTAGTAATCCTACTGCTAAAACAAGCTTGAGTTTCATAATGACCCAGTAAGCTTAAATTGAAGAGGTAGTGCTCCGAGATTGCTATCCTAGAGGTTTAAAAAGTAAAGCACAGACAAAAGCAAGCTTAACCGACAAATCAAGGTTTAAGGGGAACATAGGAAAATGGGTAGGTCATTTAGAAAAGCTAAATCAAAAGGGGAGCACTTGTGATAAGTAGAGGTTAAAGGGGACCATTGACCACTTGAGTTGAAAGGAAAGAAAAAAGTGAAGGAATATCATATAGGGAGCCCCTGAGTGAAGTTAAATTATCATAAGGCAAGCAGGAGAAACATTAGAAACAAAGGGCACCTGTGAGACGCTAAAACAGAAGGGGGGAAACTAGAGAAGTACGTTTTTTAAAGAAGAACAGAAGAGAAGTATAAGATGGAAACCTTGAGGTCTGTTTGCTATAAGATGTTTTTAAAGGAGAGAGCCAGCTAGGTTTAAGAGAAGGTTTGGATGGGAGCTGGAAACCAGTATAATCTGGGACAGGGTTGCCAGAAAATAGACAAGATGGGGAGACCTTCAGGTTGGTACCTTGTTGTTCTACATAATGAAAGTTACTCTTGTGTTCAAGATGAGGGATGTCACCAGTGAGACATGGAACACTTTCTAATGTTAATATATACTGTCAGTATCAAGTCTCATAGAGTAAAGCTCCTTCTACAATGCTAGCAACAATATGCCTTAAGCCAGCCTAGAGGCTACCTACTGCCCCAACAATGATATTTCCGTTTCCCACCTCAGTCATCTCTGTGGCCTCTGAGTGAGATGATTAATTTAGGGCCAAATTTGGGCAGATTTGTGGTATTCACTCACAGTCTTTAGGAACTGGGTTGAGACTGCTCAATATATTTAGCTTGGCGTTCTGGCAGGAAGGGTTAGTAGGCTGTGATTCTACTCTTCGAAGCTGCGTTCTTGCAGGGCAAGAATTTCGAATGTCCCTTCAAATCTACCTAGACCCTGACCTCTATCCCTGAGTTGAGCCTCGTCAGTGATGCACAGTGGGCAGGATTCCTACCGCCAAGTGGGAGATTGCCAGTATGAAGAGGAGAATCTGACAGTGCACTGTCAGTGACAGACACTGCTGCAGGAGCAGCAAGGGACCTTAAACGGTCAGAAGCACCTGGAAGATTGGACCACTGATGGCATTGGCCAAGACCAGGGCCTTAACCAGGTTAAGTGTCTGGGTACAAACCGGAGGGAGAGGAGGCCACTACGAGGCCCTCTCCCTCCGCAGGGAGATCTTGGCGATCTTATTGCTGTTTTCTAGGACCCGCCACCACTTTTCCTATGGCGGCCGTGGGAAATGGCAGTGAAACAGGTGGACACAAGGAAAATCTGAAGAGCAGAGTGTCTAGAAACCTCAATTCCATATTTCCTTAATCATTATTGACATTACTTTTTCACTTGTGTATTATGCCTGGAAATGTGTATATCCACCGGATTTGGTAAATTTGGATTGTTTTGGCCTTCTGAAATTGCAGCTGAAATAAAAGTCAAAACTAACCGTGCATTCCAACCAATAACGGCTTCAAATTGTACTTTATTGTGGTATTTCACAATGATTTTTGTGCAAAAATCATGGGTGATATTTTCATTAGAACTTCTTAGACAAAGCTTTTCGAGTGACGGTTTGCTGGGCAGTTTGAGTATGCCCTATTTCCACATGGTTGTGCCAGGTCTCGGCATGTTATGCCAACTTCTAAGATGTGTCCACAGAAGTAGTAATGGCTTATCACCCTACTGGATGTTTCGTATAAAATTGATGGTAATTTGGTGGCAGTTCCCACTGATTCACAATCTTCCAGTCTGGATTGAAGAGCAGTGTTAAGGGAAAATCAAAATTGCTATGAATGGCTGGCACCTTGCCCTTCGCATTCCAGCTGTGTCAGAAAACATTTGATGAAATATCTCCAGCCCATGTCCTTTGTACCAATGGTATTTTTGTCACACACTGAATACTGAAATAAGCCAAAGAGACTTTGGTTTATTTCTGTACACAATGAGGCTTTATTTCACCCACTGAAAAAATGGGTCCAATATCACACGTCTATTGTGTGATATACCAACATTCTAATCAGTTTAATCAACTGTACAGTCATACATTTAATCTGCAATATTTAGATATGCAATGAAAATATTGAAAAGAAACTGGGATAAAATAGTTTGCATGTTGAACAAGTCAGATTGTAAGAAGATTACAGGGACAATTTTCCTGCTCTGCTCCCTCTGCTCAGGCACTAAACAGGAGCACTGCTCCAGACGTACACGGGGGTAAAGTTTCTGCTTTGGGCACAATCGGCAAAACAGGCGCAAATTATGCCCAAAATTGCGCCCGTTTTGAAAAGTGTTTTTCCCCCGAGTTTCCGCTCAAACTCATTTGCATATTGCCGAATGCAGAACCAGCCCTGAACCAGTGCAATCGGGCAGTGTCTTAAAACGTAATTTAAAAAAAAATTGTTTTAAAAATATTCCTTGATATATTTAAGAGTGGTAACTAGGCGCAGTTTGATTAATACAGCTGAAATTGGGTTTAATCACAAAAAAATTAGCATTTTTGATCATAATATCAATCCACCACCTGATAACTCGATTTTAAATGACTGAAAATTATTTTTTTTAAATATACAGAAATATTTCCAAGTTATAATGGGGTACAGCAGTCAGTTTCTTAGAAAATTAAAAAGAAACTGATATTCAAAAGCTTTTAAAATGTTCCTATTAGTGTCCTTGCGTCAGAAAGAACCAGCTTAATTTTTAGAGTCTCCTCAAAGGCCTGCAAATGAGCGTAATTAACGGAAACTGTCAATGGTGATTAATTCATCCTTGGGGCATGGCCAGTTTTGTGGGCGGGGCCTGCTTTTAGCGCGATGTTTTTTAAACTAGTGCAAAAGATCGCGAAACTCTAGTTTGCGCTTAAAATTACGCAATCACTTGTGCCAGTTACACCAATTTTGGGCAAATTAAGCCGATAATACCAACGCAACTGAGCGGAAACTCCAGGCCACTGTATTTGTCCAGTTCTGGTCAATTAAATGGTACAGCCCTGATGTAGTCCCACCTCCTAGAAAGGCCTTGTGCTGTTAACAGGGTCTGCAAACTCAGAAGCATCTTGGTGTTCTACTGCCTCTCCAGCCTCAGTGATTCGGACCTTTTGGCCACCAATGGAGATTGAAATTTGGACTTTTGGAGGGAACTTTAAAATGAAATAGATGTTCTACCTTTTATTCTTCAGCCTGCCCTGAGACACCTGCGGACGCTCCAATCAGTGAGAGTTTGGAGGGGGCCACGGCATCATCTTTACCGGGCACCCTGTGCTAGAGCACTTGGCAAGCATAGTGGGCAGATACCCTCCATCCCTTTTTCCTATCTCTCTCATCAGGGGAACTGAGCATTCCCTGGAGTGCTGAGGCTAGGAAAAGTGGCCCTACTATATTGAATAAAGCTATTTGTAAGTTAGCATACTTCCCTTGAAAATTTGGAAAGTTGTGTCAAACTTCAAACAATGTTACTGGCAGTTACTCCATGGCATCTGAGGCCGATATCATCAATTGAATGCAATATGATTAATTGCAGTGTATCTTGGCATTATATGGTCTTAAATAAGACTTTTTTAAACAAGGATTTTTACCATGACAACCCTCAAGTCAACACTCGGACTTTAAATTACGAGAATATACTGTGGCTTGCATTATCTGCATTCTTTCACCTTGGGCATTGCCTCACTGCAAAGTCCATTAACAGCAATATCCTTCTGTCTGATGTAAATTGATTTCACAGCCCGAGTAAGATTAAATTGAACTTATTTCTATTGAATTTGTCTTCATTGCTGTGCCTAGCTATTGCTATACCATACATACAAGACCAAGATTTGGGGAGTCTCAATTATGTACCAATTGCTGGGAAAGATCCCATATTTTTGTTCAAAGAAGAGCAGGGGTTCCCCTGAGTGTCCTGGCTAATCATTTTCCTCAACCAATGTCAACAAAAACAGATTAATTCGTTGTTCACCTCATTGCTGTTTGCAAGATTCTGCTGTGTGGAAAAAGGCTGATGTTTGTCCACAGGCCCTGCATTTAAATAAATAATTCATTGTAGTGAAGTGCTTTGACAGACTTGATAAGGTGCTTTATAAATGCAAATCTTTACTTCAATTTCCATTATCTACTAGAGGTGAGGGGCGATCCTCTCATGTCAAATAATAAAGGTTCGACTGATTCAAAATCCCAAACTTCATAAAATCCAGACAATCTACCATTATTCTTGACTTTGCATCTAGTATGTACATCTAATTTGTGAGCTTTATGTAAAGTATTTCGAGACATATTTTTACATGAAATTTTCACATTTTCAACAGAAGATGGTCCGCCTTGCTCTTGTCCGCTGTGTACATCAGATAAAGGGAGCTGTGTTCCTTTCTATGAGGGAATTGAACTGTCAAAAGAAATTGGAGCCGCTTACTTGGAACTTCACAGTCTCAATGACTTCTATGTTGGAAAATACTTCGGAGGAGTGGTGAGCAAAATTGTAATGTTTTCATTGGGTAGTTATTTTCTATAACTTGAAATTTTAAGATATTTTATCTATTTTCTTCATATTCTACTGCTAGGTAAAATGATTACAGAAAGAATCATTTTGGAAAGGTTGTTAATGTGCTCTCTAGTGTTTAGCTGCAATGTATTTACTACTGAAAAAGACAGTGGAGCTGAAAATCTATTGGGATTGCTCACCTGGAACCTCCACTATTGAACCTGTCAAAGTATGCATGGTTTGGGGGGAGGATCCCTTATTTAACACACCTGTACCATTATGAGTGCATCTGCCCAGCAAAGAAGCCATTCATTTTGCCACCCTTTGTAAGGGTGTTGCTTTAGAGATATTAAAAAATTCCACTTGCCTGAAATCTTTGGAGGTCCAGGCCACAATCCTCAGCCTGGACCCTGTTGTATGGCCAATTCCACCATTCAGAGGCCTTGTATGATTCACCTCACCAGGCATATAGCTGCTGATGGTTCACCAGATCCCTGTGATGCCAGAGACTTGAACTTCCAGTGTATGCAACTCCTGACCTAATTTCTGGCCTTCTCTGACGCACTCCCACTGGAGTTACAGAATGCTCAGGATTTTTGTCACCAGTATATCTTATTGGCTGTGTGGAAGGTTACAGCTGTAACTAAGTTCAAGTTGTTTGGACCTTACAATTAATTCAGTGATTCTGGGGTGTTGATCTTAAACATTAGAGATAAAAAGAAAAACTGTAAATGCTGGAAGTCTAAAATAAAAAGATGAACATTTTGAAAATACCCAGCTGGCCTTTCAACAACTGATCTGAGAAAAAATAGGTTAATGTTTGATGGAATGAAGCTTTAACAAAGGGTTGCACCGAAACTGTTAACGTGCCTTTTCTCTTCTCAGATGCTGACAGAGCAGCTACTTGTAGTTTAGCACTTTAAAAATATTTTTAGAGGATCAGTCAAGCAAAAAGTTGACATCAACTTTTGTAAACCTTAGAAACAGGTAGCTTTGTTTACCAGTCAATTCAGATTAACTTGTCACTTCCAGTAATGCCAACCCCACCGTCTCATGAGATTTGGTATAGAAATCATGAATTGCTTTTTTTTCCTGACCCGACCCCTCATTGACCTTTGCTCCCAGACACGAAGCGCATTCCATGACATTTGCTCCCGGAAAGGAAGCGCATTCCACGACCTTTGCTCCCGGAAAGGAAGCGCATTCCACGACCTTTGCTCACGGAAAGGAAGCGCATTGGGTCGTCACTTACCAATTACTGACGTAAGAATGTAAGAACATAAGAATTGGGTGCCTTGCACTTCTGATTACAAAAAGTAATAAAAAAAATAAGGATTTCTGCACATATGGGGTGCGGATCTAATTTCCCCGAAACAGGCCTCTGGGTTACTAGTCCAGTAACATAACCACTACACCATGGTACCATATGCGTGAGGGCATACATAGGATGAGCATCAGTCAGGATGTCTTCCATGATCATGCAGCCTGCCAACACTAGCTGCTTGGGTTAGTACATAGCTACTTTGGCAATGTACGAGAGGGCATACAATGCCTGTGAAACCGTACCCCAGCCCGAGTCAGTGGTTTCAGAGGAAGAGAGAAGAAAAAAGAAGGATGAAAATATAGTCTATCAGGAAAACAGATTCAGAAAATAGATTTGTGTTGGGGCGAGGAGAGTGAGTGGAGTATTTGTTTCTTGTTCCTATTCTTGCGCTCCTATGTTCACATTAGAGGCTGGATTCCAGTAACTACACTCGCAAGAATCTCTGCACTAATAACACAGTGTGGGTGGGCGTTACCAAGCGCAGCATTTTAGGAACAAATCCTTAAAGCAGCTTCTCTGATTCTGACAGCGTTCACCTACTGTCAAGCACTCATTCTGACCTCAAACACTTCTAATGAAATAGAGGTTTTTTTGTCTCAGCCCTCTGTGGAAAATCTTCATAACTTGCTCCAGTGACTTTCCTCCAACATTGCGATGAGAAATTAAACGTTTTTCAAGCATTAAATTGGATTTAATCAGAAAATATTGGCTGAAAAAACAGAGTTACCTCATAATGTAATCAAATTAATAATAGATTGCGACAATCTTGAGGATTGGTAAGCACAAAATGCAACATTTTCATTAGGTGATTTGTTTCCAGTGGAGCTGTCCCTGAATAACTTAGTATCTGTGTAGGCTCCTTTGAAAAATAAGTGTTTGGGAGAAACCTAGAAATACATCTATAATATGTCTGTGAACAGTAATTACTTACCTCTATCATTTCAAAATATTTCATTAAGCTTTCATTAAACTTGATTCCTACTCCTCAGAAATTGAATTGATGTAGTATGTGTTCTCTATTCTTCTTAGGCAGTCCCTCGGAACCGAGGATGACTTGCTTCCACACTAAAAATGAGTTCTCAGGTGGCTGATGAGTCCAATGCGGGACCTACAGTCTCTGTCACAGGTGGGGCAGATGGTGGTTGAAGGGGCGGGTGGGTGGGGTGCTTGGGTTGACGTGCGCTCCTTCCGCTGTTTGTGCTTGGCTTCCGCTTGCTTCCAGCGAAGAGACTCGAGGTGTTCGGCGCCTTCCCGGATGCTTCTCCTCCACTTTGTGTGGTCTTGGGCCAGGGATTCCCAGGTGTCGGTGGGGATGTTGCACTTTTTCAAGGAGGCTTTGAGGGTGTCCTTCAAGCGTTTCCTCTGCCCACCTGGGGCTCTCTTGCCGTGTCGGAGCTCTGAGTAGAACGCTTGTTTTGGGAGTCTCGTATCGGGCATGCTGATCGAGCGTGGTCAAAGCTTCGATGCTGGGGATGTTGGCCTGAGCGAGAACACTGATGTTGGTGTGCCTATCCTGCCAATGAATTTGCAGGATCTTGCGGAGGCAGCGTTGGTGGTACCTCTCCAGTGCTTTGAAGTGCCTGCTGTACATGGTCCATGTCTCTGAAGCATACAGGAGGGCGGGTATCACTACTGCTCTGTAGACCATAAGCTTGGTGCTGGTTTTGAGGTCCTGGTCTTCAAAAACTCTCTTCCTCAGGTGACCGAAGGCTGCACTGGCACACTGAAGGCGGTGTTGGACTTAGTCATCAACATCTGCCCTTGTTGACAGTAGGCTCCCGAGGTATGGAAAGTGGTCCATGTTGTCCAAGGCCTTGTCGTGGATTTTGATAATCGGGGGGCAGTACTGTGTGGCGGGGGCAGGTTGGTAGAGGACCTTTGTCTTACGGATGTTTAGTGTAAGGCCCATGCTCTCGTACGCTTCAGTGAAGGTGTTGACGATGGTTTGGAGTTCGTCCTCAGAGTGTGCGCAGACGCAAGCGTCGTCTGCATACTGTAATTCGATGACAGGATGGGATGACCTTGGATCTGGACTGGAGGCGACGGAGGTTGAACAGTTTCCCGTTTGTTCTGTAGATTAGCTCCACTCCAGCGGGGAGCTTACTGAGGGTGAGATGGAGCATTGCAGCCAGGAAGATCGAGAAGAGCGTTGGTGCGATGACACAGTCTTGCTTGACCCCGGTCCGTACGTGAATTGGGTCTGTGGTGGATCCGTTGGTCAGGATCATGGCTTGCATGTCATCGTGAAGCAGGTGGAGGATGGTGACAAACTTTTGAGGGCAGCCGAATTTGAGGAGGACACTCCATAATCCCTCATGGTTGATGGTGTCAAAGGCCTTTGTGAAGTCAAAGAAGGCCATGTACAGTGGTTGGTGCTGTTCCCTGCATTTCTCTTGTAGTTGACGCGCGGTGAAGATCATGTCCATTGTGCCCCTTAGTGGGCGGAATACGCATTGCGACTCTGGGAGGAGCTCTTACGCCACTGGGAAGAGGTGATTGAGGAGGATTCTTGCGATGACTTTCCCTGTGGCAGACAGCAGGGAGACTCCTCTGTAATTACTGCAATCGGACTTGTCACCTTTCTTGAAGATGGTCACGATTACGGCATCTCTGAGATCCCCTGGCATGCTCTCCTCCTTCCACATAAGAGAAATGAGTTCATGTATTCGCGCCAATAGTGCTTCTCTGCCATGTTTTAGCGCCTCGGCGGGGATTCCATCTGCTCCTGAGGCCTTGTTGTTCTTCAGTTGTCAGATGGTCTTTTCAACCTCATGCTGGGCTGGGGTTGTGCTGAGGTGGTGGCGGGTAGCATGCTGCGGGATGGAGTTGAGGACACTCACGTCGAAGACAGAGTCTCGGTTAAGGAGATCTTCGAAGTGCTCCTTCCAGCGGGCACTGACTGCCTCTCTGTCCTTGATGAGTACCTCTCCGTTCTTGGCCTGTAGTGGGGTAGGACCTTGGGTGCTTGGGCCGTAGATGGTCTTGACTGCGCTAAAGAATCCACGCACGTCGTGGTTGTCGGCTAGCTGCTGGATCTCCTGTGCTTTCACCACCCACCATCTGTTCTTTAGGTCGCGAGTTTTTTGTTGGACCTCGGCCTTCAGGCGTCTGTAGAGCTGCTTCCTTCCTCTCAAGTTCTGTTGCTGTTCTATATGCATTAAATTGTTGCATTAGCTGTTTAAAAACATTTTGTGGTATTTTCACTAAACTTAAGTGACTTCCTGGTTGGGATTTTCCACTTTGTCGTAACGCTGGGGGAAATGCGGCAGAGTCAGGTAGAGCCCCTTCAGGAAGATCTCCCAACACCTTGTCTATTTCAGACAGGGTGTTGGAGGTCTTTCTGCAGATGATGAGGCAGAAGAGGGACAGTCTATTTGAGGTTTGGGGCATGAGGTCATTGAGTAGTGGCTGGAGCCCAGTGAAAGGACGTGGCACTGGTGGTAAGTGCCAGCTCCATGACTCCCTCCCCACCCCCTGGTCAGCTGTGCAATGCCTAAAGAAGTTTTGAATGACCTTACAATGGCCCCTTTGCATGTGCAGCACCATGATATTTGACTTCACAGCACCATCGGTCTTCCTGGAAGTGTGGCAGCTCCAGGCAGGACTGCAGTGGATGCCACTACATCAGAGGTCCATGGAGCGGGATGAGCTTCCTCTCTGACAACTCAGAAGGCTGCAGGCTTTACTGATCTAATTGGTACCATTCAGTTTGCCTCTCTGCAAATTAATGGCCTGGCAGAGCCAGTTCCCAGTACCTATAGCATGGCAGGAAGGTGCTTGACAAAATCTTGCTGTCACTTCCTAACTAGTCAATCATGTTGTCCAGCCAATCCCCCTTCCCCAGATTACTGCCCATGTGGTGAAGTTGAAAATACCCTCAGTGATGAAGTGTAAACATTGGCACTGCTGGTAAGAGCACAAAATAAATGTTTGCGAATTGGTGCAGTTCCTGTATTTGCTTGCAATATTTTTGCCACAGCTTGGAAGTGACTCGCATGATGTCTAATGAAAGGGGGTTGATTGGTTTGTTAGAAATACAGAAGATTGAGTATGGTCGATTCTCAGAAATAGGCAGGAGGCAATGTTAATGCAGAGAGAAGGTGCGGTTTACAGGAGAAGGTGCCTCGAATCAGCTGGTTCTGAATATCACCAGTCGCTGGTATTTGGTTTTGCTGATTTGGTCTTACTGCTGCTGTTGGTTGTCTTTATCCCCGGATATCTTTTTATTTGGCTTCTTCCTTTGTGGTCTGCATGATGAGTCCTGTGAATTTGTGTAGTATTCCACACACTATGACAATCCTTGAAAGTCATGTTGGACTGTACTGCAGAGCTGATCAGACTGATCCAGGTACCTTGAAGCATGGCTTCAACATTCCAATTCTGTGTTGAATTGTAATCCTTGTGGCAGAATGTGGTCCTTGCTGTGTAGATGTTATCAGCCAAGGGTACAAAGATTATCCTTTATCTCGCAGGATTCACTTGCTTTTCAACTTGAAAATGGGGACTACCATAGACTGTCTTAATATAAAGGAATTGTGGAGGATGCCAAGAAACTGACTACTGACATGCATGATGCACAAGCTGGGCATTGAGGGAGTGGTAGCCTTTCCTGTTGATTTAAGTGATAGGTCTGATGAGGGTAGCATGAATGGCCATGTGGGTGCCATCTGTGGCCTACCACTTGATAAAGTTACATGGCATTCTCATGCTGAAGCCAGGACTCCTCAAGAAAACTGCTGAACTGGCTTATTCTGGCAAACAAAGCAGCAGAGACCTGGCTGATGCATCTGTGGTCAGCTGACCTAAAATGTTCGAAATATCCCAGAAAGTAGCTGGAATTTGCGTGCTGCATAAATGTTCAAGAATGTAGTGATTACCTTTACAGCCATTAGCAGTGGATGTGCTGGCTCCCCTTGTGAAATGAAGGGCTCGATTTTAACAGCCCTGAGGAGGCAGATTTGGAGGCGTGTCAGCTGGTAAAATCGGAAAAAATGGCTTCAGACCTCCATCCCGCCCCCACGCGATTTTCGTGAGTGCCTGTTCAGCTGCTCCCAAACTGACCCGACTCCAACTGCTGGGACAGGTAGTTAAGAGCCTGGTAACTGCCTTGATAATTCTATTTTGATAGAGGTTTCCCATTTTCATACCTCTGGCTCCTGTTTCCCGTCTTGTCAGAAACAGTCCAGCTGCAAGGAGACGAGTTGGTGGAGGACATGATCTGTAGTCATTATTGGTGCAGAACTTTAAAAGCGCTCCTGTAACATGGCTGGCATTCAAATGCAACAACTTTGTTGTTGGAGATTTGGGATAAGATTTTGCAAATCTACTGATCTTGTGACTGGTCAAGCTGACACACATCTGCTGTTTGAACTGATTAGAATAATTTCAGGCCACTTTGTGCGCTTGCAAGCTTCTTGCCTCAACTGAAATCTGTAACAATGGGATCGGATCTCATCCTGGTCGCCAGATTCGGAGGAAGAGCAGTGCGGCTTAGTGCTTCGGATGAACAAGTGGCTCAGCACACAGCCTCCTTGGAGGAAGAGGAAGAGGACGAGAAGGAGGATGAGTAGGAGGACGGGGAGTGATGCCTTGCGGGGCCGGATGTGGCCAATCCAGCAGCAGGCAACCACATTGCTGGCTGTCAGGCAAGGGATGCACTCATCCATGCCAGATTCGCGTAAGCTTACGCTTCAACCACAGCTGGCTGGCACATGGAGATGAATATAAGTCCGACATTCTCAAAACCCCAGGCATCATCTGATCAATAAACGGTGGTTTGCGCTCAGTGTCACCACCATCATTCTACATGGAAATCACCCTGAGCCCTCACTCTTGAACTTCCATTTCCCAGAACACAGAGGCCACACTTTAGGTGATCTCAGCAGATCGTTAAACCTTTTTCCACACTGAACCCATGTGCGTCTGCACACAGACCTTGAGCTCACCTCCTCAGCAATTTGCAGCCAAGCGGCCTTGGTTTGCTGAGGAGGCCTCCTCCTTCCGTTTCCAGGGAAGAGGAGCTCCTGACGTCCTCTAACTCCCTCAACAAGAGCATGGAGAGAGCCCTCATTGAATCTGGGTGCAACCTTGGTTATTGGGGCTGCCGTTCCTGCAGTTCCCAGCACCTTTAAGAGAAAAAAGCATTAATATTACTAAGCCAATGATTGGAACACATCTGGCATCGTTTTCATTTTATTGTCAGATAATAAATATAGAAAATAATCCTAAATATCTTTCTGGAATAATATGACCAGCAATTTCATTCATTAAATTTTGCTCAGAACAGACGCTATCAACTCCCCTTTCTATATAATACAGCACCAATCCATCCTATTGACATTTTTTCCAAAGTGGACATGGCCCCTTTCAATTTTCATTCAAACAACGCGTCATCAGACGTGAGAAACTGACAGCCTCCAAGCAATTGCCTGGAGGGACCCGACCCGCACGTCGGCTGTAACGAGGCCAATCAACCCAAAATAGTAACTGATGGGAGGCGGCAGCTGGGAGCGGGTCGGAAAGCCGCTGAGCAGCAGGGGCCTGCCCTCAACCCACCTCCTCCATTAAAATCGAGGCCGATGCCTCCTCATGCACAGTTTCTGGGTGAGATGCAGCTAGGAACAGCGGGGTCTGTAAATTCTAGTGTGTGGATACACCCGGGTAGTTGTGAGACACCTCCTGTGCAGCCTGACCCACTTGCATTCCCTTTGCTCTTCCTCCTCCCGCTGCTCCCTAAAACAGATATTTCAAAAGCAATGTTATGCGTCCAGGGTTGAATGGGTAAGGGTCTGTGAATTTGGAAGTTAAGGAACTGAAGACCTCTAATGTTGATGTTTAGCAGGCAGAAAATACCAACAAAAAAAACTGAAAGAAATAGGGGGTGATTTTCCCAGCCCCGAGGAGGCGGGTTTGGAGGCGGGACAGTTGGCAAAATCGCAAAAAGTGAGGGCGGGTTCGGAACCCGCCTCCGCGCAATTTTGCCGGAGGCGGTTTTGATGGGTGCGATTCGGTCCCGCCTCCATCAGTCGGGAGAGGTAGTTAAGACCCTTAAAAAGTCGTTAAGGGCCTCTATAATCCTATTTATCAGTGGCTGTCAAAGTCACCACCGCACACAACTTTTTTGCCGCAGGCTCCTTCCAGGGATCATCAGCGGCATCTCCCAGTTGGCCGCCCACAGTTGCATCACGCAGGTTACCGATGCCCTTTTCGCAAAGGCGTACAATTACATCCACTTCTCAAGGGATCAAGCAAGTGTAACCGCGCGTTCAGTTGGCTTTGTAAATATGGCAGGCTTGCCAATGGTGCAGGGCATCATAGACTGTACACATGTGGCCCTTAGGGCACTCCATCAAAACCCAGCTATCTTTGTCAAACGCACTCCCTCAACGGACAGCTGGTGTGTAACTACAAGAAGGAGATTTTGCATGATTGCGCCAAGTTCTGTGGTAGTTGCCATGACTCATTCATCCTGCAGAACTCTAGTGTTTCTCCGCTATTCAATCCACCAAACCAACTTAACGGATGGCTCCTTGGTGACCAGGGCTACCCCCTGAAGAAGTGGCTAATGACGCCGATCAGGAGGCCAGCTAACGAGGCTGAGGAGCGCTACAACGCCAGCCACACTTCGACCAGGTCCATCATCGAGCAAACCGTTGGCTTGCTAAGATGCGATTCCGATGCCTTGACAGATCAGGTGGAGCCCTGCAGTATTCAGCAACCAGGGTCTACATTATTGGGGGTAAGGTACTGACTTGGATAGAGAACTGGTTGGCAGACAGGAAGCAAAGAGTTGGAATAAACGGGTCTTTTTCCGAGTGGCAGGCAGTGACTAGTGGGGTACTGCAGGGATCGGTGCTAGGACCAAGTTATTCACAATATATATTAATGATCTAGACGAGGGAACTAGATGTAATATCTCCAAGTTTGCAGACGACACAAAGCTGGGTGGGCGTATGTGCTGTGAGGAGGATGCAGAGAAACTCCAGTATGATTTGGACAGGTTGGGTGATTGGGCAGATGCATGGCAGATGCAGTATAATGTGGATAAATGCGAGGTTATACACTTTGGTGGCAAAAACAGGAAGGCAGATTATTATCTGAACGGCAATAGATTGGGAAAAGGGGAAGTGCAACGAGACCTGGGTGTCCTTGTGCACCAGTCGCCGAAGGTAAGCATGCAGGTGCAACAGGCGGTTAAGAAGGCAAATGGTATGTTGGCCTTCATAGCGAGAGGATTCGAGTACAGGAGCAAGGATGTCTTGCTGCAGTTGTACAGGGCCTTGGTGAGACCACACCTTGAGTATTGTATGCAGTTTTGGTCGCCTTATCTGAGGAAGGATGTTCTTGCCATGGAGGGAGTGCAGCGAAGATTCACCAGACTGATACCTGGGATGGCAGGAATGACGTATGAAGAGAGATTGGGTCGATTAGACTTATATTCGCTAGAGTTTAGAAGAATGAGAGGGGATCTCATTGAAACTTATAAAATTCTAACAGGACTAGACAGACTAGATGCAGGAAGGATGTTCCCGATGGCGGGGGAGTCCAGAACCAGGGTTCACAGTCTAAGGATAAGGGGTAAGCCATTTAGGACTGAGATGAGGAGGAATTTCTTCACCCAGAGAGTGGTGAACCTGTGGAATTCTCTACCACAGAAGGCAGTTGAGGCCAATTCATTAAATATATTCAAGAAGGAGTTAGATATATTTCTTAAGGCTAAAGGGATCAAGGGATATGGGGAGAAAGCAGGGACAGGGTACTGAATTTGGATGATCAGCCATGATCTCATTAAATGGCGGAACAGGCTCAAGGGGCCGAATGGCCTACTCCTGCTCCTATCTTCTATGTTTCTATGTCTCCAGAATGGTCGTGGTCTGCTGTGCACTGCACAACATGGCACAGCGTCGTGGCTTGCAGCTTCCTGATGAGCAAGTGGCTCAGTACATAGCCTCCTCTGATGAGGAGGAGGAGGAGGACGACTGAGTGGCAGCATGCGAGCACATGGCTGCCCGTGATGCAAGGGATGCACTTATCCTGGCCAGATTTGCATAGGTTGCCCATTGTAGCACATGTGCTTGGCTTCTTCTTAACACATGATAGACAATGGACATGACTCTGGCCTCCTTTCACTCTGGCCACCAACCTGACCACGCAAGTGTCGTGGAGCCCACAATGTGGAGCTGCCATCACGCCAATAGTTTGCCATCACCTAATTTTAATACATTCACACAGGGATGGCATTTCATCAATAAACAGAAACAATCACCCAATCTGCACACAGATCTGGAGGTTATATCCCTTGCCAGCTGGACCCACACAGCCTTGGTTTCTTTGGGAGGCCTCTTCCTCCCAAATGAGGGGAAGAGCACCTCCCTGCTAGCTCTCGCCCCCTCAACCAGCATACCCAGCGCCTCATCCGAGAACCTCGGGGAGGCCCTTGCCTTGGAGCTGGCCATTCTTCAAGGAGATAAAAGTTTGGAGGTGGTGCACCATCGACCAAAAACCAGTGGAATGAGCTGCAGCAAGCAGCCCTTAAATGAAGCTGGATAAGTGACGTCAGCAGAGGTGAGTTTCAGTCCCAAAAGACGAATTGGCCCAGGGGAACCCACACCTCTGAAATCAACTGGCCAATTAGGGGGAAATCGCAAATTTTTCCCACCTGACAGTGGAGGCGGGTTTGGAACCCACCCAAACTGAAACCTGCCTCCATTGGGAAAATCACGCCCATAGTTAACATGCAGGGATTTGCCAGTACTTACAACATGTAAAGGTTATGACACATTGAAGGAGTTTCCACCTTGACCTTCGCACCTTGGCAAGTGGACACACCTGTTTTATATCGACATCCTTTATGTCACGTGAAAATGAAGCCGTAATGACAGAAAATGCCTTCATTTAATTACTTGTACTGGAAAATAAGCATGCACTTCTGGTGGAAAATCAATTGCATACAAAAATGGGTAGAGACCCAGAGAGCAGGTCCCAGGTCCATCGTTGAGCCCACCCACCTCAGTTTGCCACTAAATTGGCATACCGATAGCGGAAAATGCTGCCCCCATCTCAAACGCATATTTTGTTTTCCAAATTAAAGTGCGACTGAAGTCATAAATATGTCAGATTTTTTTTATTCGATTATGAGATGTGGGCATCGCTGGCAAGGCCAGCATTTGTTGCCAATCCCTAATTGCCCTTGAGAAGGTGGTGGTGAGCCGCCTTCTTGAACCGCTGCAGTCCGTGTGGTGAAGGTACTCCCACAGTGCTGTTAGGTAGGGAGTTCCAGGATTTTGACCCAGCGACAATGAAGGAACGGCGATATACTTCTAAGTCAGGATGGTGTGTGATTTGGAGGGGAACTTGGAGGTGGTGGTGTTCCCATGCACCTGCTGCCCTTGTCCTTCTAGGTGGAAGAGGTCGCGGGTTTGGGAGGTGCTGCCGAAGGAGCCTTGGCGAGTTGCTGCAGTGCATCTTGTAGATGGTACACACTGCAGCCACGGTACACCGGTGGTGGAGGGAGTGAATGTTTAAGGTGGTGGATGGGGTGCCAATCAAGCGGGCTGCTTTGTCCTGGATGGTGTCGAGCTTCTTGAGTGTTGTTGGAGCTGCACTCATCCAGGCAAGTGGAGATTATTCCATCACACTCCTGCTTGTGAATACAAACACAAACCAGTTTCTTGGGAGTTGAGACAGCTTTAATAATTGCAGTAAATATGGAATGAACTTCCCCCCGCCCCATTTATTTTTAGAATTCTCATTCAGTCAGAAGCCCCACTGCCCTGCACGCCCCGCAGAAATAAATCTGGTGTTGTGAATCTAAATACAAACTTGGAAAGAAAAACCTGTAGTGAAGGGAGCTTCATCAGACATGTCAGGAAAACAAATGGTTCATAACCCTCCCCACCCAGCACTAGGAAATCAGAATGACTAAATGACAGAGAAATTAAATGCAGACTATAAAAATGTAATCAGACACATTTTGTGTGTGTAAACTACCCGCAGCTGCTGAAATCAGCAAAAAAGTATGAAGATGCTAAATATTTTCTTTCAATACTGTTAACATGGTTTGTATCTCCAGAATAGACAGAACAAGCAAAGTATCCTGCTGTGTCTGTCATCAGAATATAAATGATCTGACTCAGATTTTTATAAATTTAGCCACATCATCCAATCTGGTTACAGCAATTTAAAATCTGATAGCTCCTCTCAGTAGCAGATTGTTAAAATTAGATTACAGTGAAGTACTTTTTTTTTTATATTCATTTATGGGATCAGGGCGTCGCTGGCAAGGCCAGCATTTATTGCCCATCCCTAATTGCCCTTGAGAAGGTGGTGGTGAGCCGCCTTCTTGAACTGCTGCAGTCCGTGTGGTGAAGGTACTCCCACAGTGCTGTTAGGTAAGGAGTTCCAGGATTTTGACCCAGCGACGATGAAGGATCGGCGATATACTTCTAAGTCAGGATGGTGTGTGACTTGGAGGGGAACTTGGAGGTGGTGGTGTTCCCATGCGCCTGCTGCCCTTGTCCTTCTAGGTGGAAGAGGTCGCGGGTTTGGGAGGTGCTGCCGAAGAAGCCTTGGCGAGTTGCTGCAGTGCATCTTGAAGATGGTAGACACTGCAGCCACAATACGCCGGTGGTGGAGGGAGTGAATGTTTAAGGTGGTGGATGGGGTGCCAATCAAGCGGGCTGATTTGTCCTGGATGGTGTTGAGCTTCTTGAGTGTTGCTTTGGGGAGTCAGGAGGTGAGACACTCACCACAGAATACCTAGCCTCTGACCTGCTCTTGTTGCCACAGTATTTATGTGGCTGGTTCAGTTAAGTTTCTGGTCAATGGTGACCCCCAGGATGTTGATAGTGGGGGATTCGGCGATGGTAATGCCATTGAATGTCAAGGGGAGGTGGTTAGACTCTCGCTTGTTGGAGATAGTCATTGCCTGGCACTTCTGTTGCGCGAATGTTACTTGCCACTTATCAGCCCAAGCCTGAACGTCGTCCAGGTCTTGTTGCATGCGGGCATGGACTGCTTCATTATCTGTGGAGTTGCGAATGGCGCTGAACACTGTGCAGTCATCAGCGAACATCCCCATTTCTGACCTTATGTTGGAGGGAGGGTTATTGATGAAGCAGCTGAAGATGGTTGGGTCTAGGACATTGCCCTGAGGAACTCCTGCAGCGATGTCCTGGGGCTGTAATGATTGACCTTCCACCACCACAACCATCTTCCTTTGTGCTAGGTATGACTCCAGCCAGTGGAGCGTTTTCCCCCTGATTCCCATTGACTTCAGTTTTACTAGGGCTCCTTGATGCCAGACTTGTTCAAATGCTGCCTTGATGTCAAGGGCAGTCACTCTCACCTCACCTCTGCAATTCAGCTCCTTTGTCCATGTTTGGACCAAGGCTGTAATGAGGTTGGGAGCTGAGTGGTCTTGGCGGGACCCAAACTGGGCATCAGTGAGCAGGTTATTGGTGAGTAAGTGCCGCTTGATAGCACTGTCGATGACACCTTCCATCACTTTGCTGATGATTGAGAGTAGACTGATGGGGCGGTAATTGGCCGGGTTAAATTTGTCCTGCTTTTTTTGAATAGGACACATCTGGGCAGTTTTCCACATTGCCGGATAGATGCCAGTGTTGTCGCTGTACTGGAACAGCTTGGCTAGAGGCGCGGCTAGTTCTGGAGCACAAATCTTCAGCACGATAGCTGAGATGTTCTTGGGGCCCATAGCCTTTGCTGTATCCAGTGCACTCAGCCGTTTCTTGATATCATGTGGAGTGAATCGATTGGCTGAAGAATAGCTTCTGTGATGGAGGGAACCTTAGGAGGAGGCCGATATGGATCATCCACTCGGCACTTCTGGCTGCAAACGCTTCAGCCTTGTCTTTTGCACTCACATGCTGGGCTCCACCATCATTGAGGATGGGTAATTCTTGGAACCTCCTCCTCCCCCGTTAGTTGTTTAATGGTCCACCACCATTCATGACTGGATGTGGCAAGATTGCAGAGCTTTGATCTGATCCGTTGATTGTGGGATTGCTTAGCTTCCGCTTTTTAGCATGCATGTAGTCCTGTATTGCAGCTTCCCCAGGTTGGCACTTCATTTTTAGGTATGCCTGGTGCTGCTCCTGTACACGCGTTGTTCCCCTGGCTTGATGGTAATGGTAGAGTGAGGGATATGCCGGGCCATGAGGTTACAGATTGTGGTGGAATACAATTCTGCTGCTGGCCCACAGCGCCTCATGGATGCCCAGTTTTGAGCTGCTAGATCTATCCCATTTAGCACGGTGGTAGTGCCACACAACACGATGGAGGGTGTTCTCAGTGCGAAGACGGGACTTTGTCTCCGCAATGACTGTGGTCACTGCTGACATGGACAGATGCATCTGCGATAGGTAGATTGGTGAGGATGAGGTCAAGTAGGTTGGTTCACCACCTGTCACAGGCCCAGACTGGCGGTTATGTCCTTCAGAGTCATTCTTGGTGATGGACATTGAAGTCCCCCACCCAGAGTACATTCTGTGCCCTTCAGTGCTTCAACATGAAGGAGTACTGATTCATCAGCTGAGGTGGTTTCCTTGCCCATGCTTGACCTTCATGGGGTCTGGAGTCAATGTTGAGGACTCCCAGGGCCACTCCTTCCCAACTGTATACCACTGTGCCACCACCCCTGGTGGGTCTGTCCTGCCAGGACATACCCAGGGATGGTGATGGAGGAGTTTGGCTGAAAGGTATGATTCTGTGAGGCTGTTGCTTGACTAGTCTGTGGGACAGCTCTCCCAATTTTGGCACAAGTCCCCAGATGTTGGTGAGGAGGACTTTGCAGGGTTGACTGGGCTGGGTGAGCCGTTGCCATGTCCGGTGCCAAGGTCGATGCCAGGTGGTCCGTCCAGTTTCATTATTTTGTTTCATAGCGGTTAGTTACAACTGAGTGACTTGCTAGGGTCTTGTTAAGAGTCAACCACATTGCTGTGGGTCTGGAGTCACAAGGTCGGCAGATTTTCTTCCCTAAAGGATATTAGTGAACCAGATGAGTTTTTACAACAATCCGATAGTTTCATGGTTACCATTACTGATGCTAGCTTTTTATTCCAGATTATTTAATTAACTGAATTTAAATTCCAGAGTTGCCATGGTGGGATTTGAACTCACGTCTCTGGCTCATTAGTCCAGGCCTCTGGATTACTAGCCCAGTGACATTACCACTACACTACCGTTCCCGTATCTGAATCTGTAATTCAGATATATAAGCATAGCAACTGGAGAGATGTGAAATATTTTCAAGTTCACCTCTAGTATACAAAGAGAATGAAATAAGACAAACAGATCAAACATGAGAAGGACAAAGAAGATCAAGGGAGGAATGCCAGGAAAATCAGAGCCAAATTGCCTGCACCCAGCATTTGTGCACCAACTATATCTGCAGGCCACTGTCACGGATACTTGCCATTGCCCAAAGGGAAATGTTTTTTCTAGCATCGGGTCAGCAGGGTGACCATTGCAGAGGTGTGCCATCTGCTGCATTGAGACACGCAGCCAACCTTCGCAGTACAGTTGGCAGTGTCAGTGGCACTCAAGGTCACATCCTCCCTCAACTTTCCTGCATTCATTTCCTTTCCCAGCATAAATAGCAGCTGCATAAAGATCAGCTGCAGTATCACCCAGTTTGCAGCCCACAGCTGTATCAAGTGATTGTATCAAACAATGATGCATTGTTCAGTAGGAGCAGCATTTTCCTCCTCATTCCTGCTGAATAGCAACTGCACCATAACACAGCTGCCCAATCTCACCACATTGTTGCATTTTACTCTGTATACATGTGGCCATCCCATAACCCAACCTGTAACTCATCATACAGCATGCAACTGGGGTATGTTGGAAGGATTTGTTGTGCAAAGCATCGTTAAGAGTTCCATACGATAATAGTTTCAAATGTAAGTTGCAGCCTGTATGTGTGCCATACTGCTGTATGACCATGAATGCTAAGCATTCAAAGGGCTGTAAGCTTATACAAAAGTTTTGAGGAATGAGCAGTACAACAATAACTGATTCTGAGGACACAGTTTATCACCTGGATACTTGGGGCAGATACTTGTGAAAGGAATTTTCTGGCTAGCATTATCGTGGCACTTTTCCTTAGATCTGCCATCTTTTTCCATATTTGTAGCCAGATCCATTGGATAAAACAAAAAGCAATAACCATGGCAACTATCTCCTGTCAGCCATTTTGGCCATTCTTCTCTGGAGCGATGTCCTCCTTTGTCTCACTACATAAACCAACACCTCAAGGGCACCATCAGCAAATATGCTCCTGCACTTTCAGGAATTCTGCATTGGTAAAAAATAATGTGAATCTTTAAATCTCTTCCTCTCAGTACATGTGAAATGGGAGTTTACTTAAGAGGTTCATTCAATAATATGCTTCAGGGAGGGACATGCCATCCCTACCCAGTCTGCCCTGCACGTGTTTCCAGTCCCACACCACGTGGTTGAATCTTAATGCCCTCAGGACATCTAGGGATGAGCATTCAATACATATTTTCAACCTACATTGTCATACAAATTTCAGATATAAAAGGATTCAGTTTTCAGTTTTCAGTTTTCAGTTCAGAGTTGAAATAAGTAATTTAAAGTAATTGAAAGACTTTGAATACTCTGCATCATTACAATACCTTAGTTCACTGTGCTCTTGATTTGTGATTTGTCACTCTTTAATGTAACAAAACTTTGTGATTACTTTGCGTCTTTGTGCACGGTCTGCCAGTCATGATTTTATTTTTCCTACAGATTCTATAATATTATTCATCATTGTAGTATGAGAAGAAAAAGAATTTTGCACTTCACTGCTGCAACCCTTTAAATTGCTGCAGCAGAAATCCTAGCTTTGTGTGTGCAAGCACCCAGAGGTAGCCTACTGCATAGGTTGGAGCTCGCCACACATGCCACAGTGGAAGTTCCAGAATGAACAATGTGCACAACCAGCTGTGTTAAGTGTGGTTTTTCAGCAGTGTACCCCAGGGGTTGGTATTAGGACTGTTGCTATTAATGAATTGGACAAAGATATCCGGCATAATTTGAGTTTATGGATTATATCAAAATAATGAGGAATATTTGCATTAAATGCTTATTTAATTGGGTTCTTTGCCCGAATTCCTGACTGCAGATTTGGGACTGCCCACGGCCTGCTGCTTGCCCATTTTAAATGAATATATCAGGGATCCTGGATCCAGGCCTGCTGGAAAAAAAACACTTTAAATGAGCGTGTTATGTTGGGTTTTCTGGTCAATGCTGCTACATTTTGTACCGTGCATTACCTCATTTTGCTGGGAACTGTGCCATTTTTTCAATTTGCTGCCTGTGCTTTCTTCTAGTATTCTTGGTGGTATTTAAATAGCTTCATACAAAGTGCTGAAGATGGGCATTCCTTGTCAGGTATCTGACTATATTGGATATTTCAGATGAGGAAAACAAATACATGAAAGGCCAGCAAACGCAGATACAACGACAAAGAAAGAAAAGAAAGCGGTGCATTTATATAGCACCTTTCATGATCTCAGGCCGCCCCAAAGTGCTTTACAGCCAATGGAATACTTTTTGAAGTATAGTCACTGTTGTAATATGGGACGCACGGCAGCCAATTTGCACATAGCAAGGTCCCACAAACTGCACTGTGGTAGTTAACAGATAATTTGTTTTAGTGGTGTTGAATGAGGGATAAATATTGGCCAGCACATCGTCGAGAACTCCCCTGCTCTTATTCAAAAATAGTGCCATAGGATCTTTTACATCTTCCTGAGATGGCACCCTCAGTACTGCACCGGAGTGGAGTATTGAGGGTTTTTTCTCAAGCCTCTGGAGTGGGTCTTGAACCACAACCTTCCGACTCAGAGGGGAGAGTGCTACCACTGAGCCACGGCTGACACCTAAGGCATTCACCTGAGGCGTTCTGTCGTATCTGAGACCACATTTATAGACCCCTCCACGTGTACTTAGACATGACACAGGAGACAATATTGTTGTGCTGCTGTGCTATCTGCTGCAGAATGACCTAGAAACACCATCTGGAATAAGAACAGCTTTTCCTGTAGAAATGAACGCTACCACAGCATGACATTTTCATGCTATTGATCTTTCCAAGCCACCTCAGGGACAGTGCACTCTTGTATCAAACAGATGACATCCCTTTCCCTATGAAAAGCAGGCAATGCTTGAAATGGTACCTCAAAGGGGGTGCGGGAGTTCCCATCTTAGGTTTGTACCTGCTTCACTGGCCCCACAAGAAATGTATGCAACAGGGAGAAGGAGTACGCTGACCATTGACTTCCTTCCGATGCCAACAAATATCTTCCTCATTTGCAGCCAGGTGCAAGGGACTTGGGTGATTGCACGGACTCGTTGCAGTACATTTAGAGGAGGATAGCCTTCGGCCCAAAATAGGGCCACCCTCCTTTTGATGCACATTCTTCAGCATCAAAGGGAGCAGTGTTGCCCATGTGTCTCTGGTCTGCCATTGTGATCAATTACCCCACATTTCTATTCCCACCACAACTTCCTGATTAACGGCAAGCTGCAGCCCATTATAACAACTTCTCTATGTAAAACAGCACCTTTTACCTGAGGTATATCAACATCTTTGAGGTCAGAATGACATAATACCCAATAAACTGAAACTGTATCATGTACAGGGTACACCATAGCAGGTCAGCAGAAGAACCAATGCAGGTTTAAAATGTTAAAGATCCTTTCTAAATCTGATAGTCAAACAGCCCCATTAGGTATTGCTCTGTCATTTTTTCCCTAATTCTTTTGGTCATCTCAAATTGATTGGTAATGCTATTCCAAATTCAAATGCTGCAATTGTTCGTCTTTTTCAAAACGTCAGCACATCTACAAGCATTAGTCTTTATCAACATGCACTTTGCTTAATGACAATATTGTCCTTTATCACTAGTTAGATAAATGTCATAGAGATAAATACGTTAGAGTTTGTCCTTAAAAATGTTGATCTACCTCAGACAAAAGGAGCTGTTTTACATAGAGAAGGAGTTGGTGTAGTGCTGAAGAATTGTGTTCCAGAACTAGCCATGGCCCTAGCCAAACTGTTCCAGTACACCTGGCAATGTGGAAAATTGCACAGGTATTTCCTGTCCACAAAATACAAGACAAATCCAATCCGGCCAATTACCACCCCATCAGTCTACTCTCAATCATCAACAAAATGATGGATGGAGCTGTCAACAGTGCTATCAAACGACACTTGCTCACCAATAACCTGCTCATCACCAATGCTCAGTTTGGGTTCCGCTCGGACCACTCGGCTCAAGACCTCATTACAACCTTGGTCCGAACATGAACCTAGAACTGAATTCCAGCGTTGAGGTGACCGTGACCACCTTGACATCAAGGTAGCATTTGACCAAGTGTGGTACTAAGGAGCCCTAGTAAAACAGAAGTCAATGGGGATCAGAGGGAAAACTCTCCAACACCTGGAGTCATACCTGGCATAAAGGAAGATGGTTATGGTTGTTGGAGGCCAATCATCTTGGCTCCAGAACATTGCTGCAAGAGCCCCTCAGGCTAGTGTCCTAGGCCCAACTATTTTCAGCTGCTTCATCAATGAGCTTCCCTCTATCAAAAGGTCAAAAATGGGGATGTTCACTGATGATTGTCCTATGAGGAGAGATTGAGTAGGTTAGGCCTAAACCCTCTGGAGTTTAGAAGAATGAGAGGTGATCTCATTGAAACATATAAGATTCTGAGGGGAACTGACAGGGTAGATGCTGAGAGATGTTTCCCATGGCTGCAGAGTCTAGAACTAGGGGTCATAGTCTCAGGATAAGGGGTCGGCCATTTAAGACTGAGATAAGGAGGAATTTCTTCACTCAAACGGTTGTGAATCTTTGGAATTCTCTGCCCCAAAGAGCTGTGGATGCTCAGTCGTTGAGTATATTCAAGGCTGAGATAGATAGATTTTTGGACTCTAGGGGAATCAAGGGATATGGGGATAGGGCAGGAAAGTGGTGTTGAGGTCAAAGATCAGTCATGATCTTATTGAATGGCGGAGCAGGCTCAAGAGGCCGTATGGCCTACTCCTTCTCCTAATTCTTATGTTCTTATTGCATAGTGTTCAGCTCCATTTGCAATTCCTCAGATAATTAAGCAGTCCATGCCCACATGCAGCAAGACCTGGACATCAGCAAGACTTGGCCTGATAAGTGGCCAGTAACATCAAGTACCAGGCAATGACCATCTCCAACAAGAGAGATTCTAACCACCTCCCCTTGATATTCAAAGGCATTACCATCACCGAGTCCCCTACCATCAACATCCTGGGGGTTATCATTGACCAGAGACGAACTGGACCAGCCACATACATGCCGTGGCTACTAGAGCAGGTGAGACGCTGGGGGCTCTGCGGCGCTGGCTCACTTCCTGACTCCCTAAAACCCCTCAAGGCACAGGTCAGGAGTGTGATGGAATATTGTCCACTTTCCTGGATGGGTGCAACTGCCACAAGACTCAAGAAGCTTGACACCATCTAGGACAAAGCAGTTCACTTGTTCGTCACTTCATTTACTTGCCTAAACATCTGCCTCCTCCACCACCGGCATATTGTGACTGCAGTGTGTACTATCTACAGGATGCACTGCAGCAACTTGACAAAACTTATTTGGTAGCACCACCCAAACCCATGACCTCTACCACCTAGAAGGTCTAGGGCAGCAGATGCATATGAACACCATAACCTGCAAGTCACACATCATCCTGACTTGGGCATATATCGCCATTCCTTCATCATTGCTGGGTCAAAATCTTGGAACTCCCTACTCAATAGCATTGTGGGAGCATCTTCACCACACAGACTGCAGCGGTTCAAGAAGAAGGCCCACCACCACCACCTTAAGGGCAGCTAGGGATGGGCAATAAATGCAGGCCTTGCCAGCAACACCCACATCTCAAGAATGAGTTTTTTAAAAACGCTGCAGCTTGCCATTAAAGGGGAAGCTGTGATGAGGATAGAAATGTGGCGTAATTGATCACAATGGCGCACTGGAGACATGACGGCAACAGTGCTCCCTTTGATGCTGAAGACATCCTGCTGGAAGAGGTATACCAAAGGAGAATGGCCCTATTTAGGACTGAAAACCATCCTCCTGTAGAAGTACAGGGGCAAACTGCATGGTTTCTAACTCATGAAATCCAGTTCAACATCTGTAAGAACTCAGGCACTGGTCTGACCTTTAATTACTTTCAATCATTTTAGTAAAAGTATCTAACTAATCTTGTTTTTTGTATGAACTGTTAGCGGGCTGACAATTCAGTCAATTTACTTTACTATTTTAATCCCATTCTCAGCCAGATCCATTCTGTGCTTTTCAGGCTTATTTTAGAGTAATATTCCACATACTGCAGCAACTCGCCAAGGCTTCCTTGACAGCTCCTCCCAAACCCGCGACCTCTACCACCTAGAGGGACAAGGGCAGCAGGTGCATAGGAACACCACCACCTCCAAGTTCCCCTCCAAGTCACACACCATCCTGACTTTGAAATATATCGCCGTTCCTTCATTGTTGCTGGGACAAAATCCTAGAACTCCCTCCCTAACAGCACTGTGGGAGTACCTTCACCACATGGACTGTAGCTGTTCAAGAAGGCGGCTCACCACCACCTTCTCGGGCAATTAGGGATGGACAATGCCCACATCCCGTGAATCAATTAAAAAAAAAACGTAAATGATTCTCCAACAAACACTGATGCATACACCAGTGGTTAGTTGCCAGGATTCCTGCTTCTGGAATATAAGGTTGTAACATCACTCTATACCTGAAGAATTTCAGCTAATTGAGAGATGAATTTTTAAAATGCAGAAAATTCATTAAATTTGAGGAAACTACCATATTTAGCTTTAAATAATGGTTTGGCATTGGAAGACTTTTCCCATTGACTTTGCATGAGAGGACAGTGAAGTGCTGAATTCTGAATCCAAAATCCCCAAATATGAAGAGCAATAGCAAAGTAGTCTTGTTTTTTGGTGCTGGGAAACAACAGGATAAACTTAACACTTATGCAACATATGCAGTCCTCATACTGTCTGAGAAAACTGCATCTGCATCATGTACAAACTATTTTCCACTTATAGTTGAACTTCATTCTCAGCTGTCTGGATCTTTGTGATTCTGATTCTTGTGCTTATTCTGTGCACAATTTTGCAGTTGGAATACTTTATCATCCAGTGTTTAAAACAGAAGACCTCTCCGAAGAAAAAGAAACGGAGTAGCAGACCCCAGATAATCCCACCGCCTAGACTTAGAGAGCCAGGTAAGAGATGTTAAGGGAAGGCGAGTGCCTGTATTCAGCTTATGTGATGGGAATATGGAAAATGGGCAAATGATTCTGTTGATTGTCATATACTCCAGGAAAACTTGTCTTATTTATATCATCAAAGATACTGTCACTAATGATATTCCATCATTAAAATTGAATGGTCGCCTCAGAATGAGGGTCAGCCATGGGAATAGGTGGCACAGTAGGTCAGAACACGACCTATTTCTGGAAGTTGGCTGTAAATCCAATCCATACCGAGAGGATAAAACTCTCCTTTTTCAACTGGCTGTTTCGGCCCTAGTGAAATGTGTCAGCCAGTCTCAAACTCGTTCTTACTAGGTTTAGGTCCAGAGCACAAAGCTGCCCATTATTTGTCAATTAAGGATTTAATAATGTATTTTGTTAATACACTAGTTAATGTGTTTGCATAATATTCCATTGTTTTAATGCAGTTCTGCTCAGAAGAAACAAAAGGATAGCTAATGTGGGAGTTGGTCCAATAGGAGGTGCTTTCCGGAGGTTAGGATATTGGGGTGAAGTTTGTCTTGTCAATAATTTTAGGAAACAATGTCAATGTGAGTACAGAATGAGAAAACCTATTTTGTGGTCATGACAGCTTTTTTTTGTGAAATTATCGACAGAAGGAATTTGCCACCATTACAGGGGAGGTAAAAAGAGCTTAGACCACAGCGCCGGCTGAAGTATCTGGAGCGGAGCAGGCCCGGCATCTGCTCAGCTCTGCAATATCCAATTTCCCAGAATGGCCTAAAACAGACGTTAGGCTCCACATTTGCCTATGTAATGGTCCTAACATCTGTTTTAAGAGGCCACCAGGGACGTCTGAAAAATAGCCCAATCCCTTATCGGGTAGGACGTCTTTCAGGCATCCCTTGGCATGGGATGTTGGCTCCTGAAATTGGCCCTTGTTGCACCCGTTTTCCACCCAAATTTCCACCCTAAGAAATCTGGCTTGTAAGTTAAAAAGAAAGGCCATCTTTCTAATGAAGACTTAAATAAAATTACTGTACAGAATTTTTGGGTGGAGATTTTAACATACAATGGTGGCAAGTCACCAAACTAGCGCCTAGAAATTGGATAAGGCTCGAAAATGGGTGGTGTCAAGGGCCAGCGTTATTTCCCTGCACCCGTTGAAAGTTGTCCAGGCAGCACGCAAAATTCGTGCTGCCTGCTCATTGTAATGATTGGAATGCTGATCTCAGCGCTAAACGTGCTGCTGATTGGCTTAGCGCTCAACGAGGGGGCCAATATCTGGAGCAGTCTAATGGCCAGTAATGTTTGACCTAGGCTCTCTGCACTACTTAAAGGGAAGGTGCTTTGTTGCAGCAGCACCTCATTGTCAGTCAGCCTTAAGCCATGGCACAGCAACCCAGAGAGAAAGCAAGAAGCTTTTCGAATGCTGCACTCAAGGCCTTGGTAATGGCAGTTGAAAGAAGGCGGGATGTACCGTTCCCGCAGGGTGGCAGGAAGTCATCCAAGTCTTCCAGTAGAAGGCTCTGGCAGGAGATAGCTACCTATGTCACGGCCACCACTGTTGTGCCAAGGACATGGATCCAATGTCGCAGTCTGGGCCTGCGACAGGTGGTGAGAGAAGCAACACGAGGGAAAAACCTACTTGACCTTGTCCTCACCAATCTACCTGTCGCAGATGCATCTGTCCATGACAGTATTGGTAGCAGTGACCACCGCACAGTCATTGTGGAGACGAAGGGGGAGAAATTCAGTATCGCCCCGTTTGGGGCGCAATTATCGGCCGGGCGCAAAGATTAGCGCCTGGCGCTAATTATCGCCACCGACTGCAAACTTGACTTTTATCGCCCCTGGAGGTGATTGCAGCGCTATATCAGGCACTTCACACCTGTCTTAAGGCGCAAATGCCGAGGAGCGAGGCGCTACCTCAGAGCGCTGGCGAAGCTCATGTAATGTCAGTCAGCAATGGAACACACACACAATGGCACAGGCCAGTTCTTAAAGGGGATGGTTAATCTTGCTTTCCATCCACATCCTGCTCATTGCAGCCTTGAATCTCGGCCTGGAGAGACCTGCACATCAAATGTGCTGGAAAGAACAATGGAGAGTACCAGGCAAAGAGCTCAGAGTGCAGCCCCCACAGTCTCTGCTAAATCGATACAAGGAATGGCAAATCAAAATGAACCTGCAAAGTGCTGCTCAGTACCCAAAACTCCTTCACACAACGTTGAATCTCTCCAGAAGTCTGTCCCTCTCTCTCTCAGAATGCGTAGTTCAAAAATGGCACCAACAATAAAAGGCAGGAAGCGGACACCTTTAAATAGCGCTCCCCCTTTCCCTTCATGACTGCAGAACGCTCCCTTCAACCTGTCGTTGCTAGCGTCAGGCGGTAAGGCAGGGGGCGCCACTCAATATCCGCTCCGGGGCGATACCGGGGCGTTGCGCACTCGAGTGACGTCATGATCTGCCGGCGCAGGAGATCGTGGTGGTAGTGTTTAGCGCCGCCGCAAAATGTCTAGTTAATTTCGCGAGCGGCGCAAACTTCGCCGCGCCTGGGCGCTAGATGCTTTGCGCCCCATTAGCGCCCTCTTAAGGCGCTAATGGAAGGCGCAACCAACTGAATTTTTCCCCCGAAGTCCCGTCTTCACACTGAGGACACCCTCCATCGTGTTGTGTGGCACTACCACCGTGCTAAATGGGATAGATTCAGAACAGATCTAGCAGCTCAAAACTGGGCATCCATGAGGTGCTGTGGGCCATCAGCAGCAGCAGAATTGTATTCCACCACAATCTGTAACCTCATGGCCCGGCATATCCCTCACTCTACCATTACTATCAAGCCAGGGGACCAACACTAGTTCAATAAGGAGTGTGGAAGAACATGCCAGGAGCAGCACCAGGCGCAGCTAAAAATGAGGTGCCAACATGGGGAAGCTGCAACACAGGACTTACATGCATGCTCAACAGCGGAGGAGCATGCTATAGACAGGGCTAAGCGATCCCACAATCAACGAATCAGACCAAAGCTCTGCAGTCCTGCCACATCCAATCGTGTATGGTGGTGGACTATTAAACAACTAACAGGAGGAGGAGGCTCCATGAATATCCCCATCTTCAATGATGGTGGAGCCCAGCACGTGAGTGCAAAAGACAACAAGGCTGAGCATTTGCAACCATCTTCAGCCAGAAGTGCCGAGTGGATGATCCATATCGGCCTCCTCCTGAGGTCTCCACCATCACAAAAGCCAGTCTTCACCAATTCGATTCACTCCACGTGATATCAAGAAATGGCTGAGCACACTGGATACAGCAAAGGCTATGGGACCTGACAACATCCCAGCTATCGTGCTGAAGGCTTGTGCTCCAGAACTAGCCACGCCTCTAGCCAAGCTGTTCCAGTACAGCTACAACACTGGCATCTATCCGACAATGTGGAAAACTGCCCAGGTATGTCCTGTCCACAAAAAGCAGGACAAATCCAACCCGGCCAATTAGCGCCCCATTAGTCTACTCTCAATCATCAGCAAAGTGATGGAAGGTGTCATCGACAGTGCTATCAAGCGGCACTTACTCACCAATAACATGCTCACTGATGCCCAGTTTGGGTTCCGCCAAGACCACTCGGCTCCCGACCTCATTACAGCCTTGGTCCAAACATGGACAAAGGAGCTGAATTCCAGAGGAGAAGTGAGAGTGACTGCCCTTGACATCAAGGCAGCATTTGACCGAGTGTGGCATCAAGGAGCCCTAGTAAAACTAAAGTCAATGGGAATCGGGGGGGGGGAAACTCTCCACTGGCTGGCATCATACCTAGCACAAAGGAAGATGGTTGTGGTGATTGAAGGTCAATCATCACAGCCCCAGGACATCGCTGCAGGAGTTCCTCAGGGCATTGTCCGAGGCCCAACCATCTTCAGCTGCTTCATCAATGACCTTCCCTCCAACATAAGGTCAGAAATGGGGATGTTCGCTGATGACTGCACAGTGTTCAGTGCCATTCACAACTCCTCAGGTAATGAGGCAGTCCATGCCCGCATGCAACAAGACCTGGATGACGTTCAGGCTTGGGCTGATAAGTGGCAGGTAACATTCGCGCCACAGAAGTGCCAGGCAATGACTATCTCCAACAAGCGAGAGTCTAACCACCGCCCCTTGACATTCAATGGCATTACAATAGCCAATTCCCCCACCATCAACATCCTGGGGCCGCCATTGACCAGAAACTTAACTGGACCAGCCACATAAATACTGTGGCAACAAGAGCAAGTCAGAGGCTAGGTATTCTGCGGCGAGTGTCTCACCTCCTGACTCCCCAAAGCCTTTCTACTATCTACAAGGCACAAGTAAGGAGTGTGATGGAATACTCTTCACTTGCCTGGATGAGTGCAGCTCCAACAATACACAAGAAGCTCGACACCATCCAGGACAAAGCAGCCCACTTGATTGGCACCCCATCTACCACCTTAAACATTCACTCCCTCCACCACTGGCGTACCGTGGCTGCAGTATGTACAATCTACAAGATGCCCTGCAGCAACTCATCAAGGCTTCTTCGGCAGCACCTCTCAAACCCGCGACCTCTTCCACCTAGAAGGACAAGGACAGCAGGCGCATGGGAACACCACCACCTTCAAGTTCCCTTCCAAGTCACACACCATCCTGACTGAGAAGTATATCACCGATCCTTCATCGTCGCTGGGTCAAAATCCTGGAACTCCCTACCTAACAGCACTGTGGGAGTACCTTCACCACACGGATTGCAGCGGTTCAAGAAAGTGGCTCACCACCACCTTCTCAAGGGCAATTAGGGATGGGCAATAAATGCTGGCCTTGCCAGCGACACCCACATCTCATAAACGAATAAAAAAAAAGTTTAATGATCTGACACGGCAGGTCAAGGTGAGTGAAGGCTTCAGCAAATGCCATATCCCACCATCTATACCACTAGCCTCACATACTGCTCAATGCACCACACCCCCATCACTCACCTACCAGCAATCTCTACCTATCACCACTCATACCTCACAATCATGGCTTCACATCCCCCTCACAACCTTACCACTGCTGTAACACTCACACCCACATCTCACACCTTGCACACACTGACAGTTATTCAACTATGGCAGGCACATCACCCAAACACATTGCACCACACTCACTGACACACTTCCCTTTCTTTTGCAGGCAAAGGTGGCTCATAACCGCCAGGAACAACAGCAGACTGGAGGCAGCCAAGCCATTGTACAGACCCTCAGCTAACTGGAGGAATCCGTGCTGTGACTGAGGCCGTGGCAACAGGAGAAGTTGAGGCCTTTGCTGACAATGACGGTATGGTCATTCCTAATCCTTCTTCTCACATCCCACTTCCTCCTCATCCCACAATCTCTTCTCACTTACAAGCTGCTGATGGTGTATGCATGGATATCTTGCTTCCCCCCCCCCCCCTCCCCTCACCACAACCCGACCCTTGTGCCTTTCTGATTTCAGATACCCAAGAACTGCCAGCAGGCTAGCCTGTCCCTCATGCTGTGGAGGAGAGTGAAGGAGAAGAAGAATACACACCATCACTGCATCTACCTCTCGCAGACACCAGCTCAGAAACTGGCACTGCGCAGAAAGTAGAGGGTAGGATAGAGGTGGGATCTGCACATGTTGAGGCACCGCGCACGAGTGGGCTGCAGCAAGGCCAGGGGGAAAGAGTAGCTTGGGAGTGAGCTCCTCGGAGGGTGAGTTCGCACACGAGTTCTGCTGCATGGGACTCAGATGATGACCCCGATGGGGCGGCCTTCAGAAGGAGGGTGACGGGCATGCACACCGAAATGCTTGGTGCAATGGCAAGCCTGCCAGAGAGCCTCTTGTCAATGCCAAGGAGCATGGAGGAGTCCGGCTCCAACATTGGATGTGGCTTTGCACAGATCTTGGAGCCCATGATTTCCAAGATGGAAATAATGGACAACTCCAGGAGAGACCTTGTGGACCCAGCCATGATGCTGCGTGTGATGGGCGATGTGGTGGCTTCCATTGCAGCACAGGCGGAAGCGACCCAATGTTTCAGTGCTGCAGTGGAGACGCAGACTGCTCTCCTACAGGCTCAGCTTGCAGCCACACAACATCAGACTGCTGCCATCGTGGCTGGGTTTGCGAGTGTCAAAAGGGGGTTGCAGGTTGTCGCAGCAGTCCAGCAATCTGTCCTCCAACAGATGGCTAGGAATGCCGAGGCACCGCCCCGGGGTGTGGCAATGGGTCAGTGGAGCAGGAACCTGCTGTCCTCTCTCAGGATGACAGCATTCCTACTCCCACCACTGCCACCCCACCATTGCCCTTGCTGCTGCCTGTCACCCAGCCAGCCCAGACTGCTGCCACCCATGCCGATGTGGTGCAGTCCACAGCCGGGCCTTCTAGGTTCACAGCTGGTCGCAGTCTTCCTGCAAGGCCATCTGAAGTCTCCCACACGGAAATTCAGCAACCTTCCACCAGCCATGCTGCAGCCACTGGGAGAGCACTGCGTAGGAGCACTAGAGTAGGAAAAGACACGAACGACAGGTACTAAGGGATTGCACAAGGGCAATTAGTTCATATTGTAATCATAGAATCATAAAAATTTACAGAAGGAGTTCATTCGGCCCATCATGTCTGTGCCGGCCAAAAAAGAGCTATCCAGCCTAATCCCACTTTCCAGCTCTTGGTCCGTAGCCCTGTAGGTTACGGCACTTCAAGTTCATATCCAAGTACTTTTTAAATGTGATGAGGGTTTCTGCCTCTACCACCCTTTCAGGTAGCGAGTTCCAGACACCCACCACCCATTGGGTGAAAAAAATTCTCCTCAACTCCCCTCTAATCCTTCTACCAATTACTTTAAATCTATTTTTAAATCTATATTTAAACCTGGCCTGCTGAATTTTTCCCTTCATTTAGCCTCAACCTGTTACATCAACACCTCCTCTTGCCTTGATTATCTCTTAATGTCTCTCAAGGTCTCCTAATCTCTCCTTTTGTTCTTTCATCCCCTCCCCCTTTTCCCAGCTTTATGCTTGCTTTAAATCTATTTCATTTCCTGCTTTTTTCCAGTTCTGACGAAAGGTCTTCGATCTGAAACGTTAACTCTGTTTCTCTCTCCACGGATGCTGCCTGGCCTGCTGAGTTTTTCCAGCGTTTTCTGCTGTTACTTTAAATCTATGCCTCTTGGTTATTGGCCTCTCTGCTGAGGGAAATAGGTCCTTGCTATCTACTCTATCTAGGCCCCTCATAATTTTATACACCGCAATTAAGTCTCCCCTCAACCTCCTCAGTTCCAAAGAAAACAACTGCAGTCCATCCAATCTTTCCTCATAGCTAAAATTCTCCAGTCCTGGCAACATCCTCATAAATCTCTTCCATACCCTCTCTAGTGCAATCACATCTTTCCTGTAATGTGGTGACCAGAACTCTGTGTAGTACTCTAGCTGTGGCCTAACTAGTGTTTTATACAGTTCAAGCATAACCTCCCTGCTCTTGTATTCTATGCCTCGGTTAATAAAGGAAAGTATCCCATATGCCTTCTTAACCACCTTATCTATCGGTCCTGCTACCTTCAGGGATCTGTGGACATGCACTCCAAGGTCCCTCTGTTCCTCTACACCCCTCAGTATCCTACCATTTATTGTATATTCCCTGCCTTGTTAGCCCTCCCTAAATGCATTACCTCACACTTCTCCGGATTGAATTCCATTTACCACTGTTCTGCCCACCTGACCAGTCTATCGTTATTTTCCTGCAGTCTACAGCTTTCTTCTGCACTATCAACCACACGGCCAATTTTTGTATCATCTGCAAACTTCTTAATCATGCCCCCTACATTGAAGTCTAAATCATTGATATATACCACAAAAAGCAAGGGACCTGGAACTGAGCCCTGCGGAACCCCACAGGAAACAGCCTTCCAGTCACAAAAACACCCATCGACCATTACCCTTTGCTTCCTGCTACTGAGCCAATTTTGGATCCAACTTGTCACTTCACCTTGGATCCCTTGGGCTTTTACTTTTCTGACCAGTCTGCCATGTGGGACTTTGTCAAAAGCCTTGCTAAAATCCATGTAGACTGCATAAAATGCACTACCCTCATCGACCCTCCTCAAAAAATTCAATCAAGTTAATCAGACACTACCTTCCCTTAATAAATCCATGCTGACTGTTCTTGATTAATCTGTGCCTTTCTAACTGACAATTAATACTGTTCCTCAGAATTTTTTCCAATAATTTGCTCACCACTGAGGTTAGGCTGACTAGCTTGTAATTACTCAGTCTATCCCTTTCTCCCTTTTTAAACAACGGTACAACGTTAGCTGTCCTCCAGTCCCCTGCCACCACACCTGTAGTCAGAGAGGTAATATTGATTGAATTGTGCTAAATTTATTAATTTTGTTTGGAATGTTTGTTTTATGGTGGCTCTCATTTCAGCTTTGTGCCCAGGAGGATGCTGTGATGGTCCATGATAGAGGGATGGTATGATGGGGTTGTGGTGAGCAACGGGGATCTGAGGTTTCATTCATTGGAATCGGAGACTGATGAGGCGTTCACAGACAGCCTGTCCGGAACAGGAATCTGCTGCCTGCTGCCTCCCTTCCTCCTCGTCCACCTCCTCTTCCTCTACTGCCTCCTCCTCCTCCTCTCCATCCCGCAGTCCCTGGTAGCAAGGGCTGTGCTCTCGTAATGGCCAAGTTGTGGAGCATGCAGCAGACCACTATGAAATGGGACACATGCTCCGGCGAGTACTGGAGGGCTCCTCCCGAGCGGTCAAGGCAGCGGAACCATTGCTTCAGCAGCCCGATGGTCTGCTCAGTGATGTTCCTAGTGGCAGCATGACTGTCATTATATGAGTGCTGGGCAGGAGTGGTGGGGTTACAGAAGGAAGTCATCAGCCAGGTGCAGAGCGGATAGCCCTTGTCTCCAAGCAGCCACCCTCGGGTTTGACGTGGTGGCTGGAAGATTGCTGGCACACTGCACTGACGGAGGATGAAGGCATCATGACTGTTGCCAGAATAGCGGGCATTGACCTTCATGATGCGTTGGGTGTGGTCGCACAACAACTGCACATTAAGTGAGTGGTAGGCTTTGCGGTTACGGAACATCTCAGGATTGTTATGCGGTGCCCGCATACATGGGTGCAGTTGATGATGCCCTGCACCATGGGGAAGCCCGCTATCCTGGCAAAGCCACATACCGCTCCCCCTGCTTCTCTCTGTTCAGAGAGAAGACAACGTAGTCCCTTCTCCTGCTATAGAGAGCCTCTGTGACATCCCGGATGCAGCGACGGACGGTGAACTGGGAGATGTTAGCTACGTCTCCGGCTGCAGACTGGAAGGATCCGCTGGCGAAGAAATTGAGGGCCACGGTGATCTTGAGATCGACTGGGAGAGCCGTGTTCACTGTGCTCTGAGGCTGCAGGTCTGGTTGCAGTATGCGGCAGAGTTCTGAGACCACCTAATACACTACTCCTCGTTTAAGTGGAGGTAAGAGAAGTGCTCGCGGAAGATGCTAGGTGGGTAAGGCCTCCTGTTGAGAGCCCTCCTGCCCCTCCTCCTTCTCCCTCTGTGTGCACCTTCTCCTCTTCTTCGCTGCTTCCGCTCCCTCTCCCGAAGATACTTGAGGACGAGGGGGACTACATGCAGAGCCCCCATGAGTGTGAGCAAGTGTTGTGAGCAGAAGCCTTTAAATGAGAATGAAGGTGTTCTCCACTTGCAGCAAGACTCCCTGTCACCTCAGGAACTTGACACAAGTTTAGAAAGATGCAGGAGTTGCAGAAAGTTACATAGAGCCAGTCAAACTGAGAAACCATGTCAACTGCAAGTTGTTGATGATGATATCTTTAAATAGTGCTGCGGGGGGCTCCTTCCTGCTGCTGAACGCTTGGTCAGCTGGTCGTGATTAACACAGGCCGGTAAGTGGAGCGGTGAACATGAAAATGGAAAATGGGGAGTCAAGTGAGCGTTGCACACTCACTGACGTTACGATCTGCCTAATTTAAATATCTGCAGTGAATGCAGGCATCGACAGCGCTTCCGATCTCACCAAAATGGCAGCCACCGCGGGACATGCAAGAAGTGGGCGGAAGTGAGGCGGCCGCCATTTTTCCTTCAAAGCGGGCCTGAATGGCCAGCTCTAAACCCCCGCATTTCTAGGCCTAGATTTTTCCTTTTTATTATATAAAAGGAACATACATAGTGATACTGGGGCTTAAAATTATATACCTACTAGGTTCACTTATCATTTAATCAATGAACAGTTATATGCATATTTTTGGTTTTGTACGCAAGTTGCTTATTGGCTCTCTGTTGTTTTTCCTTCTAGTCAAACTACCCTGTTTAAAGATTGAAGAGTCCAGGTACCATCGTGACTTGCTGGACCTATCCTACAGTTCTGTGTGTACAGATGTGGTGTTTTCATCCAAGGATGGACAAGAAGTGGCTAGAGCTCACAGGGTTGTGCTGTGCACAGCAAGCCACGTCTTCATGTTACTGTTTGGTGTGGAGATTGCCAGTGACCCTGGTGAATTACCTGGGAAGATTGCTCACAATCTGTTTGTAATAGACCAAAAGGACATTGCGTTGAACTCCAGCCAAGCTTTACTTCAAAACAGCCAGCCAGTAAGGGTCATCATTTTAGACTCACTGCTCTGTGCCTGCTACTCAGAGGTCTTGAAGTTCATTTACGCAGGTATAGAACCTGTACCACTGAGGACTTAAGATGCAGTGTTACCATCCTGGGAGGTTATAGTTATACTGAATACTCTTGTATAAATTATTTTCTCAAATAGCCATTCTGGAGCAGCTTGTATGTAGTTCCTAAAGTCATAGGTTCAAATTCCGCTAAAATTATTAAATTGTGATAAAAGATGAATCAGGAAACAGCAATGGGTTAGAATGCTACTCTTTCACCTTTGGAATTCAATCGAGTCCAAACTGATAGGATGAAAGTCGCTCCTCTCACTAATGTGTAGCACAGAGTCAGCTTCCTTATGTGTGCTGCTGATAGCCAACCTTACCTCTTGCCACTACCCACGCCTCCATGATTATTGCCGAGCTGTCCTACTGCACATTGGCAACATTTCTTCCAGCTAAACAAAACCATCCTGTTCTGTGTCTACTAGAAATTTTGTACCTTAGTCCCTGATTCTATCCCATTTCCAAGCGGCTCGCTCAGGCTGAACTCGACAATGCACAACTTTAGAGTTTTTGCTTGACCTTGAGCTGAGCGACAAAGTCCACACCCAGTCGATTAGCAAGAGGGTCTATATCTACCATTTAGAAATATATTCCACCTGCATCTCTACCTCATCCCACAGCTGCTCAAGCCCTCATTCACATCTTTTCCACCTCCTGGCTTGACTTCTCCAATACTCTCCTCACCATTAGCCATAACCACCTGCCCTCTAGAATTCTCTTAATAAACCCAGTCACCTTGCTACACCTCTCCCCATCTTCAAACTCTCCTCTAAACCTACCTCTTTAACTATGCCTTGTGTCGGCTTTTCCTTTTCCTTTTCCTCAGTGTCCATTCTTCACCTCTTGTGAAGTACTATATAAGATTAAGGTGTTGATGTGATGACTGTAATGATCCCAAGTGAGATTAATTTGTGCGATCTTAGTGCTGTTCCCAGATGGCAAGAGTTTGCAGAATGCACTTTTTACTGTGGCACCATGAGGTGAAATCATGCTACACAACATTAGCGTAAAAACACTATTTTAAAATAATGTTAAAATAGCCGTCAGATGAATTTCATCTGACCATGTTAAGGAGTTTGAATGCTAATATCATGTAACAAGATTTAACCTCACATATGTTTTCCTGTTTTCAGTAGATTGTTGAATTGAGAGAATTTCTTGTGATCAAATACCTTGGACGGTTCCTGCGCCACTAAGGGTGCATCTGGGAGATCCACCTGTCCCATAAAGTTGCAAACTCAAGTGGAAGTGTGTCGTGCTGCAGGGTGTTGTTAGCAACCCCTGCCCCCTGTAAAGCAGCCAACGGTGCCCCCGTCCCCCTTTTTAAGGGGGCTAATATGAAAAAAAAACCTACCTGCTGTCTTTGGGAGTCCAGGCTGTGACTCAGACATGGTGACCCACCCACTTCCGCCAATTGAGCGCCCGCTATGCTTGATCTCACTTGGCGTACCAGCCACCTGCCGTCCATCCAGTGCATGATCGGCTGAGGACCTGGGAACTCCCTGCCTGGGGAAGCATTCCTTAATATGTATTTAATATAAAATTACTGCTTTCCTCTTAATTCCAGAGCGTGTTCTTGCAATGGCAAGGTTAATATGCAATTTGGCAGCAGCTTAAATTGTATTAAGAATCATTAATTTGTGGTGCTTTAGAATAGTAACTTAAAAATAAATTTTGCTTTAAAAGCTTTATTTTCGCCCACCAGAGTTGCAGAATACTTAATATATTTGTCTTGTAGGTGAATTGGAGAGTATTTAAATTCTTCAAGTTTTAAGTGTTGCCGTTGTGGCAGTGAAAAGTTGAAGTATTTTAAGATCCAAAAATTGCCCAATTCAAGTAATAGAAAATAATGCTTTAAGTGGCTGACCCTTGATTAGTCAACTACTTAGAATACATTTCAAGTCATCAGAAGCTTTAAAAAATGATGGGGAAAAAACTTAGGAGGATATTTTCCCTACTTTATACTCATGCCAGTGTTTTCACTAATAATTATCTAACGGAGGGAAATATATCCCTTCATTTATTTTACGTAATTTAGAATTTGATCAAAAATAATGCTTTAAAGTTGACAATTTTGTAAATCAGGTATGACAATAAATGACAATAAAAACATTTGATCTGTTACTAGGCACTGACTGCTGGGATGAACTAAAATCGGTCCTCTGGAAGAAGCTGAAAAATCTAGAACAAGTCAGGAATGTGCTGGAAACACTCAAACTGGTCTTTACATGCAATACTAAGGTATGTAGCCAATTGATTTTATGCCAAATGGAAGTCTCATTTTTATTCCACTTAACTATTCTTCAATGATATAGGGATGGTAATCTAGTGGTATACACCACCACAGAGTAGCATGTGCTTCATTGTGGAGTTTTTCGATATAAGTTCATATTCGTGATTTGTTATGTGCTGAACTCCTGATTTCTTTCTTTCAGAGAAGGGGTGAGTGGGAGAAAGGTGCTTGATATACAGATAGGGTTAATCAGTGGATGGATCAATCTAAGCCACTCTCACTCACCTAGGCCCCACTATTTGTGGGGAGGGTCCGGGGAGGCCGGAAACGGTCTAAGAACCCGGCAAGGACAGGACACGGAGGTCCTGCCAAACCTAACGGCTGGACCTCATTATCATTTTTTGGATCGGTTTCCTGCCCAACAGCCGGCCAAATTGACAGTCTGGCCGCCGGCCGGAAGTGAGAACCAGCGGCAGAAGGCCGCAGACCAGGGCCCTTGGGGATGGTCCCCAGCAACTGGGAGGGGAGGAAGGTCGGTGATTGGGGCTGGGGAGGAGGTCAGCTATCGGCAGGGAGAGAGAGAGAGAGGCCACGATCAGCAGGGGGAGAGAGCGAAGGCAATCAGTGGGGCGGGGGGGGGGGAGGAGAGCGGCCATGATCGGCAGGGGGGAGAGAGAGGCTGCGATCGGCAGGGGGAGAGAGAGGCTGCAATCGGCAGGGGGAGAGAGAGGCTGCGATCGGCAGGGGGAGAGAGAGGCTGCGATCGGCAGGGGGAGAGAGAGGCTGCGATCGGGCAGGGGAGAGAGAGGCAGCGACCAGAAGAGAGAGGCAGCCGATCGGCAGGGGGAGAGAGAGGCTGCGATCGGCAGGGGGAGAGAGAGGCCACGATCAGCGGGGGGAAGAGCAAAGGCGATCAGTGGGGTGGGGGAGAGAGAGCGGCTTCGATCAGCAGGGGAGAGAGAGGCTGCGATCGGCAGGGGAGAGAGTGGCTGCGACTCGCAGGGGGAGAGAGAGGACTGCGATCGGCAGGGGGAGAGAGAGGCTGCGATCGGCAGGGGGGAGAGAGAGGCTGCGATCAGCAGGGGAGAGAGTGGCTGCGATCGGCAGGGGGAGAGAGAGAGGCCGCGATCGGCAGGGGGAGAGAGAGAGGCCGCGATCGGCAGGGGGAGAGAGAGAGGCCGCGATCGAGCTGGGGAGAGAGAGGCTGTGATCGCAGGGGGAGATGGAGAGGGCTGCGATCGGCAGGGGGGGAGAGAGAGGCTGCGATCGGCAGGGGGAGAGAGAGGCTGCGTAATTCCGGCAGGGGGGAGAGAGAGGCTGTGGATCGGCAGGGGGAGAGAGAGGCTGCGATACGCAGGGGGTGAGAAGAGGCTGCGATCGGCAGGGGGAGAGAGAGGCTGCGATCGGCAGGGGGAGAGAGAGAGGCCGCGATTGGCAGGGGGAGAGAGCGAAGGCGATCAGCAGGTGGTTTGGGGGGTGGGGGGAGAGAGCTGCTGCGATCGGCGGGGGGAGAGAGGTCGCGATCAGGAGGGGGAGAGAGAGAGGCCGTGATTGGCAGGGGGGAGGCCGAAGGCTTCCATAAGGGGATGGGGGGAGCACTCCTGCTCCTCCTGGCCCTCATGAAATGCTGTAAAAAGCACTTACCTTGTGGAGCCGGCAGCTCCCACCTCCCTTTCACTGCCGGGTTTCCCAACCACTGGGAAACCCGCACAGCAATAGTGAATTTTAAATTAGGCTCTCAATTGCACCATGGGAGCCTGATTTAAATATGATAATGAAGTGTCCCGCCTCTCCATGGTGGGATACTCAGACGCTCTGATATCCGTCGCCGTAAAAATGGCAGCTGGTGCGTGTGCGACATGTTGGGGACATATTTCTCCTATTTAAGTCTTTACCCTCCTCCCTGAACACCACGTTCCCCTCCAAGTCACGCACAATCCTGATTTGGAAATGTATCGCCGTTCCTTCATCGTCACTGGGACAAAATCCTGGAACTCCCTACCTAACAGCACTGTGGGAGTACCTTCACCATACGGACTGCAGCGGTTCAAGAAGGCGGCTCACCACCACCTTCTCAAGGGCAACTAGGGATGGGCGATAAATGCCAGCGACGCCTACATCCCAGGACCGAATAAAAAAGAGATAAATCGGAGTATTTTCTAATTAGTGAGAAACTAGGAGCTGTAAAGGAGCAAAGAGATTTGGGAGTCCAAGTACGCAAATCATTTAAAGTTCGTGGACTGGTACAATGAGCAACAAAAAATGCTAATGGAATGTGTGTCCAGGCACGGACCCAGGGAAATTTCCTCTAAAATTTTTCAATGTTTTTATTTTCTTGTTGAGATATTGGTTGCCATTTTACATTCATAAATCACTTTAGGTCTAAAATTGTTTCTTCAGTTGAATGGAAAAAAGCTTTTCCGGACATCATTTTTTTTCATGAATTTGCAATACATACAATTATTTTCTCACAATGTTAAAGTGATTCATTTTCATTTGCAACTATTTTAAGTTTTCAATTTAATGGGATCCTGGCTTCAGGAAACTATTTGGCAAAGTTTTTTCATTTGTTTGCAAGTACATAATGTAATGACACACTGTAAATCACACTGAGACTTATTGTGCACCATGATGTCAGAAACAAATGACGCAGTGATGAGTCTCTGTGTAATTTACAGTGAAAGTTACGTTCGGCTCTTTTGGTTCTTCTCCCTCCCCAGACAAAAAAAAATTGCCAAATACTTTTTGTTATGAAGGTTGCCCTTTAAGTCTGCATGTTCATCAAAATGTATTAGTAATGTTTTTTATTTTCAGTTCCGTAAACTCGCACAAGATAGACACTGCTGTATCTCTATAATGTGGAAACTTTCAAACAGTGGTTCAGAATCACAGACTATGTGGAACCAACATCTAAAACTGTATCTAATGTGCCAATTTAAAAAATATGTTTTCAACATTGTACATCAATAGGTTTAAAAATAACTGCACTAATTATAGCGATTGGCAAACTTTGAATTTGACTGAAAATGTCTACCCTTTGAAATATCGGCCCCGATATTTTCCTCTGTGTGTCTGTTCTATTAGATTCCGGGTTGTCAAGAACGATGGAGGAGCAACGACAACAGCAACAACTTGCATTATATAGCGCCTGTAACATATTAAAATGTCCCAAGGCACTTCATAGGCGCGTTATCAAACAAAATTTGACACCAAGTCACATAAAGAGATATTAGGGCAGATGAGAACAGGGTGCTAGGTGAACAAGACTTGGTGCGAGTTAAAACACAGGCAGCAGCGTTTTGGAGGAGCTCAAGTTTACAGAGGGTGGACGATGGGAGGCCGTCCAGAAGTACATTAGAATAACCAAGTCTAAAAGTAATAAAGGCATGGACGAGGGTTTCATCAGCAAATGAGCTGAAGCAGGAGCGGAGTCAGGTGACATTACGGAAGTAGGCGGTCTTAGTGATGGCACGGATGAAACTGTCGGATTGTCGTAAAAACCCATCTGGTTCACTAATGGAAGGAAATCTGCCGTCCCTACCCAGTCTGGCCTATATGTGACTCCAGACTCACAGCAACATGGTTGACTCTTAACTGCCCTCTGAAATGGCCTAGCAAGCCACTCAGTTGTAACAAGCCACTACGAAAAACAATAATAAGAATAAAACCAGATGGACCACCCAGCATTGACCTAGGCACCGACTTCGGACACGACAATGGCACACCCAACCCAGTCAACCCTACAAAGTCCTCCTCACTAACATCTGTAGACTTGTGCCAAAATTGGGAGAGCTGTCCCACAGACTAGTCAAGCAACAGCCTGGCATAGTCATACTCACAGAATCGTACCTTCCGGCCAATGTCCCAGACTCCTCCATCACCATCCCAGGGTATGTCCTGTCCCACTGGCAGGGTAGACCCACCAGAGGTGACGGCACAGTGGTATACAGTCAGGAGGGAGTGACCCTGGGAGTCCTCAACATTGACTCTGAACCCCATGAAGTCTCATGGCTTCAGGTCAAGCATGGGCAAGGAAACCTCCTGCTGATTACCACCTACTGACCTCTCTCAGCTGATGAATCAGTACTCCTCCATGTTGAACACCACTTGGAAGAAGCACTGTGGGTAGCAAGGCCATAGAATGTACTCTGGGTGGGGGACTTCAATGTCCATCACCAAGAGTGGCTCGGTAGCACCACTACTGACCGAGCTAGCCGAGTCCTGAAGGACATAATTGCCAGTCTGGGCCTGCAACAGGTGGTGAGAGAACCAACACGAGGGAAAAACCTACTTGACCTCGTCCTCACCAAATCTACCTGTCGCAGATGCATCTGTCCATGACAACATTGGTAGCAGTGACCACCACACAGTCCTTGTGGAGACAAAGTCCCGTCTTCACACTGAGGACACCCTCCATCGTGTTGTGTGGCACTACCACCGTGCTAAATGTGATAGATTCAGAACAGATCTAGCAGCTCAAAACTGGGCATCCATGAGGCGCTGTGGGCCATCAGCAGCAGCAGAATTGTATTCCACCACAATCTATAACCTCAAGGCCCAGCATATATCTCACTCTCCCATTACCATCAAGCCAGGGGACCAACCCTGGTTCAATAAGGAGTGCAGAAGAGCAAGCCAGGAGCAGCACCAGGCGTGACTAAAAATGAGGTGCCAACCTGGGGAAGTTGCAACATAGGACTACATGCATGCTAAACAGCGAAAACAGCATGCTGTAGACAGAGCTAAGTGATCCCACAACCAACGGATCTGATCAAAACTCTGCAGTCCTGCCACATCAAGTCATGAATGGTGGTGGACTATTAAACAACTAACGGGAGGAAGAGGGTCCATGAATATCCCCATCCTCAATGATGGCGGAGCCCAGCACGCGAGTGCAAAAGACAAGGCTGAAGCGTTTGCAACCATCTTCAGCCAGAAGTGCCGAGTGGTTGATCTATTTCGGCCGCCTCCTGAGGTTCCCACCATCACAGAAGCCAGTCTTCAGCCAGTTCGATTCACTTCATGTGATATCAAGAAACGGCTGAGTGCACTGGATACAGCAAAGGCTATGGGCCCTGACAACATCCAAGCTGTCGTGCTGATGACTTATGCTCCAGAACTAACCGCGTCTCTAACCAAGCTGTTCCAGTACAGCAACACTGGCATCTAACTTCCATAGTGAAAAATAGCCCAGGTATGTCCTGTTCACAAAAAGCAGGACAAATCCAATCCGGCAATTACTGCCCCATCAGTCTACTGTCAATTATCAGCGAAGTGATGGAAGAAGTCGTCGACAGTGCTATCAAGCGGCACTTACTCACCAATAACCTGCTCACCGATGCTTAGCTTAGGTTCTGCCAGGGCCAATCGGCTCCAGAACTCATTACAGACTTGGTTCAAACATGGACAAAAGAGCTGAATTCTAGAGGTGAGGTGAGAGTGACTGCCCTTGACATCAAGGCAGCATTTGACCGAGTGTGCATCAAGGAGCCCTAGTAAAATTAAAGTCAATAGGAATCAGAGGGAAAACTCTCCACTGGCTGGAGTCATACCTAGCACAAAGGAAGATGGTTGTGGTTGTTGGCGGTCAATCATCTCAGCCCCAGGACATCGCTGCAGGAGTTCCTCAGGGCAGTGTCCTAGGCCCAACCATCTTCAGCTGCTTCATCAATGACCTTCCCTCTATCATAAGGTCAGAAGTGGGGATGTTTGCTGATGATTGCACAGTGTTCAATTCCATTCGCAACTCCTCAGATAATGAAGCAGTCCATGCCCGCATGCAGCAAGACTTGGACGACATTCAGGCTTGGGCTGATAAGTGGCAAATAACATTCGCGCCACACAAGTGCCAGGCAATGACTATCTCCAACAAGCGCAAATCTAACCACTGCCCCTTGACATTCAACGGCATTACCATCGCCAAATCCCCCATCATCAACATCCTGGGGGGTCACCATTGACCAGAAACTTAACTGGACCAGCCACATAAATACTCTGGTTACAAGAGCTGGTCAGAGGCTAGGTATTCTGTGGCAAGTGTCTCACCTCCTGACTCCCCAAAGCCTTTCCACCATCTACAAGGCACAAGTCAGGAGTGTGATGGAATACTCTCCACTTGCCTGGATGAGTGCAGCTCCACCAAAACTCAAGAAGCTCAACACCATCCAAGACAAAGCAGCCCGCCTGATTGGCACCCCATCCACCACCTTAAACATTCATTCCCTCTACCACCGGCGCACTGTGGCTGCAGCGTGTATCATCTACAAGATATATTGCAGCAACTCACCAAGGCTTCTTCGGCAGCACCTCCTAAACCCGCGACCTCTACCACCTAGAAGGACAAGGGCAGCAGGCACATGGGAACACCATCACCTGCAAGTTCCTCCCCAAGTTAGACACCATCCTGATTTGGAAATATATCGCATTTCCTTCATCGTCGCTGGGTCAAAATCCTGGAACTCCCTCTCTAACAGCACTGTGGGAATATTTTCACCACACGGACTTCAGCGGTTCAAGATGGCGGCTCACCACCGCCTTCTCAAGGGCAATTAGGGATGGGCAATAAATGCTGGCCTTGCCAGCGACGCTCACATCTCATGAACGAATAAAAAAAATATGTGGTCGGAAGCTCATCTCGGCAGCATTCTTTAATTAACGCTGCATTGGTAGTATGGACGAACAGTTACAAAGTAAACCTCAGATAAAGAAACATTTCTTGGAAAAATATTAGAAATGTCTCTTAAAAAGTAAGAATGTGTCATCTTTCCTCACCGAGCACAGACTGAACCCCAGTGAACGAGCAGCTGAACAGGTCTATGGAATACCGAACAAGCAGAAGTATTCAGCATTTTGCAACAGCACATTCCTGGAACTTATCTGTAATTCCCAATCCTATGCTTACGGTATTTTGCTGGAATCCCTAAAAAAGAAAAAATAATACAGATTTTAGAAAAGTGAAATGACCAAGTTAAGAGTTTTTTGAGAAAGCACAAATGATTAAATCCAGTTATCCAATGTTCCTTTTTTATATCTTATAGACATTTTGTTCCAGTGGTGTCAGCAATCAAACAGCAAAAAGTAAAGGGCAGTCTCAAAGTTGCTGCCGTTCTTTAAGTCTTTTCCTCAAAAATCCTGACTTGGCCGATGTCATCTTTAAAGTACAAGGTACAGAGTATATTGCTCACTGAAGAAGAAGTAAAAATGTTCAACCTCTGTGGAATTGAACTTGTTATTCTTGGCTTGTGAATGCTCTTAATATTGTGCTTTCTATTGTGGAGAAATTCTTCTAATCATAGCAATCATATCATAGAAACTTACAGCACAGAAGGAGGCCATTCGGCCCGTCATGCCTGTGCTGGCTCTTTGAAAGAGCCGTCGTGCTTAGTCCCACATCACTGCTTTTTGTCCGTAACCCTGTACGTTCCTCATCCTCTAGTACCTGTCCAACTCCCTTTTAAAATTATTTATGGAATCAGCTTCCGCCACCTTATCAGGTAGAGCGTTCCAGATCCCAACAACTTTGAATGAAAACATTTCTCCTCATCCCTCCTCTAGATCTTTTTCCAATGATTTTGAATCCATGACCTTTAGTTATTAACCCACTCACCAGAGGGAATAGTTTTTCTCCATCTATTCTATCAAAACCTCTCATCATCTTGAAAACCTCTATTAGGTCACCTCTTAACTTTCTCTGTTCCAAGGAGAACAGTCCTAACTTTTCCAACCTTTCCTCATAACTGAAGTCCCTCATCCCTGGTAACATCCTGGTAAATCTCCCCTGTACCCTCTCTAGTGCCTTTACATCTTTCTAGAATTGTCCACAATACACCAGCTGAGGCCTATCCAGTGATCTCTTTGCTTTTATTTTCTATTCCTCTATTTATAAACCCAAGTAACCCATTTGCTTTTTTAACTACCTTATCAACTTGCCGTGCCACCTTTAAGGATTTGTGTATATGGACACCAAGGTCTCTCTGCTCATCTACACTTTTCAAAATAGGAACATAGGGCTGGATTTCTCCAATGGGGAGCTTTTGGAGGTGGGACTCCCACTTCTCGGGTTTCAGTCCCGCCTCCATCAACTTCTGGCCAACCCATGCTATTTTCCCTTGATTGACCTTGTTAAGCCCACCTAGCGGGCTTAGCAGGCCAATTAAGGGAAAGCCGGTTACAGAGAACATCAACATATGATGTTTCATGTGTCACTAATTTTTGACAGATGAATTGTCATCGTTTGACAGCTCTGTGAAGCTGTCAAACACTGACATTCTATATAGTTTGATGAGTTCTTGAATTCAAGACTCATCAAAGCTCTTTTGCAGAAATTAGATGGTTGTTGCATTGGAGAATGCAACGGCCATCTGTCATCTCTGCCGTGGAGATGCGAGACTCTCCACATACCCAACTCTTGAAGCCTGCAGGAAGAAACAAAGGTAAGTAAACTTTTTCTATCACTTTCCACTTACCTCACATACTCACCTCTCCACACTTGCACACTTGCACCCATCACTTACCTTCACAGCACACTTTTGGATCCCGCAGACCCACTACTCGCCTCGGTGACCCTGGTGGGGTTCGGAGCCTTCGGGAAGCCCACACTTGTGTTGGTAAAATAGGGATAATCCCCTTATCTGCCTGTTAACACTAATCCCTTTCCCGCCGCCAAGGAGACGGGACCCGGCGTGGGTCGGCTACCCGCCTCCTGGCAAGATGGCATAGGGGCGGGTTGGGCACCCGCCCCCAGATTCTGCCATTTTCCCGGCAGTTCCGCCTCCATACCCGCCTCCCCAGGGCTGGCAAGATTGCGCCCACTGAAACAGGAGTAGGCCATTTAGCCTCTTGAGCCTGTTCCGTCATTCAATACGATCATGGCTGATCTGTGATCTAACTCCATATGCCCGCCTTTGCCCCATATCCCTTAATACCTTTGATTAACAAAAATCTATCAATCTCAGATTTAAAATGAACAATTGATCTAGCATCAATTGCCATTTGCGGAAGAGAGTTCCAAACTTCTACCACCCTTTGTGTGTAGAAGTGTTTCCTAATTTCACTCCTGAAGGTCTGGCTCTAATTTTTAGACTATACCCCCTAGTCCGAGACTCACCAACCAGCAGAAATAGTTTCTCTCGATCTACCCTATCTGTTCCCCTTAATATCTTGAAAACTTCGATCAAATCAGTCCTTAACCTTCTAAATTCCAGGGAATACAACCCTAATTTGTGTCATCTCTCCTCGTAATCAAACCCTTGAAATCCAGGTATCATTCTGGTAAACCTACGCTGCACTCCCTCCAATGCCAGTATATCCTTCCTGGTGTGATGTTTGTGGTCAGTTATTCATTGTTTTGTGATGAGAGAAGTAGGGGCAGTTTGCAGCTGCATGAAGTGGGTTTTTGCATCAATCCACAAATCCTCACTTTATGATTTTACAATTTTGTGCATGTTCAGGAAGATTTGTAAGTGATAAATGTCATGGCCATTTCAAAAACACACATCATTACAATTGTTTACAAAAGTACAAAAATGCTAATTAATTTTCAAATTTGAAGGATGTAAGGATTGAAGCCTTTATTTTATTTAACTATATAATTCTTATCTCCCGCTTGAAGACCCACCTTGCCACTGCTGAACAGATGAGCAGCTGGTTTATTCCAGGCCTTGGCTAATGACAGTCTACAATGGACTGCTAGGGGATTCTTCCTTCCTCTTTGAGAGCTGTCTCACATCAGTTCAGCACTTCCCACCAACAAGGTTTTTTTCCCCCCATAAAATATACTACATATACTCTACCTTAACCTTGCTGTAAAGTATTTCACCTCACACTTTTTATTTGTAAGCCATTGTACCCAGGAGCTTCAGCTGTCTTGAGGAGTTTAAATCCAGAGAACGAACATCACATACTCCAGAGCCGTGCCTTTATTTTTACAAAAACAGCATAAAATATAATGCATGTAAGAAGGTGATTTTTGCAAATAAGTTTTGTGAAAAGCAACCTTGTGTAGGGTGAAATGTTTTTGAAAATTATGTCCTTGGTCTTTTTGTTGCTCTGATTAACTTCACATTGTCTCTTTCTCTCTCTCAAGGTACATCTGTATATGCTCATAGAGCAGTATTGGTGGCTCGTTGTGAGGTAATGGCTGCAATGTTTAGTGGAAACTATGCTGAAGCAAAAGCATGTCAGGTTCCTATTCATGGTGTTTCCAAGGAAACCTTCCTCTCTTTCTTGGAGTATCTGTATACTGATGCCTGCTGCACAGGTAAGGAATCAATTCTGCAGAGATGGAGGGAGCAATGTGCATAAAAAATAACCCAGTAGCCAATCTGTAATCCAAGCTTCACAATTTATTTATAAAAAATCTTCTTAGGAAGAGGTATCCATATCAGCCTGTCGATCAGCAGTTTGAAATGAGATTGACTGGGTTTCTGAATACAATTAATGTAATTAGTTTTTTTTTACAATGTAACCTAGATGAGCAGACATAATTGACTGCTCATCCATGGCAAGTAGTACTCTAGTCATTCAACTTATTTGCAAGTCGGGTTCTAAGCAGGCTGTCAAAATCCAAGCTTGGTGTCTCATAGGCCTGGATTTTACCTTCGAAACTGCTTGACTTCAGGCAGTATGTAGGTGGTAAACAAAGGAAACTGGGGCGGGAGGCCTTCCCAGCCCACCCCATGTAAATGTCAGTAGGTGTGCATGGCCTCATTCCCCCTGGTATTTTCATCTGTTACCATTCACTTCCTGTCCCCAGAAAACACTGCCACACTATAAAGGTGGCAATGTTAGGACCAGTACTGTCTCGGAGGCAGAAAACACCATAGAGGCCATTGCTCAAACTTTGCCGTGAGCTTGTAAGTTTTTTAACGGCTGTAGTGGACTGTGACTAACTGAGCCTGTTAAAATCCTTGATATTAAAGTTATTTGCAAGATTCCAGTGAATAATTAAACATTCCCATAAATCTTTGGGAAGTTGTATAATTCCCTCTTGGAATTCCTTTGTTCCTCTGTCTTAAGGAAGAGGACAACATGGATATGGAGGAGAGGAGGGAAGACAGGAGAGTCTGGTATCATGGACACCATCAAAACCCCACCTGTAGTTAATGTTAACTCTGTTTTTCCCTCTCCACAGATGCTGCCTGACCTGCTGAGTATTTCCAGCATTTTCTGTTTTTATTTCAGATTTCTCTCCGCAGTATCGTGCCTTTGTTTAATTGTTTCTCCACATTGTTAGCAAATGGTTCAATGGGAGTCTTTAATTAAGCCTCTCATTACTTCATCCTCAAACTGACCATTGATACAGGGTCAGCTCTGGTTCAATAGCCCATTGGTATCTTAAATTGACTTAAACGGCCCTGCTTAACAGACAAAGGCTAATGGTTAGCATTACTACAATACAAAGAGGAATCAATAGTAGTATAACATTAGTAGACTTCAGGACAGTCCGATGAACCCTTTCCTTACAATGTGACCAATTACATCAACAGGAAGGGTTGTCATTCCCTAAATGTACAGCTTGTGTGTGATACCAATTACCCTATCAACATGTGAATGCATGCTACTCTGGAAGCTGCTATAAATTTTTTGTTTTATGGCAATCAATGATACTTGCATTATTCAGCCAGAGCAACATTTTCGGGTGGTTGCTTGGAGACCAGGGACACCCTCTTCAAGCATGGCTGCTGACCCAACATTGGAATTTTCAAGAGGGACCCAGCATAGCAGTGGTGGCAGTACGTCTGATGGGACAGGGTGTACCAGGCCACCAAAGGCCACATGTGGGCTTCACCTGGGGTCCAGCCTGGGATGGCAGAGCTGACATCACTGCAGGATGCGCTCTCTGGGGCAAGGCAGGCACCTTACATATAAAGGTGCAGATGCTGCCACTGATACGTAAATGAGGGAACTTCTCCCTGACCTCAGAAAGTCTCCCGGGGTCAGTGATGGAAATTCCCAGCTAGTGCGATCCTGGCATAATTGCTGGGATTGCAGGTCTGTGCATATTCAGTGGTTAAAAACAGACCATTATCTTTATACCAAAAATGTTATTGAAAATAAACATTTTTGCGTTAATTTGCTTTAAATCAACACAACCTTGTGAAGTAGCTTTCACCTTTCATCAAAGGTGTATGGACATCATCGGCAAAGATTTCTTTTGTGAACAATATGTAACAAAATTGTAAACCTGTTCTTTACAAACAGGTTTGCGGTTTGGTTACAATTAATGCAGAAAGGAAATCTCCCCCTATTTTACAAGTTCCCTCGTGACAACTGAACTTAGAAGTTAGAGACAAGTAGTAAATTAGCTGTTTTGCATTTTTATCTCTGTGACTCATTTGTACTTAGTAGCTGAGAGCCTCGACATGATCAAACTAAGAACTAGGCTGACAAAAGTGTCAAGACAATGAAGAATGTCTTACAAAGCTGTCAATCTTTTGTACCATGCTTATTGGCGTGTTTATTTGTCTAACTTTCTTTTCTCTAGCCAGCATTCTCCAAGCCATGGCTCTGTTAATATGTGCAGAAATGTATCAAATGCATAGACTACAGCAGATATGTGAATCATACATTGTCACACAGTTACAGAGCATGCCCAGCAGAGAACTGGTATCAACCAACCTCAGCATTGTCAACTTGTTTAACAAGGCCAAGGTAAGCCTGTATGTTCAGGTAACTGAAATGTGTCTTTGCTACTTACAGTCGCATTATATCTTTAAAAAAAGAAATACTGAAGTAACTCTTTAAACTAGGGTTTGATCTCTTAGAAACCCAACCACACATGAATATCGGCAGGTCAATCCAGGCACCATGCACACTTTGCTCTTTCAGTTGAATGATGGGTTCAGTTCAGAACTACTTTACTTAACAAGTGTATCAGCTATTTGTAATGAGGCTAATGATGGTATATAAGACCAACATCTGTAATACAGTCAATTTTTGATAATTCAATGTAATTTTTGTGCTAAAGACTCTGAATTATCCATTAATTTTAAACAACATAAATTACACAAAAAATTGGGACTTTTGTGCTGACAGAATTCACCAGATAATTTGAAATAGTGGGCTAGAAATTCGACTCGGAAGGGGATGCAAAATGGGTGGTATCGCATCTGCCACCGGTTATATGCCATGCTCAAAATTCAGTTCCATTAAAGTCGATGGAACTGAATAACGGACAGGACCAATAACAGGCGGCAGATGCGATACTGCCTGTTTTGCATCCCCGTCCAAGTCAAATTTCACCCCAGTGGCTTTGAACTCAAGAGGCATAGACTGTATTCACTTTACATCAATAAATTGAGTAGTTTCAGTACATTGTGGCTAGCACCATGCAGGTTGCAGACGTTTGACAACAGGTCACAGAAACATCTGCTGATAAGATGACCCCTCATATTCTTCCACTTTTGTTAACATTATTTTCAAAATGTTATGAATAAAAAACAATCAAAAACAACCAACAAGAAAAGAGTGCATACACAACGATATAAGATCAGTCAGGTAAATTACCAAAGAACAAACACTGAGTAATTCATATAGAATCATAGAATAGAAGGAGGCCATTTGGCCCACCGAGTCTGTGCTGGCTCTTTCGAAGAGCAATCCAGTTAGTCCCACTCCCCTGCTCTTGCTCCATCTCCCTGCAATATTTTCTCCTTCAAGTATTTATCCAATTCACTTTTGAAGACTACTATTGAATCTGTTTCCACCACCCTATTAGGCAGTGCATTCCAAATCCTAACCACTCGTTGCGTAAAAAAGCTTTTCAGGTTGGGTAGATTGGGACTCTACTCATTGGAGTTCAGAAGAATGAGAGGCGATCTTATTGAAACATATAAGATTGTGAAGGGGTTGGATCGGGTGGATGCGGGGAGGATGTTCCCGATGACGGGTGAGACGAGAACTAGGGGACATAGTCTTAGAATAAGGGGCTGCTCTTTCAAAACTGAGATGAGGAGGAACTACTTCACTCAGAGGGTGGTAGGTCCATGGAATATGCTGCCACAAAAAGCTGTAGAAGCTACAACATTAATTAAATTTAAAACAGAAATAGACAGTTTCCTAGAAGTAAAGGGCATTAAGGGTTACGGGAAGCGGGCAGGAATTTGGACATGAGTCTAGGTTCGGATCGGTCATGGCCCTGTGGGTAGTGGAGCGGGCCCAGGGACTGTGTAGCCTGATTCTGCTCCTATTTCGTGTGTGCAATTCTGTTAGATGCAGGAGATGGTTCTGTGATAGATAGTAGATTGGCGGTTAGGATCAGATCAGCCATGATCTTATTGAATGGCGGAGCAGGCTCGAGGGGCCGATTGGCCTACTCCTGCTCCTATTTCTTATGTTCTTATGTTCTTATGTTCTCATGTCGCCTCTGGTTCTTTTGCTAATCACGTAGACTGTACCCAAACCATCTCCTCTTTAAAGACCACCCATTGCTCCATTACATTTGTGCCTGCCAGTCTTTGACTCCAATTTACCCGGGCCAGATCCCTCCTCAATTCACTGAAATAGGCCCTCCTCCAGTTCAGTATTTTTATTCTAGATTGCTCCTTGTCCTTCTCCATAACTAATCTAAACCTACGATTTCAGATTTTCAGCAGCCACAATATTTTGCTTTTGTTTAAGTGATTCATGATCATTATTTATGATAAGTTACAGATTAGGAACATACTGCTATTTTTAAAGTAAAGTCCATATACATAGTCAAGACCTATTTTAAGGATATCACAGTAGCAGAATATTTGGCTGAAGACCGTAGTAATTGGCAGATACTGTGAAAGACTAAAGGGGCCATTTTAAAGATTTACACTCTTGGCACAGAGCTTTGCCATCAGAAATTCATATTGGGAATTTGTCACGTGCATCCCACAAGAGATGGAAAATGGGAGAGGAACATACCAGAATTCTCTATATGTAGTCCCGGCGGGCAAGGTTCATGTAGGAACACAAATTCATAAAGTTATCCCTTAAAAGTTGGGGGTAGCCTGAGGGCAAAGCAGAGGAACGTATTAGCTGGCACACAGGTACATGTGGAGGAGTCTATACCTGCAGGTCCCAGGGTAATGATGGGCACATCCAAAACATCTCAGCTGTGTTGTTGCATAATAAACAAACTAATATGTGAAAGAAAAATACTGCAGATGCTGGAAATCTGAAATAAAAACAGAAAATGCTGGAAATACCCAGTCAGGCAGCATCTGTGGAGAGAGAAACAGAGTTAACGTTTCAGGTCGATGACCTTTCGTCAGAACTGAAACAAAATTAACTCTGTTTATATCTCCACAGATCCCGCTTGACCTGAGGAGTATTTCCAGCATTTTCTGTTATTATTTAAAACTAATACGTGACATGGTTTGCACTGGGACATTATACACTTATAGTTTGATACCAGCAATAAAAAGTGAAGCTACAATGGTGGAAATGTGTAATAAAAACAGGATATGCTGGAGTGATCATTTAGCATCTGAAAGAGAAAGATACATTAATGTTTCAGGTGAGACCCTTCATCAGATGTTGACTGACATACCGTGGACTTAAGAAATAGCTAGATACTATAATGGGAAGATTGCAGGCTTTGTATTCTGGGAAGATGAGATCAAATATTGACTTCAATGGAAAGGAAAATTTGGGTGGAGTGTATAACGGGCGGCCAATCTAATACCAGCAGGATTATGCACCCACTGAAGTTGAAAGTTCCATCCGTACCTCTTCCAAATTGTGTAATAAACTTACATCCCTCCATAGAAGAAATAAGTTTAGGACAAATATGTGTTAGTCAAACGTTGTAACTGAAAAATTATCTTTGTGGGGCCAGGAGGCACGCACCCTCTGAGATTGGTTCCCCTCCTTTGATCTACCTGCCTGCCGGCCAGGTCATCTCCAGGCCATATGATACTGTGTTTCCTGGAGCTGGCGAGCTACAACGGGACGCCTGTTTGATGCCCGCAGCTCGCTGGATGCATGGTAATGAGGCCTGAACCCGAATTTGGTTCTGGCCTGACGCTGGCATGAAGTGGCTGTCGGAGTGGCCACATTGTCAACTTTGCACTACTTTGGGTGGAAGTGGAATTTATCCTCTGGCCAGTCTCTCTTTGTTTCAGTTTGTACAAATTGGTTTGATAGCATGGGATTTTTTTGCTTTTAAAGGAGACAGGAGAATGTGGTGTGCATCCCATGTGCTCGCTAGTTCACTATAATATGTGTAATCATTCTGTAATATTGAAAGGATTATTAGCCCTGGCATTTTGAATTAATGCTTAAAATGCTGTCTGGAAGTGTGTCAGACAATAGATTTGAAGCTTGCCCTGATGGCTGGAAAGGATCTCCAAAACATTAGTGCTGACAAATGGTGCAACCGACACACTAAAGGTTAAAATGTGTAATCAACTTGGAGCCTTTGGTGCATGAATGCCCTGTCGCTACCGTAATATTTTCTCTAACATTGCAATACACACCTTAGAGTCACCTTTAGATTATGTAAAAGCAGCAGGGAATGAGTTAACAAGTTGATATAATTGCAGACGTTTATGGACTTTTGTATAGTGCAGGAGGTGCAGAAATGGAGAATATCCATACTATAAGTCAGCATCTTCAGAGCCTGCATGCGGCTCTTACATGCTGTTTCCATGCATTAATTATTGTTGTGATACTCTTGGGCTGAATTATAAATGTGGCTGGCTGGAAAGCAAAGCCGTCACATAGCAGACAATTTTCACCACTGGCTGCTTAGTTACTTCAGACAGGAACCTTATGCCAATAATTTTAGTAGTGAATAGAACCAAGATCAGTGTCTCCTACCACAGTATATTATAAGACTAGTGCCTCATTTAGTCCCAAGTCTAAAATATAGTAAATGTGCCGTTTTTTAAGATATACTGGGGTAGGTTTACAACTTGCCACCCAGGCATAAAACTGGCGTTGTGGATCAGCCCATTATAGGTACAACCCAAAATGAAAATTGGGCAGTTTCTATAACAGGCGACTGATCCACAACATCAGTTTTACGTTGGGGCATCAAATTGAAAATCTTCTCTATGGTGTACTTTTCCTTTGTTTTAGAAGTTTCCTTGACTACATTATAGTTGTAGCCTGCAGTTCGATCACTGCAGTGTGCATAGAGTTAGAGTCATAGAGTTATACAGCACAGAAAGAGGTCCTTTGGCCCATCGTGTCTGCGCCGGCCATCAAGCCCTGTCTATTCTAATCCCATTTTCCAGCACTTGGTTCGTAGCCTTGTATGCTATGGCATTTCAAGTGCTCATCTAAATGCTTCTTGAATGTTGTGAGGGTTCCTGCCTCTACCACCCTTTCAGGCAGTGAGTTCCAGATTCCAACCACCCTCTGGGTGAAAAAGTTTTTCCTCAAATCCCCTCTAAACCTCCTGCCCCTTACCTTGAAACTATGCCCCCTGGTTATTGACCCCTCTACTAAGGGGAAAAGTTCATTTCTATCTACCCTATCTATGCCCCTCATAATTTTGTACACCTCAATCAGGTCCCCCCTCAGCCTTCTCTGCTCTAAGGAAAACAACCCCAGCCCCTCTCTTCATAGCTGAAGCGCTCCAGCCCAGGTAACATCCTAGTGAATCTCCTCTGCACCCTCTCCAATGCAATCACATCCTTCCTATAGTGTGGTGACCAGAACTGCACACAGTATTCCAGCTGTGGCCTAACTAGCGTTTTGTACAGCTCCATCATAACCTCCCTGCTCTTGCCTTCATTAGTCGAGGCAAAGAATATAAGTATCCCATATGCCTTTTTAACCACCTTATCTACCTGTCCTGCTGCCTTCAGGGATCTATGTACATGCACACCAAGGTCCCTCTGATCCTCTGTCCTTCCTAGGGTCCTACCATTCATTGTGTATTCCCTTGCCTTGTTAGTCCTCCCAAAATGCATCACCTCACACTTTTCAGGGTTAAATTCTATTTGCCACTGTTCTGCCCATCTGACCAACCCGTCTATATCGTCCTGTAGCCTGAGGCTTCCCTCCTTGCTATTTACCAGTCCACCAATTTTCGTGTCATCTGCGAACTTACTGATCATACCTCCTACATTCATATCTAAATCATTAATGTACACTACAAACAGCAAAGGAGCCAGCACCGATCCCTGCCGTACACCACTGGACACAGGCTTCCAGTCACAAAAACAACCTTCGACCATCACCCTCTGCCTCCTGCCACTAAGCCAATTTTGGATCCAATGTGCCAAATTGCCCTGGATCCCATGGGCTCTTACCTTCTTGACCAGTCTCCCATGCGGGACTTTGTCAAAAGCCTTACTGAAGTCCATGTAGACTACATCAACTGCACTACCCTCATCCACACACCTAGTCACCCCCTCAAAATTCAATCAAATTGGTTAGACATAATCTCCCCCTGACAAAGCCATGCTGACTATCCTTGATTAATCCTTGCCTCTCCAAGTGGAGACTATTTCTGTCCCTCAGAATTTTTTGCAATAATTTCCCTACCACTGATGTTAGGCTCACTGGCCTGTAATTCCCTGGTTTATCCCTACTACCCTTCTTGAATAATGGTACTACGTTAGCTGTCCTCCAGTCCTCTGGCACCTCCCCTGTGGCCAAAGAGGTTCTGAAAATTTGTGTCAGAGCCCCTGAAATCTCCTCCCTTGCCTCACGCCTGGGATATATCTCGTCTGGGCCTGGGGATTTATCCACTTTTAAGCCCGCTAAAACCGCTAGTACCTCCTCCCTCTCAATACTAATTTGTTCAAGTGTATCACAATCCCCCTGTCTTATTTCTATGCCTACATCGTCCTTCTCCATAGTGAACACAGATGCAAAATATTCATTTAAAACCTCACCCACATCTTCCGGCTCTACACACAGATTGCCACTTTGGTCCCTAATGGGCCCTACTCTTTCCTTGGTTATCCTCTTGCCCTTAATATACTTATTAAACACCTTGGGATTTTCCTTTATTTTGCCCACCAGTGTTTTTTCATGCCCCCTCTTCGCTCTTCTAATTTCTTTTTTAAGTACCCCCCTGCACTTTCTATACTCCTCTAGGGCTTCCACTGTTTTTAGTCCTTTGTATCTGCCAAAAGCCTCCCTTTTTTTCCTAATCCATTTTTGTATATCCCTTAATATCCAGGGTTCCCTGGGCTTGTTGGTCCCACCCTTGACCTTTACGGGAACATGTTGGCATTGTACTCTCTCTATTTCCTTTCTGAAAGACTCCCACTGCTCTGATGTGGATTTTCCTACAAGTAGCTAATTCCAATCCACTTTGGCCAGATCCTGCCTTATCATATTAAAATCGGCCTTCCCCCAATTTAGAACCTTTATTCCATTTGCAATTTTACTGATTTTTAAATATTTTTCCCAGTTTTCATAAATACTGTAAAACAGTGAATTCCATCTATTTGTTATTGATGCAGAAGAGTAGGAATAACAGGAAGATGCAAAAGGAGAAATATCCATGCTAGTTGGTGTTTTAAACCATTTCAATTGTAATGCTCATTGAAAGGCAAAGCAGATCACCATAACCAGTAGTGGGCTGAAGTAGAGGCTTACATTTTAACTTTGAAAATACATTAAAAGACACAAAGTTATGGAATGAAAGCAGAAAGAAGATTAAGACATTATTAAATTGTGTGCATTTATGCAATGTGTAGCAGTATAGGAATACATGATTTACTGGGTTAAGAGTTATTTTTAAAAATGAATGTGTGTGGCAGGTAAAGCTATGAATTTTATTTGCACTTGTGCATGTATTTTTCAGGTTTGTTTGAGACATTTGCTAATTTTATATCCAGGCTAAATACATATGAGACACAATAAAAGTCAATATTGACCCATACAGCAAAATGTTAATGGTAGCCTTGTATTTAATGATGTGTGTCTCCATGAGCAATATTATTGAGACTGGAACATACAAAGGATGGCTTCAGAGATAACGAGTGTAGAGTACGTTAACTCAAATTTGAAATGAATACACACAGCCACATAAAATAGAAGGGTCAATTCATTGCTTTCAGCAGGAAGCTATGCTCAAAGGGAGAGCAGGGCAAAAAATTAGCGCAAGAGTTTTACCCCTAATATAAAATAAAAACAGAAAATGCTGGAAATACTCAGCAAGTCAGGCAGCATCTGTGGAGAGAGAAATGGAGTTAACATTTATGTTAGTTTCTCTCTCTACAGATGCTGCCTGACCTGCTGAGTATTTCCAGCATCCACAGTATTTTGCTTTTGTATTAGTGTTTTACCCCTATCTTTGACCTGGACTTCCTTCAGAGCATGGGATCAATCACTTTACCCTATACTTCATAATGCAACAATATGGCCACAAAAGCAGAAAATAGAAACCACCCGATTTAAGCCAATTCACAGCGCCATTTTACCCCAGGTTCATTTCAGCAAGTTGAAAATCTACTCCCTGGTTTCCTGGATGTCTTTTGCAATGGACTCTTGCACATTAGGATAGGAAATTATATACAGGAGGACCCTGTCCCCATTTCCATATTTAAATGAAGCTCCTGCTTGTTTCGGATGGGAGTTTCCGCCATCTGTTTCTATGTCGATCGCAAACCTCCACAGAGCACAGAATAGGTGAAGATCAGTCCGGACTGATCTCTGCCAAATTTCACATTCTGTAAATCCCTCACTGTGCCCATTTCAGGAGTGTAATGGAGACCATTGGTGCTGTGTACATTTTAATCTGGAAATCTTTGTTTTCAGTTCCACAATGCTACTAGATTGTCTACCTGGTTACTGCATTTCATTGCCAGCAACTACCTCATCTTCAGTCAGAAGCTGGAATTTCAGGAGCTTTCTGGTAAGGTTTTATTTATTTATGTGTACACCAGGGTGTAGCCACAAGGCAAGCAAACAATTTTACATCTGTGTAAAGGTTCATACTCACTTTCTCCCTCCTGCATCCACTACTTTCAAGATCTTCCTTCCATGGTGGGGAAACAGTGCTTCCCTTCTTTCTTCCACTTCCTGCAACAGCCACTCAATGGCCTTGTCATCAAAGCAGGGTGCCCTTTCTGTGACCTACACTCTTCACTGGTATTCTGAATGATTTGACCCTGCATTTCCCACTTCTTTCTCCTTGGCACTGCCAATTGCAAAATATTCTGCTGGCACAAATAATTTCGACGAAGCACTTCAGCATATTTCCTTACAGTTTAATGGCTTGAAAAATGTTCACCCAGGCTCCAGATTCACCGTTCCCTCCACAGGCTCTCAAAATTCCTTTTAAGGGGCAGGAGGAACCTGTTCAAGATTGATGGGTTGACAGAGTTGGGACCAATATCCTCGCGGGGAGGTTAACTTGTGCTGTAGGGAGGGTTTAAACTAATTTGGCAGGGGATTGGGCACCAGGATGAAACATTAGAGAGGAGAAACAAGGTGCACAGAGGACTGGGAGAGACAAACAGCACTAGAGTAAAGAAGAGTTCAGAACTAGGTGGGATCAGATGGGGGCAAATATGGGGCCGTCTAAGATGGGTTTGGAATGCATGTGTGTAAATGCACGTAGCATTATAAATAAGCATGGTGAGCTGCAGGCACAAGTTCATAGAATCATAGAAAGTTACAGCACGGAAGGAGGCCATTTCGGCCCATTGTGTCCGCGCCGGCCAACAAAGAGCTATCCAGCCTAATCCCACTTCCCAGCTCTAGGTCCATAGCCCTGCAGATTACAGCATCCCAAGTGCACATCCAAGTACTTTTTAAATGTGGTTAGGGTTTCTGCCTCTACCACCCTTTCAGGCAGTGAGTTTCAGACCCCCACAACCCTCTGGGTGAAGAAATTTCCCCTCAAATCCCCTCTAAACCTTCCCCCAATTACTTTAAATCTGTGCCCCCTGGTTTTTGACCCCTCTGCTAAGGGAAATAGGTCTTTTCTATCCACTTTATCTAGGCCCCTCATAATTTTATACACCTCAATAAGGTCTCCCCTCAGCCTCCTCCGTTCCAAGGAAAACAAACCCAGCCTATCCAGTCTTTCCTCATAGCTAAGATTCTCTACTCCCAGCAACATCCTTGTAAATCTTGTAAGTTGCCAGACTATGATATAGTGGCAATAACCAGAGAACTGGCTCAAAGAAGGGAGGATTTGGAACTTAATGGCCCGTAATTTGCAGTCAGCGGTGAAGCAAAGGTGTTTGCTTCGCTGCTGGCCCTGAAGTAAGCTTCCCACAAAGATCTCGTGATCTCTGTGGCGAGAAGTTCGGCTTTTCCGATGTTCAGTTGAGATCAGTGTAACGTAATGGGGAATCCCTAATGCGAGTTGCTGTGACGTCAACAAGCTGTGTAAGCAGCCAATCACAATGCAGAATTCTCTCAGACTGGGAACCAGAAAGTAAATAAGCTCCTTTAAAATGTTATAGAGAGCAAAACAAAGATCGGGGCTCTCATATGAGGAAAAGGTAAACCTGAAATAAAGATGAACAAACTTTTAAAAAACAATTTTTTTTAATGTTTCATAAAAATTGTAATTTTTATTAAAATGGATACATTTGACAACACAAAAAAGGGCCATAACCTTTGTTTAGCAGTCAATAAGCTGTTAAAACCACAGTTACACCTAATCCAAAAGGGTCTAACTTTTAATGGGGTATTTAACAGCGATATTACCGTGGAAAAGCCGAAGTTTTCGTCAGTTTCACTTGTTTCCCTGATTAAACTGATTGCCAGCTACAGGGGGTGGGAGGGGGCACAGAGGTGGGGCACAGCACAGCCAGGGCCGGAACAGTGAATGACTGACTGCAACTTCAGGATTTCCGTGTTAGGATGCACATGCGCTAAATCCTGAAGTTGCGGTCAGTTTCAAAGGGGTAATAACAGTGAACTCAGGAAAGGAAAAAGGGGAGCGGGGGGGGTGGCAGTATTGATCAAATAAACTATTACAGCACTAGATAGGGATGATGTACTTGAGGGTTCAAAGACAGAATCTATTTGGTTAGAATTAAGGAACAATAGAGGAGCTATTACACTACTAGGTATATAGTATAGGCCACCAAATAGTGGGAAGGAGATAGAGGAGCAAATTTGCAGCCCAATTACAGAAAGATGCAATAATTATAAAGTAGTTATAATAGGGGACTTAACTATCCTAATATAAACTGGGATAGTAACAGTGTCCAGGGCAAAGAGGGAGAGGAATTCTTGAAATGTGTACAAGAGAACTTTCTTGATTGTGTGTTTCCAGCCCAACAAGGAAGCAGTGTGAATCTAGTTCTTGGGGATGAAGTGAGGCAAGTAGAGTATGTTTCAGTGGGGGAGCATTTGGGGAACAGTGATCATATCATCAGGTTTAGAATAGTTATGGAAAAGGACAAGGAACAATCAAGTGTAAAAATACTTAACTGGAGGAGGGCTAACTTCAGTGAGTTGAAAAGAGAGCTGGCCCAGGTGGATTGGAATCAAAAATTGGTGGGCAAATCAGTAATTGAACAATGGGAGGCTTCAAAGAGGAGATAGTTTGGGTACAGAGTAGACACATTCCACGAGGGGGAAAGGAAAGGCATCCAAAGCTAGAGCTCCCTGGATGACTAAAAATATAGAGATTAAAATGAAACAGAAAAAGGAGGCTTATGACAAATGTAAGGTTGATAATACAGTAGAGAACCAAGCTGGATACGAAGAGGGTTGACGAGGGTAATGAGTTTAATGTTGTGTATATGGACTTTCAAAAGGCATTTGACAAAGTACCACATAATTGACTTGTAAGCAAAATTAAAGCCCATGGGATTAATTTGAAGTGGCAGCATGGATATGAAATTGGATAAAGATCAGAAAGCAGAGTAATGGTGAACGGTTGTTTATCAGACTGGACGGAAGTATACAGTGGTGTTCCCCAGGGGTCGGCATTAGGACCAATGCTATTTTGGATATATATATAAATGACCTGGACTTGGGTATACAGGCCATAATTTCAAAGTTTGCAGATGATATGAAACTCGGAAATGTAGTAAACAATGAGGATAGTAATCATAGAATGGTTACAGCGCAGAAGGCCGCCATTCGGCCCGTTGAGCCCGTGCTGGCTCTCTGCAAGAGCACTTCAGCTACTCCCACTCCTCCGCAGCTCTACAAATTTTTTTCCTTCAGGTACTTATCCAATTCCCTTTTGAAAGCCACAATTGAGTCTGCCTCCACCACCCTTTCAGGCTGTGCATTCCAGATCCTAACCACTCACTGCATAAAAAAATTAGACTTCAGGAGGACATAGACAGACTGGTGAAATGGACAGACACACGGCAAATTAATTTAACGCAGAGCTGTGTGAAGTGATACATTTTGGCATAATGGGGAGATGCAATATAAACTAAATGGTACAATTTTAAAGGGGGTGCAGGAACAGAGAGACCTGGGGGTGTATGCACACAAACACTGGTTAGTCCTCAGCTGGAGTATTGTGTTCAATTCTGGACACCACACTTTAGGAAGCATGTCACAGCCTTGGAGAGGGTGCAGACGAAACTGACCAGAATAGTACCAGGGATGAGGGACTTCAGTTATGTGGAGAGACTGGAAAAGCTGGGGTTGTTCTCCATAGAGCAGAGAAGGTTAAGAGGAGATTTGACAGAGGTGTTCAAAATCATGAATGGTTTTGATAGAGTAAAAAGAAATTGTTTCCAGTGGCAGAAGGGTCGATAACCAGAGGACACAGCTTTAAGGTGATTGGCAAAAGAACCACAGGCGACATGAGGACATCTTTATTCTTTTTTTAAATGCATCAAGTTGTTGTGATCTGGAATGCACTGCCTGAAAGGGTGGTGGAAACAGATTCAATAGTAAGTCAAAAGGGAATTGGATAAAACTTGAAGGGAAAAAAATTACAGGGCAATGGAGGAGCAGGTGGAGTGGGACTAATTGGAAAGCACGATGGGCCAAACGGCTACATTCTGTGCTGCATTATTCTATGATTCTGAGGCTTAGAATTCATAGAAACTTACAGCACAGAGGAGACCATTCAGTCCATCGTGCCTGTAAGTGGCTCATCCTCAAATATCTGTCCAACTGTTGTAAAATTATTTATGGAATCAGCTTCCACCACCTTTTCAGGTAAAGCGTTCCAGATCCCGACAACTCAATGAAAAGATTTCTCCTCATCTCCCCTCTAGATCTTTTTCCAATGATTTTGAATCTGTGACCTTTAGTTATTGACCCACTTGCCAGAGTGAATTTGTTTTACCTATTTACTCTTATCAAAACCTCATCATCTTGAAAACCTCTATTAGGTCAACTCTTAACCTTCCCTATTCCAAGGAGAACAGTCCACTCATAAGTGAAGTCCCTCATCCCTGGTAACCCTCCTCTGTACCCTTTCTAATGCCTTTACATCTTTCCTGAAGTGTGGTGCCCAGAATTGTCCACAATACAGGCCTAAGCAGTGATTTATAAAGTTCTAGCATGATCTCTTTGCTTTTATATTCTATTTATAAAGCCAAGTAACCCATATATTTCTTTGACCACCTTATCAACTTGCCCTGTCACCTTTAAGGATTTGTGTATATGGACACCAAGGTCTCTGCTCATCTACACTTTTGAAAAACATGCCATTTATAGTATACTGTATTTCCATATTAGTCCTGCCAAAGTGCATCACTTCACAATTCTCCACATTGAACTCCATTTGCTATGCTTCTGCCCATTTCACCATCCTGTCTATATCAGCCTTCTAGCCTACAACGATCTTATGATCTACTACTTTGCCAAGTTTTGTATCATCTGCAAACGTTATAATGCTGCTTCCTACACCCGAGTCTAGATCGCTTATAAAAACTGCAAAGAGTAATGGACCCAAAACTGACCTTGGCAGTTGGCAGCTTCGCTTTTATTTTGATTTTTCTTGCCAGAGGCAAAATTCAGGAGCACACGCTGAATATCATGCACAGTGTTATTTTTGTGCACTGGCTGCACAATGCACTGATATCCACGTGCTCCAAGAAAATCAGCCCATTTGATTCCGCTGAATTTTCCTTTATTACCCGTGTGGGAAAGCACTGCACGGGGAAACCAAGTGTGAACTGGCATCCTACCACTCTGTAGTGCAGCAAATTACTGTAGCCACTTGCACAGGTTAGTCAAACTATTTAATCTGTGGGATTATGAATAAAGTAGGTCATTCCTGACCAAAGTCAGTTTTTAAATGCATAAGCCATAATATATTTCACAGCTGCTGCAACTTGATGTTAGTAAGGGTAGTGTTTCAATAACTAACAAGTGAGACATGCATAATAAGTGAGCAGTGGTGTAAAGGAAGACAGAACGAGGAAAATAAGGCCAAATATTGATACACTGTTGCATATCAAATTTCTTGACTATGTTCACAAAGTGCTGTTTTACTGTTAATATTTTATTTTTTAAAAGCTAGTTTTCAGTTGTGGAGTCAGACCTTGGGAGCTTACTGCTGGCGAGAGACACGAGAACCTCACTATGTGTAAACACCTCTATTAGCAACAGTAGACATAAGCCAGTAGGAGTAAGAAATGGGCCCAAATCAGGATGGATGGTTAGCGAGTGGGGTGAAAGTCTGGAACAGTGGGAGAGGTGTTTTAAAGATAACACTTCATTGGCCGTTTTCCATTATCTGCAGAACTATAGGAGCAGGATATGGTGTGGATAACACAAGACATAAAGAAGCACAGATTTTCCTGCACACACTGCCCCAGTGTTAGACCAGCTCCATGTTCAGCAGGATGTCCCGGTCCAAGGACACCGCAGGGCCTAGTACAAATAGAAGGTGCAGCTAGAGAGGCCTTTTACCCCATTTCTCTGGGTTAGGTCTCTCTGTGCCTGGTACCAATGGGTGCAGCAGTATATTGCTACCTCGAGGTTGCGTTGGGGGTCTCTTGTATGTATTAGCCCCAATTTTCATGCATAATGAGGCTCCAACTCGAAATGAGTGTGGGCCGCCCTTATGAAGGCCTCAAACAAAATGACAGTGGGGAGATCGGTCAGCGGAGCGGTGCAGCTGCAAAACAGCTAGTACATTGCTTTTATAGTTGTACTGAAGTGGAAAAAGGAGGCTCCTGTTTGACTAAGCAAAGTGATGTCACTGCAAACGTTAAAAAAAAAATCACAATTCCTTGCATAATTATTGCTTCCACCATAGGAAAAAATTTTTTTTTTTTAAAACAGAAATTTTTAAAACTCTAAATGGCAAAGAATGAAGGTAAGCTCTAGTAATTATTTGAAATGGTTTGTTTCCTGGAAGTCCCTCTGTTAATGTAACATCTTATTACAGGGAACTGCAAATCTTTAATTTACTTAATTAGATCATTCTGGTTGGAGAATTCGGCTGCACAGACTCTTTTAAACTTTCAAATGGAGGTTCCACCAGACAGAACCTCAGATGGTGTAGCAAAACAGAAAAAAGCCAAACAGCTCATTAAAGTAAGTCCACAGTGACAACAGCATTATTAATTTCAATCCTTTTATTACATTTATATGCACAGAGGAAGAGCAAGCATTCGTGGAAAATCACAGATGGCCCTCAAGTTCCTACTTGCAGGAGCTGACTGAATACAGGCATCACATTCACTCCGGGAGATCTCGTTGTACTATCATGTAATAGTCTATCAACCAGCCCTTGGATACCTATTGAGATTGAAAGATTGGACATTTAGAAAACCATGATAGAAAAAAAGGGACAGAAGCAAGCTGCATCTCACAAGCTCAATGGATGCAAGTAAGCTTGAAGAAACTAGACTGTGAACACCCTGAATTCATATTCACTACAATATTCTGTTTGTTCTGTTGGCATGCAGTTCTCATGACAAGCCTAACCACATCTTGGATTAAGTTCTGGAATACCGTCTAACATTAAGACAGACAGCTCTAAAGTCTTATTTCAGTGGTGAATTTATGGGTCGTGCCCATAAAATGTTAAGAATGGTATGAATATATACCTTCTTATCCATTTTGCTGATGGGGCTTAGTTTCTGTCAAACAGATCTTAGAAATAAATAGTGATGCATATAATAAGCATAGTTGATTTTGACTACTTACACATTGGCCTGAAATGTAAAATCAGGAGGCGGGCTGGGAGGGGGGAGACTAGGAAGCGGTCAGGAAACCCGGGAGAACGGCAGGGCCTGATTTGCATTTCAAACCTGTTTCCCGCCCACAGCCAACCAGAGAAGCTGGCTGGCTGCAGGCGGGTAGGCTTGCGGCACTAGGCCGCAGAGAGGAGGGAGGGAGACAAGATTGGGGGCCGGGGCCTGCGAAACATGACCAGCCAGTTAAATTTGAAATGCAGGTTAAATCTGAGGCACGCTAGCCTAATTATAAAATTTAAATGGGTGACTCGCCTCCTGGGATTCGATTGGCTGCCTGCCCCCGTTAAAACCGGAAATATGTGGGTTGGAGGCGGATTCGGGTCGGGATTCAGTATTTTTAACTTCCCACCCGTTTTTTGGGGTTAAAATTCCCCCCCCCCCCCCCAATCTCCAAGTCAGATACTGTGATCGATGTGATAATCCATCCACATATGTTGCCTAAGAACTGGGCCAGACAACAGGTGGCAGGAACACTCAGCTCCAGTTCCCCCATATTAAAAATGTCACTGTTGGTGGGGTTGTTTTTTTGACATGGTTAGAATCACAGTACAGACAATATTGTATTAAGGCGTAACACTCCTGAGATTTGCAATAATGATTATCTGCAATGTTTTACAGAACTCTACCTGGGCTGGAGAGACTTCCTCTTTAGTTCATCTTGTATAAACTAATTAATAACTACAGAATACCCTCAAATCTACTCCGTGGTATTAAGTCAGCTAGTATTACAATGGTAATGTAGTGTTTACACTTAAGATTATTGCATCCTTTCTAATGGGAGTGTGAAACCATTGTCGCAATAATGCAAACCCAATTCTGCTGTTTATTATATGAATAATTAACATCAGGCAATAAAAATAGAATATTGGAAATACACAGATTAGTCAGCATTTGTAAAGAGATGGACCCTTTGTCAGACCTCACAGGGACTACACACAAAACATTAACCTATCTTCTTTCATTGAAATGATGACCGACCTGATGTGTATTTCTAGCATTTTCAGCTTTCAATTAAAATTTTGGGAATTTGCAGTCTTTTTATCTCTGCAGTTAGCTAACAATATAGGGTGGTAGAAGTTTGGAACTCTCTTCCGCAAATGGCAACTGATGCTAGATCAATTGTTAATTTTAAATCGGAGATTGATAGCTTTCTGTTAACCAAAGGTATTAAGAGATATGGGCCAAAGGCGGGTAATATGGAGTTAGATCACAGTTCAGCCATGATCTCATTGAATGGCAGAGCAGGCTCGAGGGGCTGAATGGCCTACTCCTGTTCCTATGTAACCGACTGAATAAGTTACTATTTTCTATATTTAGGGGGTCTACGATGAGGAGACATCAATTTTAAAATCAGAGCGAGGGGAGTGTTTAGCAGAAATTTATTTAAAGCCTGCAATGGTTATTGGAGCACGGGATGCTTGGCTATAGGGAATGCTTGAGGCAGAACAGAATGACTCTTTTAAAGAAAAATTGAACAAAATATTAGATGATGATACAGGGCGATGCAAAGGGAGCAGAGAAATGAGATTCGTCTAGGATTACTCTAGCACAGCACAGACAATATGTTCAAAACCCCTACTTCTAAAATCTGAATACAATTAAAACATTAAAATTTTTATCCAAATATCCATTTCAATTAGCAAAAGTAAGCTGTAAATATTTTTGTTGTACAGAAGAGTATTGAAGCACAAGTAAAGATGTTCAGCTATGAGCTTGTACATCAATGAGATTAAGAGCTCCTTTGAGTGCTATTGCAAGCACCAACCTCCTATCACTCCATGGTGCTGCTCACTCATGCATCTGTGCACGGCAACACCTGGCTTCCCACATAAAAGTTTTAAAGCTACTTATCTTTTCAATTTGGCAATGGTGAAGGGCAATTTAACATATTAATCTGTGCTTGCTCCCCCCCCCACCACCCAACCCACACATTCTGTTCATTTTAGATTCACACATATTGTAAAAGCTAATCACAATTTACATTCACCACATTATAACTTGTAGTGAATGATCACAACACCATGCCGTGACATTATTCTGGTTCGTACTGTAGGTTAGTTTGTCTTGGTGGGGGGTTTTTTGTTTTGAAAAGGCGGCTATATATTTTCTAGTAAAATCATTTTGAGCGTCTTCTCTTCATTAATAGCTTTCATAGTTTTCTGGCACTGGAGGCCTGAATAACAGGCAAAAGAGGCCACCTGGAGGTTGGAAACCGCTGCTGCACTGCATACTCAACACAATTCCAGTCAGTTCATTTTACCTGGGATTATATGGCACCAATGGCGCTCAGCTTGTCTTTCAACGCTCCGTTCCTTTCCAGCTGCTCAACATCTGAACCACCTCCAACACATTCAGTCCCAATGAACACACGAGGCATCTACAATAGAATCAGAACTATTACTTTTAATCAGAAGGGACAACTCATAACTTACACTATTAATACTGTCCCTCAACTCTCTTTAGCTCCATCAATAAGCAAGCCATCTTTTTTAGATTGGTACAGTTTCTATTATTGCCAAAGAAGTAGAGATTGGAATGAGTGACACAAGTCCAGATAATATAACCAGCTAAGGGTGATTAAAGAGATATTAATTGATTAATGGTAGCAAAATACTGCGGATGCTGGAAATCCGAAATAACAATAGAAAACGCTGGAAAAACTCAGCAAGCCAGCCAGCATCTGTGGAGAGAGAAACAGAGTTAACGTTTCAGGTCGAAGACCTTTCGTCAGAACTGGAAAAAAGCAGGAAATGAAATAGATTTAAAGCAAGTATAATGCTGGGAAAAGGGGGAGGGGATGAAAGAATAAAAGGGAAGGTCAGTGGTAGGATAGAAAGCAGGAGAGATTAAGAGACATTAAGAGATATTCAAGGCAAGAGGAGGTGGTAATGTGACAGGTTGAGGCTCGATGAAGTGTGAATTGCGCTGGCAGAATGAAGGACAGCTGCCAGTTTCTGGGAGGGAAGAAAAAAAGGGCCAAACAAAAGGGTGGATGAAAAAATAAAATAAAAATATATATATATGTGATATGATCTGAAATTGTTGAACTCTATGTTGAGTCCAGAGGGCTGTAGAGTGCCTAATCGAAAGATGAGGTGCTGTTCCTCGAGCTTACACTGAGCTTCCGTGGAACAATGCAAGAGGCCGAGGACGGTGAGGTCAGAGTGGGAGTGGAGCGGTGAATTAAAGTGACAGACCACCGGGAGCTCGGGGTCCCCCTTATGGACTGAACGGAGGTGTTCTGCAAAGCGGTCACCCAATCTGCGTTTGGTCTCCCCAATGTAGAGGAGACCACATCGTGAGCAGCGAATACAGTATACTAAATTGCAGGAAGTACAAGTAAATCGCTGTTTCACCTGGAAGGGGTGTTTGGGGCCCTGGACAGTGGGAAGGTATAAGGGCATGTGTTGCATCTCCTGTGCTTGCACGGGAAGGTGCCGGGCGAAGGGGAAGGGGTGGTGGGGGTGGTAGAGGAGTGGACTAGGGTGTCGCGGAGGGAGCGGTCCCTGCGGAATGCTGAAAGGGGAGGTGAGGGGAAGATGCGTTTGGTGGTGGGATCACGCTGGAGGTGGCGGAAATGGCGGAGGATGATCCGTTGAATGTGGAGGCTGGTGGGGTGAAAGGTGAGGACAAGGGGAACTCTATCGTGGTTCCGGAGGGAGGGGCAGGGGTGAGGGCAGAAGTGCGGGAGATAGAACGGACACGGTCGAGGGCCGTGTCAACCACAGTAGACTGTAGACTCTTAATCTCTCCTGCTTTCTATCCCACCACTGACCTTCCCTTTTGTTCTTTCATCCCCTCCCCCTTTTCCCAGCTTTATACTTGCTTTAAATCTATTTCATTTCCTGCTTTTTTCCAGTTCTGACGAAAGGTCTTCGACCTGAAACGTTAACTCTGTTTCTCTCTCCACGGATGCTGCCTGGCCTGCTGAGTTTTTCCAGCGTTTTCTGTTGTTATAATTGATTAATGGATATTTCCCTTGGATTGGAAGGTAGCTCATGTAGTTCCTATTTTCAAAGAAGGGAACAAATCAGAGCCAGGAAACTACAGGCCCATCATCTGGACATCCATCATTAGGAAGATGTTTGAAGGGATCCCAAGAGATGTCCTTCATAGAGAAGGGGCCATTAGAAATACTCAACATGGCTTCCAGAAAAGAAGCTTGTGTCTTAGAAAGTGGATGTGAGGTTTTTTTAAAAAGTCACTAGGTTAGTGGATGAGGGCAATGAAAGCCTTTGATAAGGTACCTCACATTAGATCACAAGATAGAATCGTGTTAAGTAACATAGCATCTCGTGGCATCAGTGGGAATTTGATATGCTGGATATGGAATTGACTCCAATCCCACAGCCAAAGTTGTGGTTAACAGGTGTGCACCAGCCTGGAAGGTGTTGCCGGCTGGTGCGGTGTATATACCTTCAAGAGGGAGCTGGACCAGTTCTTGACTGGGGAAGAGATCGCATCATATAGAAGGTAAGTGGATTACTGATTTTGATCACCTGAGGGAGTCAGAGAGGAATTTACAAAGTATTTTTGCCCTCATTGGCCCTGGGTTTTTTAACCTCTCCCAGAAGATTACATGTCTGCGGGGGAGGGTCAGGGAGAAGGTACAAGTGTCTAGTCATGATGCTGCAGCTGTCATGAGTGTTGGACCAGCTTGTATTTTCCTGCCCATCATTTTCGTACATTCAACAACTTGTATTTATATAGCGCCTTTAAAGTAGTAAAACGTCCCAAGGCGCTTCTCAAGAGTGTTATAAAACAAAATTTGACACCGAGCCACATAGAGAAATTAGGGCAGATGATCAAAAGCTTGGTCAAAGAGGTAGGTTTTAAGGAGCGTCTTAAAAAGAGGAAAGAGAGGTGGCGAGGTTTAGGGAGAGAATTCCAGAGCTTAGGGCCTCGGCAGCTGAAGGAACGGCCACCAATGGTTGAACGATTAAAATCAGGGATACTGAAGAGGCCAGAATTAGAGGAGCGCAGGTATCTCGGGGCGTTGTGGGGCTGAGGAGATTGCAGAGATAGGGAGGGGCGAGGCCATGGAGGGATTTGAAAACAAGGATGAGAATTTTAAAAATCGAGGCGTTGCTTAACCAGGAGCGAATGTAGGTCAGTGAGCACAGGGGTGATGGGTGAACAGGACTTGGTACGAGTTAGACATGTTGCGAACAGTCTGGTTCAGCCACAGACAGATACTAGGGGGAGAGATGGAGTTGATGGCTAGGGAACGGAGTTTGTGGCAGGGACCGAAGACAATGGCTTCGATCTTCCCAATATTTAATTGGAGGAAATTTCTGCTCATCCAGTACTGGATGTTGGACAAGCAGTCTGACGATTTAGAGACAGCGGAGTGGCCAAGAGAAGTGGTGGTGAGGTAGAGCTGGGTGTCGTCAGCATACATGTGGAAACTGACGCTGCATTTTTGGATGATGTTGCAGAGGGACAGCATGTAGATGAGAAATAGGAGGGGGCCAAGGATAGATCCTTGGGAGACACCAAGGTAATGATACGGGAGCAAGAAGAGAAGCCATTGCAGGTGATTCTTTGGCTACGATTAGATAGATAAGAATGGAACCAAGCGAGTGCAGTTCCACCCAGCTGGATGACGGTGGAGAGGCGTTGGAGGAGGATGGAGTGGTCAGCCATGTCAAAAGTTGCAGACAGGTCGAGAAGGACGAGGAGAGATAGTTCACCTTTGTCACAGTCACAAAGGATGTCATTTGTGACTTTGATGAGAGCCGTTTCAGTACTGTGGCAGGGGCGGACACCTGATTCGAGGGATTCAAACATGGGCATGGATTTGGAGGCGACAGCACATTCAAGGCCTTTGGCGAGGAAAGGGAGGTTGGAGATGGGGCGGTAGTTTGCAAGGACGGAGGGGTCAAGGGTTGATTTTTCTTGAGGAGAGGGGTGATGACGGCAGATCTGAAGGAGAGGGGGACAGTACCTGAGGAGAGAGAACCATTAACAATATCAGCTAACATGGGGGCCAGAAAAGGAAGTTGGGTGGTCAGCAGTTTAGTGGGATAGCGTCAAGGGAGCAGGAAGTGGGTCTCACGGACAAGATAAGCTCAGAGAGGTCATGAAGGGAGATCAGAGAGAAACTGGAGAAAGATGTGAGTTCAGGGACAGGGCAGGGGGGAACCTTAGAGGAAGTTTGGCCCGGTGGACTCGGGGAAGGAAGGGAAGTGGCAGAGGCAGCCGAGACCATGAAAAGAAGTCCATGAGCTCCTAGCATTTGTTGTTGGAGGAGACAGGGGAGAGGTGTTTAAGAAGATGGTTTGGCCGGGGGATGTAGGTTGAGAGCGATACAAGGAAGTGGTCAGAGATGGCCTTATCTGCGATTGACATGATGGGAGTAGCGAGGCCACGAGAGATGGCAAGGTCCAGGGGGTGACCGTGAATATGGGTTGGGGAGTTTACATGGAGGGAGAGATTAAGGGAGGATAGGAGGCTAGTGAACTCAGGAGAGAGAGCATGATGAATTGAGACGGAGGTTGAAATCACCGAGGATGAGAAGTCATTCAGGGCAGAGGGTGAGAGAGGAGAATAGTGAAGATATCTCGCTGATAACATTTTTATGGTACTTGGGTGGGCGGTAGAGAACGAGAATTTTTAAATGAGTTCAGGGGGGGGAACAAGGCGAGATGCTCAAAGGAGGAGAAAGTGCCAGAGGAGTAGGGGGACAGACCGAGGTAGGATTTGGTGATGAGAGCCACACCGCCACCACAGCGGTCTGTGGTGGAAGGTACAGGCAGGTGGGGAGGCTTCATTTAGGGGTAAGGTGTCATCACCCCTCAGCCAGGTTTTCATCAGGGCCATGATGTCGATGCAGTCATTCACGATAAGCTCAGGGTTAGCAAGGGCCTTGTTCACAAGTGAACGGACATTCTGGAGGGAGATGCGGAGAGGGTCGGTGATGGCTGATCCACTGCAAGAGTCCATAGGGTCAGCGCTGGGAGGGGCTGAGTTGGACGGCAAGGAAATTGGCAGGATTTGCCCTCAGTTGGCACGCTGGGCGGGAAAGTCGGCGAGGGAGTAGGATGGGACAGTTGGGGTTGCTGCTTGTGAGGAGGCAGCGATGAGTGCCTCAATGGGCCCTTTGGAGGATGCCAAGAGAGGCACTGGAAGCTGTAGGCTTATCCAAGAGGGAGTCAAGCCTGGAATGACGGCAGGAGAGTAGGAAGGTCTAAGACTAATGAAGGGTTGGGGTGGGGTTTTGGGAGGGCAGAGTATCAGAGAGTAGGGATGAAAGCAGGCATGACGACAGGAGAGCGGTCAAGGAGGGAGAGAGAAAAGGAAAAGGGGGGAGAAAAATGTGGAAATAGAAATGAACGGCTCAGGTTCGGAGTGGCAGCCAAAATATGCACGCTAATGGACACAGGGAAGAACTCAAGTTACATAGGCCTAGTTATGTACCAATTATTGGGATACATATTTCCTGGTAGCAACAGGGAATAGGTAGGAGACAACAGTGCGGAGTCCAGAGTTAAAGTCAGAGGTCCCGTGGAGGGATAAAGTTGACGTAGGTAGGGTGGAGTCGGCATGGAGCGTTGACTAACTGTTGTCCAAGTTCGGAGACAGGTGTAGCGGACGAGTGAAATCCAGAAGCTATTTGAAGGGTAGATAATTGGAGGATGGAGGTTATTCCGTGGGAATGAGAATCCAGGAGATTTGTAGAATTGATTGCAGTGCAGAAAGATGATGGCGAAGTTGACGCAAAGTTGGAAGTCACTGTAGATCAGGAGCGTCGAAGAAATGTAACCCACTAGCCGGCAAACAACAAAGCTGAAAAAACAGTAGAACGAGCCGCCCAGCTCAGCAGAGAAACATCAGCAATGGGGTGGGGGAGGAAAGAGAAAGGATCATAGATCGCCAAAGTTACTAACATTTTTTAGCAGCAGGATCAGAGACATAGCAGATGAGACTTGCAGTGTAATCCAGTGCAGGAGCATAGTTCTGACGAAGGGTCATCGACCTGAAACATTAACTCTGTTTCTCTCTCCACAGATGCTGCCTGACCTGCTGAGTATTTCCAGCATTTTCTGTTTTTATTTCAGATTTCCAGCATCCGCAGTATTTTTCTTTTGCATAGTCTTGATGTCCAGAGAAGTCCAGGAATTCGGAAACCAAAATTTAAGAGATTCAGCAGCTCAGTGAGAGAAGCAGAGTGCAGACATGGGGCGGGGGGTGGGTTCGTACAATTAGAAGTCATAATGGGAGACTGGAGCTGCTTTTATATTGCACTGAATGGAGTTTTTAAAGGCCCAATGGCTGTGGGAAAATGAGTCTCATCAGTGGGAACCCCAATGCAAACTGTCTGGATTTGCTAAGGCAGCTACCTGAAAGACCCAGTAAAAACAATGGCCTGATTTACCTCTAACACTGAGATTGGCAATGCACCCTGTAAAATTTGGAGTCTAGTGCACCAATCTCACCGTTGATAAGTTTCCTGCATTTCTAATTAGAATTTGCCACAGCGAGCATAGCAGCAAATCAGAAGCAACTGGCCATTGTACTTTCCGTCACTCTATAGATAATTCCTGATACCTTAATTTAAAACTGTCCTGCCGATGCTTGGTTTTGTCTGCCATGGAGTAAACATTTGTATACATATCGATATGCAATTGTTGAATTGTCTCATTAGGCATTTATTTATTCATTCTTGAGACACCTTTTAGCTAAACAAATATGAAGTAGAAAATTAGCGACAAATGCTAAAGAAAATTTTGTTAAAAAAATTGTTTTATTGACAATGTTTAAGAATCTTTCAAAAAGTCCCAATCAGCAAACACAGCAATGTGAATAATTTAGAGAATGCATCTAAAGTCAATTATTTACACCACTGCCAGGTCTCCAGTGTCATTATTTTTAAGTCTAAGTGGCATGAAAACGGACTCAAATGCAGGGAAATTGTGATCACCATTGATTTTAATGGAAGGTGGAGCCTCCATTAAACAGTTTTCAGCGAGGTAACAGCGGACCACAAAAGTTCCAGGAAAATATGGAGCGGCATAATTAATGGTGCAAGTCACTTCCTCTATCATTTCCTCTTTCTTTTGTGCCATTCAAGAGTCCCTCCGCCATAGATGGCACAAGCCTCCAAGGAAATCTGGGCCAAATTAAAAGCAGCTTTAATGTACTTGGGGATGAGTATTGATGGGCAAAATGGTCTTTTCTGATGTTCTAATTGACATTAGTGATTAGAATCATAATGCAATTCTGCAATCTTCCAACTAACAGAATTTTCAAACAAGTGTTTTGAATTAGAATATCACTTCCACTACCTTGTTAGGCCCACCACTATTACAACAGTCAGAATGAGCAGACTGCAGCTTTATATTCCAAGCAAACTGTAGCCAGGGCCCATTTCAGGAGAGGCTATCCCATGGCTCATGAGCTATCTGTAGCTCTTCGATTTCTAAAGGCCAATTCTATCAATTACAGATCCAGTCCTTCTTGCCACCTTCAACAGTGGCACTCCTGAACATAAATGAACACTGGAAGTGGCTGTCACATACAATTTCATTATCTGCCTTTTCAGATTTGAAAGGTTGGCCACCGCTGACCTAATTTATAGGCTGCCAATTGAGTGTAACAGACACAATAGGGCCAGTTTTATGAATGCACACTTCTGGCTCAGAGCCTCGCCAGTCAGGAGTACATACTGGGAAAATAGCAAATGTGCTTTGGGTAGCTTGTGCATAAATTCCTGATGCATACTCCCAGGAGGAAAGGCTTTGTGATGGAAGGGCAATTTCATAAAATTGGTCCTAATGTGAATGTCAGTCCAACTGATCTGCAGCAAGATGAAACCAAATGCATTAACATGCATACATGAAATATTGGCCCAGAAATTAGGCTCCCTGGCTTCCTGCGGGTGCAATGATCGCGCGCGCACCTACCTACCGCACCTGCCGTTGACCTCTGGGCCCACGGGGACTTCAGCTCCTGGGCCTCCTGCAGCTGCCGCCGCGCAGTGCTTGTGTATCCCAGGGGCGTAGTTAGTGCAATGCGTCCCCTGGGATCACGTGGGCCATGGAGAGCCAATGGCAGCAGACCATCTTTCATTCATAGATTTGACAGGAAGACCTGTCAAATCTATGAATTGAAATCGGCCCCAAAACACCTAAACTTCAAATAAATTTTTTTTTTCAAAATCACATTTTTAAAATAACTATAAGTTAAATAAATTAACTACTTTAAACAAAAATTTAAATTTGACAAAATTAAAATACTTTTTAACAGTGCTAAAAATAAACTTACCTTTCTTTAAAGTATCTAAAAAAGATAAAGCAGTTGAAAAAAATTTTAAATTGTAATTAATTAACCACTTACCTTGTTAAAAACAGGTCTTGCGCCTCCTTTTTAAAAGCGCAGTTTCTTCAATACTTACCTTCCCAGAGAAACCTGAAAAAAAACCTAAGTTCGCTGCGTGCGCGCAGCCTCGCACGCGGTTCACCTCTGAACCACTCCCTTCACGAAACCGGAAGTTCCGGTTTCCCGCGCATGCGCAGTGCATGCAGGAAACCGGCACTTCAGGAGGCCTTACGGGTGAGTATACAGCGCGTACTCACCCGGCAAGTGCCTAATTTCTGGCCCATTAAGTATACAGGTAAGAGTGATCTGTGATCTGTATGATCCCAGTTCTTCAGTGCATTCAGCTCCTTCATGTTGTGATGAGCACCTCCAGAGGATAAGTAGAAGCCAAATAGTTGGAAAGATATTAGGTTTTGGTATGAAATGAACTCAGTTGTCTATGTAAGTTACACCACTTTCTGCTGCTCAAAATGCAGGCGAATGCCACTTCACCCAATTCAAAGCAGAATTTTTATTTTATATCAGTCTTACTATCCTCAGCTTTTTAGGGGATAGGGGATAGATAAGCACTTGAATGCAACACTCTATGCTTCTTACTGATATTCTCCCTCCTGACTCCTTGCTGAGGTACAATTCCATAGCCACCTTTTGGTACTTTACCCACATTATTCACAATTGACAAAATGTTAGCTTCCTATTGGACCACAGCCATACCAAATCTATCATCACATGCACTTCTAGCAGGGTCGCTGGACAGCAATCAGTTTGGCAACCCTGGCCGATTTTCCCTTCCCAGGTGCAGAGGTCAGTTCTACTGCCATCCATCGGACATTAGCTAACTCAGTACATATTGGGGGATTAAACTGGGGATCTCCTCAGCTTCAGTGAATTTGGTTCAGTTGGTACCACAGTTCATGCCACCACCCCACCTCCAAAATCTTGAATGCATAATCTAGGCTGACACGCCAGTATTATTCTACATTGAGAGGTCGCACAACACCAGGTTATAGTCCAACAGTTTTATTTGAAATCACAAGCTTTCGGAGTTACAACTCCTTCGTCGGGTGAAGTAAGGAGATACAGAATCGTCAAAGCATATATAGATAGAGAACAGTGCATGTGTAACTTACAATTGCAGACAACTAAATTCAATCATCCTGACTGTTTATCTGCCGAGGTGTGATAAAGTTAATCAGGTCAGCCAGGAAGGTACCACATCAAAGACATAGCAAGATACAACTGAGACAATGAGGTGGAGTCGCATGGGGTCTAACGTGTCAAACGCTGCCGTCTGTATGTAAAACGATTAACTTTAAAATTTTTACTTTTTTACTGGGAATCACATCTGTGAACAAGCCAACGACGACTCGAGTCCGGATCACGTCATGTATCGTGACATAAACCCAAGATCCCGGTTGAGACCGTCTTCATGAGTGCGGAACTTGGCTATCAGTTTCTGCTCGATGATTTTGCGTTGTCGTGTTTTCCTAAGGCCGCCTTGGAGAACGCTTACCCGCAGATCCGAGGCTGAATGTCCTTGACTGCTGAAGTGTTCCGCGACTGGGAGGTAACAATCCTGCCTGGCGATTGTTGCGCGGTGCTCGTTCATACGTTGTCTCAGTGTCTGCATGGTCTCGCCGATGTACCATGCCGCGGTGCATTCTTTCCTGCAACGTATGAGGTAGACAACGTTGGCCGAGTCACACGATACATGACGTGATCCGGACTCGAGTCGTCGTTGGCTTGTTCACAGATGTGATTCCCAGTAAAAAAGTAAAAATTTTAAAGTTAATCGTTTTACATACAGACGGCAGCTTTTGACACGTTAGACCCCATGCGACTCCACCTCATTGTCTCAGTTGTATCTTGCTATGTCTTTGAAGTGGTACCTTCCTGGCTGACCTGATTAACTTTATCACACCTCGGCAGATAAACAGTCAGGATGATTGAATTTAGTTGTCTGCAATTGTAAGTTACACATGCATTGTTCTCTATCTATATATGCTTTGACGATTCTGTATCTCCTTACTTCACCCGACGAAGGAGTTGTAACTCCGAAAGCTTGTGATTTCAAATAAAACTGTTGGACTATAACCTGGTGTTGTGCGACCTCTCAATTTTGTCCACCCCAGTCCAACACCGGCATCTCCGCATCATGACCATTATTCTACATGAACAGGGACTGCACTTCAAAAGTACTTAATTGGCTATGAAGTGCTTTGGGACATCCTGAAAGGTACTATATAAATGCAAGTCTTTCTTACTGAGCAAGTGCTACATTTTTGAAGGTGCTGTCCAGATTTTGCTGAAAAAAAGTAACGGCATCTGAACGATGCACGCTGTTATTAATGCGCGAAATCGGCTAGCAACTCATAGCAAGGAAGAGATACCCCATGAAATGCAAATCGCCACAAGTTGCTGGCTGGTTAGCTTTGCGAAAATGGCATTACACGCTTAATCTCCGTGATTTTCATGAAGCTGCTGCATTTGCACACTAATTGACCATTAAATTCGCCACAAAAACTTAAGTCTGGTGATTAACAGCACAAGTACTCTTAGAACAACTTGATAATTGTAACGGACTGACAATCAACCTCTCTTGCCCAGAAAGTGAACAATAAGTGTAGAGTCTCACTCCTTCAGGTTTGTCAAATTTTAATTTTTAAAAAACTTTTTCTGTGTCTTTTTTCCCCTCTCTCTTAATCCAATCTTTCTTTCCTGCTCTATTTCTGTACCCGATTTGACATCACTCAAATTTACCCTCCTTAGTCCTTCCTGTTTATTTCTCAATCCTTAAATCTCATTGGTTAAGGAGATACTCTGTTTGTCCTGTTGTTCACCATGGTCCCAAATGCCCTATTGCCCTCGCACTTCCAACAAATTTTAGGCTAAACCTAAATGTGCACAAACAAGTCTAACCAACAGCAAAATCTGGCTCATTGACTTTCAAGCAAGCTGGAGATGGAGCAATAGTTTGAGGATGGAAAGATCCAGAATGACTATATACAGATTCTGTGGCACAGATACTGGAGCTTAAGTGACTTTAGGCACTTAGCCAGCAACAAAGTAACCTTGCCAGATTTACCAAGGCTAATGGCCATGAAGAACAAGTTTTTAAAAGAATATGAAGCAGTTTCCTGTCCAGTTAGTTTCATTAAGTTGATTCACGGTACCCACGTTTGCTTTAACTTTTAGACCAGTTTGTGCCAATTTTGGAGCCATCACATAGGATATACAGCACAAACAGGCCGTTCGGCCCAACCAGTCCATGCCGGCATTTATGCTCCACACGAGCCTCCTCCAGTCTTTCCTCATCTAACTATCAGCATAACCCTCTATTCCCTTCTCCCTCATATGCTTGTCCAGCCTCCCCTTAAATGTATCCATACTATTCGCTTCAATCACTCCCTGTGGTAGCGAGTTCCACATTCTCACCACTCTCTGTGTAAAGAAGTTTCTTCTGAATTCCCTATTTGATTCTTGGTGACTATCTTATATTCATGGCCTCTAGTTTTGCTCTTCCCCACTAGTGGCAACACTCTCTCTGTATCTCCTCTATCAAAACCTTTCATAATTTTAAAGACCTCTAGGAGGTCACCGCTCAGCCTTCTCTTTTCAAGAGAAAAAGAGACCCAGCCTGTTCATCCTTTCCTGATGGGCATAACCTTGCATTTCTGCTGGCATCATACTTGTAAATCTTTTTTGCACCCTCTCCAGTGCCTCGTTATCCTTTTTATAATATGGTGACCAGAACTGTACACAGTACTTCAAGTGTGGTCTAACCAAGGTTTGATACTAGTTTAGCATAATTTCTCAATTCTATCCCTCTAGAAATAACCCCTAGTGCTTGGTTAGCTTTTTTTAAATGGCCTTATTAATGTCACTACTTTTAGTGATTTGTGTATTTGTACTCAGAGATCCCTTTGCTCTTCCACTCCATTTAGAGTCTTATTTTCCAAGTAATATGTGACGACCTCATTTTTCTTACCAAAATGTAATACCTCACACCTATCTGTGCTGAAATTCATTTGCCAATTATGTGCCCATTCTGCACGTTTACCAGTGTGTCATCTGCCAGCAGCCATGGACTGTCATCAGAGACACAGAAACAGGGAACGGTAGCATAGTGGTAATGTCACTGGGCTAGTAATCTCAGAGACACGAGTTCAAATCCCACCACGGCAGCTGGGGAATTTAAATTCAGTTAATTCAATTTTTTTTTTTAATCTGGAATAATTACTAGTATCAGTAAAGGTAACCATGAAACTATCAGATTGTCGTAAAAACCCATCTGGTTCACTAATGTCCTTTAGGGAAGGAAATCTGCTGTCCTTAGCTGGTCTGGCTTATATGTGACTCCAAACCCACAGCGATGTGGTTGACTCTTAACTGCCCTCTGAAATGGCCTAGCCAGCCACTCAGTTGTAACAAACCACTACGAAACACAATAATAAGAATGCAACCCAGCATCGACCTCAGCACCGGCTACGGACATGGCAATGGCACACCCAGCCCAGTTGACCCTGCAAAGTCCTCCTCACCAACATCTGGGGACTTGTGCCAAAATTGGGAGAGCTGTCCCACAGACTAGTCAAGCAACAGCCTGACATAGTCATACTCACAGAATCATACCTTTCAGCCAATGTCCCAAACTCCTCCATCACCATTCTGGGAATGTCCTGTCCCACGGGCAGGACAGACCCACCAGGGGTGGCGGCACACTGGTATACAGTCGGGAAGGAGTGGCCCTGGGAGTCCTCAACATTGACTCCGGACCCCATGAAATCTCATGGCTCCAGGTCAAACATGGGCAAGGAAACCTCCTGCTGATTACCATCTACTGCCCTCCCTCAGCTGATGAATCAGTACTCCTCCATGTTGAACACCACTTGGAAGAAGCACTGAGAGTAGCAAGGGAACAGAATGTACTCTGGGTGGAGGACTTCAATGTCCATCACCAAGAGTGGCTCGGTAGCACCACTACTGACCGAGCTGGCTGAGTCCTGAAGGATATAGCTGCCAGTCTAGGCCTGCGACAGGTGGTGAGAGAACCAACACGAGGGAAAAACCTACTTGACCTCGTCCTCACCAACCTACCTGTTGCAGATACATCTGTCCATGATAGCATTGGTAGCAGTGACCACCGCACAGTCACTGCGGAGACGAAATCCCATCTTCACACTGAGGACACCCTCCATCATGTGTGGCACTACCACCGTGCTAAATGGGATAGATTCAGAACAGATCTAGCAGCTCAAAACTGGGCATTCATGAGGCGCTGTGGGCCATCAGCAGCAGCAGAATTGTATTCCACCACAATCTGTAACCTCACGGCCTGGTATATCCCTCACTCTACCATTACCATCAAGCCAGGGGACCAATCCTGGTTCAATAAGGAGTGTAGAAGAGCATGCCAGGAGCAGCACCAGGCGTATCTAAAAATGAGGTGCCAAGCTGGGGAAACTGCAGCACAGGACTACATGCATGCTTAAAAAGTGGAAGCAGCATGCTATAGACAGGGCTAAGTGCTCCCACAATCAACGGATCAGATCAAAGCTCTGCAGTCTGCCACATCCAGTCGTGAATGGTGGTGGACCATTAAACAACTAACGGGAGGAGGAGGCTCCATGAATATCCCCATCCTCAATGATGGCGGAGCCCAGCACGTGAGTGCAAAAGACAAGGCTGAAGCGTTTGCAACCATCTTCAGCCAGAAGTGCCGAGTGGATGATCCATATCGCCCTACTCCTGAGGTCCCCACCATCACAGAAGCCAGTCCTCAGCCAATTCGATTCACTCCACGTGATATCAAGAAACGGCTGAGCGCACTAGATACAGCAAAGGCTATGGGCCCCAACAACATCCCGGCTATCGTGCTGAAGACTTATGCTCCAGAACTAACCACGCCTGTAGCCAAGCTGTTCCAGTACAGCTACAACACTGGCATCTATCCGACAATGTGGAAAACTGCCCAGGTATGTCCTGTCCACAAAAAGAACAAATCCAACCCGGCCAATTACCGCCCCATCAGTCTACTCTCAAGCATCAGCAAAGTGATGGAAGGTGTCATCGCCAGTGCTATCAAGCGGCACTTACTCACCAATAACCTGTTCACTGATGCCCAGTTTGGGTTCCGCCAAGACCACTCGGCTCCTGACCTCATTACAGCCTTAGTCCAAACATGGAAAAGGAGCTGAATTCCAGAGGTGAGGTGAGAGTGATTGCCCTTGATATCAAGGCAGAATTTGGCCAAGTATGGCATCAAGGAGCCCTAGTAAAACTGAAGTCAATGGGAATCAGGGGGAAAACGCTCCACTGGTTGGAGTCATACCTAGCACAAAGGAAGATGGTTGTGGTGGTTGAAGGTCAATCATCACAGCCCCAGGACATTACTGCAGGAGTTCCTCGGGGCAGTGTCCTAGGCTCGAACTATCTTCAGCTGCTTCATCAATGACCTTCCCTCCAACATAAGGTCAGAAATGGAGATGTTCGCTGATGACTGCACAGTGTTCAGTGCCATTCACAACTCCTCAGATAATGTAGCAGTCCATGCCCGCATGCAACAAGACCTGGACAATGTTCAGGCTTGGGCTGATAAGTGGCAGGTAACATTCACGCCACAGAAGTGATAGGCAATGACTATCTCCAACAAGCGAGAGCCTAACCACCTCCCTTGACATTCAACGGCATTACCATCGCCGAATCCCCCACCATCAACATCCTGGGGGTCACCATTGACCAGAAACTTAACCGGACCAGCCACAAATACTGTGGCAACAAGAGCAGGTCAGAAGCTAGGTATTCTGCAGCGAGTGTCTCACCTCCTGACTCCCAAAGCCTTTCCACCATCTACAAGGCACAAGTAAGGAGTGTGATGGAATACTCTCCACTTGCCTGGATGAGTGCAGCTCCAACAACACTCAAGAAGCTTGACACCATCCAGGACAAAGCAGCCCGCTTGATTGGTACCCCATCCACCACCTTAAACATTCACTCCCTCCACCACCGGCATACCGTGGCTGCAGTGTCTACCATCTACAAGATGCACTGCAGCAACTCACCAAGGCTTCTTCGACAGCACCTCCCAAACCCGCAACCTATTCCTCCTAGAAGTACAAGGGCAGCAGGCGCATGGGAACTCCACCACCTCCAAGTCACACACTATCCTGACTTAGAAGTATATTGCTGATCCTTCATTGTCGCTGGGTCAAAATCCTGGAACTCCCTCCCTAACAGCACTGTGGGAGTACCTTCACCACCTGGACTGCAGCAGTTCAAGAAGGCGGCTCACCACCACCTTCTCGAGGGTAATTAGGGATGGGCAATAAATGTTGGCCTTGCCAGCGATGCCCACATCCCATAAACAAATTGAAAAAAAATATCCAGAGCAATAAAACATACAGACTTGTTTAAAGCACAGTATGTAGCTCATCTAACAGTTAAATATAACGTGTTGCACTGGTTTTTAGGGCGGCTCCTATGTTCAACATGGCGACAAGCCTTCCTGTTTTTTGGGGATTAGCCGAGCCTCAAACTGGCCGCATACCCAGTGCCGTCACTGGGTCACGTGCAGCAAATGAAGAGACCGGTTTAAACTGATTAAAATGGTTAATATAGACTGTGGGCCGGTTCCGGGAACCCCCCCATATCTTCATATTGGTCTGTGAACTCTCGGTTCCGCTTTGCTGATACGCTGCCGAAGGAGCCTGAAACAGACACTAAGAGGGCGGGTAAACCTATGCCGTGTTAATGGCTACAATGTGACACTGACGCGATACAATCCCATCGAAGCGCCGCGGCCCGAGAGAGGGGGGGAGAGGGGGTGGCGCCGCTCCCATTCCTCCTGCAGGGCCCCCACCGATTAACCCGGGGGGGGAAGGGGAGCACTGAAACCCCGCAGAATCTGGGCAACGTCTTTAAAAGCGGGTAGAGCCCGACACGGCCACCAGCTCCTCAGCATCTTCATGATTTCCCTTGTGAAGAACTCTGCCCTCCCCCACTGCACCAATAAGCAGCAGGAACTCGGAGCGCCAGCAAGGCCTTTCGGCCCATTGAGGTCTGCATAGCTCAACTTAAACTAGATTTTCCCCATTTTTCCAGTGGGACGTTATACTACGTTAAATGTGCTTTTTAAATGCAACTGGTATTTTAAAAAAATATTGCATAAAGTTCTTAAGATATAAACCCACCCGCTAATAAACCTGCAGAGAGTCGTAGCGCCGGGTGGGGGGTGAGATTTCACTGCCCCGGGGGTGACAACCTACAGGTCCCCACCGGCTTTCCCCACTCCCTTCAAATGGAAATTCACTACTTACACTTTTAAGTGATTATATTGCATTCAAAATCTACTGAAGGCCTATACAGCATTTTACAGTTCCGTTTACATTTATTAAAAAAATTAGAAACGTAACTTCTAAGATTCACACCACCAGAGAGAAAACGTCCCTTAGATCGGTTCCTAAGATAAATAAACTCACCGTCCTGGCCCCGGTTCTTTTTTGTAAGTAATCTTGGATATCTTTCATTTCGGAATGGCCGGCAATGTCGTAGATCTGTAGGCTGTCTTGTTTGTAATTGTATTTTTGCAGAACATTCTGCGCTAATACACAGTAAGGACATGCCGCTTTCGTGAAAAGAACCACTTTATCTGCTTGGACTTTGCTGTCTACATATTGCTGAGCCATTCTCGGTCTCTTCGTACTTCAATGACTCAACACAAGCGTCTCTCCTTCTCGTGTCCTTAGAACTGGGAGGAGTTTTAAGTTAAACGTGTTTACTGAAATCGTCTGGCACAGCCGGGCTTTACACTGCAAGCGGGAAAGGGGAAGATTTGTTTTATTTAAAAGTTGGTTGCTTCCTTTATTTGTTTTCTCAATCCTGTTTACATTGTTCTTCTTGTAGAAGATTGTCGTACAATCAACATTCCTTATATTAAAAAATGGTGAAATTTTGCAGTGATAGCAGTATGGAAAAGGAAGTCAGGCGGGTGTAAGAACGGGCTGCCGATTTTTACAGCCTGTTTTGTGCTACCACCAAAGACCAATTTTACCCCAAAGTTTCCAACCTTGCTGGCTCTATTGCAAAAGCAAAATACTGCGGATGCTGGAAATCTGAAATAAAAACAGAAAATGCTGGAAATACTCAGCAGGTCGGACAGCATCTGTGGAGAGAGAAACAGAGTTAACGTTTCAGGGAGATGACCTTTCATCAGAAGGTCGTACTCTATTCCAATTTTTTTTCTGTGTTTGCCAAATTACTATGATCAGTGTTCCTCTATGATCAGTGATCCTCTTTCATCTCTTGATCCTCCTTAGGCTAAATATGCTACCCTACATGCTGATCTCCACTTGACATTCACACTATATCGAAATTGTGGTGGGAATTTTCACCACTGTTTTTCCACGGGCTGCCTGACTCACTGAGTATTTCCAGCTTTTTCTGTTTTTGTTTTCAGATTTCCAGCATATGCAGTACTTTGCTTTTTGTTTCTCCATTACCATCACTGTTCTATTCAGTCCTTCAGATACATGTAGTCAACTCCTCCATACCAGGCATTATACATTCCACAGGTCTTTGCACACGCTCAAACAAACTCCACAAATTGATGGCGCACAGAAACCAGCCATCATTTGTGGGCAGTTCCTGGCTGGCACCAATACCAGAACTCAGCATCTGTTAAGAGCCTGTAGCTGGTGCTCCGGCCAATTCCTGTTCCTTTGCTGCCACCTGCACTCATTCTGTGTGTTTTACCCACATCTCCCTGCTCTAAATCTCACTCTGTCTTCCTCCGAAGTGGATATTCCTGGGCTGATGCTTGTTGCAGGTTGATTGATTGGCGCTGTGTCTTGCAGTGGAGAGGACCATGAGCTGCTCCTCCACAAGCCGCCCTACAGAACAGTGGGGAAAAAGCAATATTGCAATATGTAAGACAGTCTCTGTAACACATTTTGGCAGCCAGCACATGCCCCGTTATGATGTGGTGTGGTGCCGCCTGGTAAGTTGTCTAGTGATAGAATGTCTAAGAAACAAATTCATTGAGGGAAACAAAAGGTACAAGAATGGGTACTAGCCCACAGATGCAGGTTGGCCATCTGCGTGCCTGTCTCTAATGGACTCTATGGCTTGTTGGCCCGCTATATCAAGAGTGCGCTCCTCCAGGCAGCTGAGGGGCCTGAGTTTGGGTGTGCTCACACCAGTTGGCAGCTTGTTCCTTCTGTTGTGGGTCATTTTGTCCTGCAATCATGAAGAGATTGATGAATGAATGAGTGTCTTATTCCATAGCTATGCAAGTAACCACTGTTTCCCAAAAGAGTGCAGGAACATGCAGCATGCAAGTGGCTGTTGGGTGAGTCTTTAAAGGCCCTAAATACCATTAGTGAGAAGTTTCTTGCTAGTGTGAAAGGTGCACTGTGCATAAATATAGACTGCCTTGTGCTAGCATTAGAGAATAAAAGGGATCAACAACAAAAACTTGCATTTATGTAGTGCCTTTAACACACGAACAATGACAACAGGTAAAGACCCTTTGGTTCGTTGTAATAAAACGTCCCAAGACGCCTCACGGGAGCGTTCGCAAACAAAATTTGACACCGAGCCACGTAAGAAATATTAGGACAGGTTTGTGAAAGTGGTTTTAGGGAGCATCTTAAAGGAGGAGAGAGAGGATTATAAAGCACAGAAGGAGGCCATTCGGCCCATCGTGCCTGTGCTGGCTCTTTGGTAGAGCTATCAAATTAATCTCAGTTCCCTGCTCTTTCCCCATAGCCCTATAAACTTATTCCCTTCAAGTATTTATCCAATTCTCTTTTGATTATTAATTTTGAATCTGCTTCCACCACCCTTTCAGGCAGTGCATTCCAGATCATAACAACTCGCTGCGTAAAAAGATATTTCCTCATGTCACCTCTGGTTCTTTTGACAATCACCTTAAATCTGTGTCCTCCAGTTACCGACCCTTCTGCCACTGGAAACAGTTTCTCTTTATTTACTCTATTAAAACCATTCATGATATTGAACACCTCTATCAAATCTCCTCTTAACCTTCTCTGCTCTACGGAGAACAACCCCAGCTTCCCCAGTCTCTCCACATAACTGAAGTCTCTCAACCATGGTATCATTCTAATAAATCTCTTCTGCACCCTCCCCAAAGTGTGCTGCCCAGAATTGAACACAATTCTCCAGCTGAGGCCTAACCAGTGTTTATTATAAAGTTTAGCATAATGTATTGTCTCTCCTCATTCTTCCTACCAAAATGTATCACTTCACACTTCACTGCATTAAATTTCATCTGCGCATTTCACCAGTCTGTCACTATCCACCTCATTGCTTACAACATTTACGAGTTTCATACTATCTGCAAAATTTGCTTTCAGTCCCTTAGCCAAAGCTGTATCCATGCTGCCACTGTCCCTTTAATCCCATGGGCTTTAATTTTGCTATCATGCTGAAGACTTGTGCTCCAGAACTAGCCGTGCCTCTAGCCAAGCTGTTCCAGTACAGCTACAACACTGGCATCTATCCAACAATGTGGAAAACTGCCCAGGTATGTCCTGTCCACAAAAAGCAGGACAAATCCAACCCGGCCAATTACCGCCCCATCAGTCTACTCTCAATCATCAGCAAAGTGATGGAAGGTGTCATCGACAGTGCTATCAAGCGGCACTTACTCACCAATAACTGATGCCCAGTTTGGGTTCCATCAAGACCACTTGACAAAGGAGCTAAATTCCAGAGGTGAGGTGAGAGTGACTGCCCTTGACATCAAGGCAGCATTTGACCGAGTGTGGCATCAAGGAGCTCTAGTAAAACTGAAGTCAATGGGAATCGGGGGAAAACTCTCCACTGGCTGGCGTCATACCTAGCACAAAGGAAGATGGTTGTGGTGATTGAAGGTCAATCATCACAGCCCCAGGATATTGCTGCAGGAGTTCCTCAGGGCAGTGACCTAGGCCCAACCATCTTCAGCTGCTTCATCAATGACCTTCCCTCCAACATACGGTCAGAAATGGGGATGTTTGCTGATGACTACACAGTGTTCAGTGCCATTCACAACTCCTCAGATAATGAAGCAGTCCATGCCCGCATGCAACAAGACCTGGATGACGTTCAGGCTTGGGCTGATAATTGGCAGGTAACATTCACGCCACACAAGTGCCAGGCAATGACTATCTCCAACAAGCGAGAGTCTAACCACCGCCCCTTGACATTCAACGGCATTACCATCGCCGAATCCCCCACCATCAACATCCTGGGGGTCACCATTGACCAGAAACTTAACTGGACCAGCCACATAAATACTGTGGCAACAAGAGCAGGTCAGAGGCAAGGTATTCTGTGGCGAGTGTCACCTCCTAACTCCCCAAAGCCTTTCTACCATCTGCAAGGCACAAGTAAGGAGTGTGATGGAATACTCTCCACTTGCCTGGATGAGTGCAGCCCCAACAACACTCAAGAAGCTCGACACCATCCAGGACAAAGCAGCCCGCTTGATTGTCACCCCATCTACCACCTTAAACATTCACTCCCTCCACCACCGGCGTACCGTGGCTGCAGTGTGTACCATCTACAAGATGCACTGCAGCAACTCACCAAGGCTTCTTCGGCAGCACCTCCCAAACCCGCGACCTCTTCCACCTAGAAGGACAAGGGCAGCAGGCGCATGGGAACACCACCACCTCCAAGTTCCCCTCCAAATCACACACCATCCCGACTTAGAAGTATATCGCTGATCCTTCGTCGTCGCTGGGTCAAAATCCTGGAACTCCCTACCTAACAGCACTGTGGGAGTACCTTCACCACACGGACTGCAGCAGTTGAAGAAGGCGGCTCACCACCACCTTCTCAAGGGCAATTAGGGATGGGCAATAAATGCTGGCCTTCCCAGCGATGCCCACATCTCAAACGGAAAAAAAAACTCAATCAAGTTAGTCAAATATGATTTACCTTTAACAAATCCGTGCTGACATTCATTTATTAGCCCATACATTTCTAAATGCCAATTAATTTTGTCCCTGATTATTGCCTCTAAAAATTTCCCCACCACTGACATTAGGCTGACTGGCCTGTAGTTGCTGGGTTTATCCCTCTCCCCTTTTTAAACAGAGGTGTAACATTTGCAATCCTCCAGTCCTCTGGCACCACCCCCCTATCCAAGGAGGATTGGAAAATTGTGTTCAAAACCTCCATGATTTCCTGACCTTCTTCCCCCTCGTGCTCCTGACTTTCTCTCCCCCCCCCCCCCCAACCCCCTCAGTAACCTAAGATGCATCCCATCCCGACCAGGTGAGTTTTCCTACTTTGAGAACTGCCAACCTTTTAAATACCTCTTTATTTTTATCCTATCCAGTATCGCTACTGCCTCCTCCTTTATTGCTACATTTGCAGCATCCTCTTCTCTCGTAAAGAGAGATGCAAAGTGTGAATTAGTACCTCAGCAATGCCCTCTGCCTCCACAAGATCATCTCCTTTTTGGTCACTAATCAGCCCCACCCTTCTTTTGACTACCCTTTTACCATTTATGTTAACCACTGATCTATTCTCATACTCTCTCTTTCCATTTTTAAGATCTATTCTGTACTTTCTATATTCAGCTTGGTTCTCTACTGCATTTTGAAGCTTACAATTATCATAAGCCTCCCTAAATTCAAAAGATTAGGGGCAAAATAGCTGATGCACGGCCGCCAATGGTGGAGCGAGAGGTCAGAATTGGAGGAGTGCAGAGATCTCGGAGGGTTGCAGGGCTGGAGGAGATTACAGGGATAGGGAAGGGCGAGGCCATGGAGGGATTTAAAAACAAGGGCGAGAATTTTTAAATTGTGGCGTTGCCGGACCGACAGCCAATGTAGGTCACTGGGTGAACGGGACTTGGTGCGAATTAGGATACGGGCAGCAGAGTTTTGGAGGAGTTCAAGTTTATGGAGGTATCAGCAGATGAGCTGAGGTAGGGTCAGAGATGGGCGATATTACAGAGGTGGAAGTCGGCACTTTTGGTGATGGAGAGGATATGTGGTCAGAAGCTCATTTCAGGGTCAAATAGGACGCAAAGGTTGCGAAAGGTCTGATTCAGCCTCAGGCAGTGGCCAGGGAGAGGGTAACCTCCAAGTTCCCTCCAAGTCACACACCATCCTGACTTAGAAGTATATCGCCGATCCTTCATCGTCGCTGGGCCAAAATCCTGGAACTCCCTACCTAACAGCGCTGTGGGAGTACCTTCAATTAGGGATAGGTAATAAATGCTGGCTTTGCCAGCGACGCCCACATCCCATGAACAAATTTTTTTTTAAATGGTGTCGATGGCTAGTGAACGGAGTTCGAGGCGGGACCCAAGACAATTACTTAAATCTTCCCAATATTTAGCTGGAAGAAATTTCTACTCATCCATGAATGTATGTCGGACAAGCAGTCTGACAAATTAGACAGTGGAGAGTTCGATAGAGGCAGTGGTGAGGTAGAGCTAGGTGTTGTCATAGTATATGTGGAAGCTGACGTGTTTTTGGATGATGTTGCCGAGGGGCAGCATGTAGATGAGAAATTGGAAGGGGCCAAGGATAGATCCTTGGGGGACTCAAGGAACGGTGCGGGAGCGGGAAGAGAAGTCATTGCAGATGATTCTCTGGCTATGACTGGACAGATAAGAATGGAGCCAGGCAAGGGCAGTCCCACCAAGCTGAATGACAGAGGAGAGGCGTTGGAGGAGGATGGTGTGGTCCACCATGTCAAAGACTGCAGACAGGTCGGGAAGGAGAAGGAGGGATAGTTTACCACAGTCACATAGGATATCATCTGTGACTTTGATAAGGGCCATTTCGGTACTGTGGCAGGGGTGGAATCTTGATTGGAGGGGTTCAAACATGGAGTTACAGGAAAGGTGGGCATGGATTTGGGAGGCGGCAACACGTTCAAGGACTTGAGTGGAAAGGGAGTTTAGAGATGGGGCGGTCGTTTGCAAGGATGGAGGGGTCAAGGGTGCGTTTTTGAGCGGTGAGGGGGTTTGACAGCAAATTTGAAGGGGAGGGTGACGGTACCCGAGGAGAGGGAACTGTTAACAATATCAGCTAACATGGGGACCAGGAAGGGAAGTTGGGTGGTCAGTAGTTTAGTGGGAATATGATCGAGGGAGCAGGTGGTGGGTCTCATTGCCATGATGAGCTTGGAGAGCAAATGAGGGGAGTTAGAAGAGAAACTGGAGAAAGATGCGAGTTCATGGCTAGGGCGGGGGGAACCTTGGAGGAAGTTTGACCCGGTGGGCTAGGGGTAGGGAGGGAAGCGGCAGAGGCAGCTGAACAGATGGTCTCAATCTTAGAGACAAAAAAGTCCATGAGCTCCTCGAACATCTTGTTGGAGGTGAGGGTGGAGGAGGCCAGGGACAGGGAATTTAGAAGACAGTTTGTAGTGGAGAAGAGAAGCCGGGGGTTATCTTCACATTCCAGGATGATCCTGGAATAGTGAGCAGTTTTGGCAGAAGAAAGCAGGACCCAATAGTGCTTTATGTGGTCCAGCCAGATCTAGCGATGACTGGCTAAGCCAGTTGTCCGCCATAAACGTTCAAGTCTGTGACCCTCGGACTTAAGGGAATGGAGATGAGGGCCATACCGGGGGAACTACTAGGGAGAGAGAGTAATGTTTTTAATGGGGACAAGGGCATAAAAGATGGAGGGTAGGGTGTTATTGAGCAGATCGATAGCTGCAGAAATGTCATGGTGAATGGAGGGCCAAAGGCTAGACAGTTGGGAATTTGAAAGTGCCATTGTAAGTGACTTGGGGCAGTGTTTTTTTCCAACGGGGCGCACAGAGGAAGTGGGGTTGGGAGGGGAAAGGGGGATGTGAGTGGTGTAACCGGTTTCTGCGGTGGCCAATGTCCTATAGGCCCTGCCGCAATCGGCAATTATTGTAAGTGGTTTTGCCTCGCCCGTAGCAAGCACGCAAACCCCCTTACTACAAGTTCTGGACGATAGGGATTACTGAGGACAGATTGGAACACGGACAGCGTTTTCGGGCTCACCCGTACAGTGTTTATTAAGGTTGACAAAACCACTCCACTTGCATACAGTACGAGCGGTGTGAACACGACAGTACAGTTTAAAACAGTACAACCCTGACTTGTCCAACAAGCCCCTGCCGTGCTGACTTACCACGGCCTAAAAACACCCTCCCGTGAACTAAACTATCACAGGACCCTTCCAACGCTAAATCCCCTCTGGTTTGGTAGGATCATACAGGCAGCCCCTCACACAGCTACGTGATCTTGTGAGTGTGCAGGCTTGGCAATGCTCACCTAGATTGCCCTTGATCTTGCTTGTAGCTTCCTCCTGTACATCTCGGCTACCTGGTTCTGTACCGGCCTTGCGGCATGCAAGTCCCAGTCTGAGTCGAAGTCCGTCTCGGTTGGAAGAGCAAGGCTCAGCTCCTCTTGACGTTCTGTTGTGGGGAGGGCAGGAGAGAGAGAGAGAGAGAGAGAGAGAGCTATCCAAAACAGCTCTCTGATATACCCCTCCAATACATAGACCGCTGTCTGTGGTTTTAATGGACACATGGCCTCAGGGAAATGGTTTCCAGGCCTCCTCCCAGGTTTGGATGGTTTAGATCTCGTTTCGATCTCCCTGCCGATTTAACTTAACGAGCTCATCTTCTTCAGAAACAATGAGTCGCCAGCCTCGTTATTCATGACTTGGGAGTGGGCCTCTCGGGCCATTGTTCCCAAGGACAGTCCATTACCATACAAATGCAACCTGGCTACGTCAGCCACCTTCAGCTTGAGTGTTTTTCCACAGCTTCCCCCACAAACAGCCTGCTCAGTTTTTAATAAGGGTATATATTCATAATCTAAAATCCATGGAGTCTGCGCCGACTGCTACAGGCCCCCCTTCGATATTTCAACTTTTCCCAAACAGAAATATCATCAAAAGTTCTGTCGTCTTCCGCTGTGGGAGGCGCACTGTATATCCCAACCAAACCGTACATCAAATTTTACCCCAGGGTCCTGTATCTCACACTTTATACAACAAATCACATCACAGTTAAAGGTATATATACAAACAAAAATGAGAAGTCGCACAACACCAGGTTATAGTCCAACAGATTTATTTAATTTTACAAGCTTTCGGAGCTATCGCTCCTTCGTCAGGTAAGTTAGCAATGAGAGAATCTCCCAGAATTCACAATTTAAACCCAGACAAAATCTATTCACATTATTAATAATTATTAATAATTATAATAATGTGAATAGATTTTGTCTGGGTTTAAATTGTGAATTCTGGGAGATTCTCTCATTGCTAACTTACCTGACGAAGGAGCGATAGCTCCGAAAGCTTGTAAAATTAAATAAATCTGTTGGACTATAACCTGGTGTTGTGCGACTTCTCATTTTTGTCCACCCCAGTCCAACGCCGGCATCTCCACATCATGACCTCTATATACAAACAGACAGTCAACTCCGGGCTATTCTTTAATCAAAGCTTGCCACCGGTTTTGGAGTGTTTTACTTCGCTTTCTGCATGACAATCGGAGAAGGTGAAACACTAACACACATTGAACTACTACAGTCACATGAGAAATCACACGAATCCATGGGGGAATCTCGATATTCAGACCGATGTCCCACCATGGCGAAGAAACCAGTTCTTTTATCTCATCCCCCGTTTCCCTGTTCCGTTGCTCGAGGGTATAAAAATGCTTTTGGGAGAGTTCATCTTCCTTTATTAATTTTGTGAGGTGTTCGGGCAGAGGAGGAATTTCATACCCGAACCATGTTAGGTATTGTTGCAGGTCTTGTATTGTATCATTCACCGTGAGGTGTACCGTGGTGGGCTCTGGAATGGGAATGATGTGCTCTTGAGCCACCTGAACTTCTGTGTGGGGTTTGAAGCAGAAAGTCTGATCAGTGACTGGGCACCAAGTGTCCTGTGTACCCGGTACTGGTCCACGCTTGTCGTGACGCAGTACGTCCCTCTGCCCGCATATGCTACCTGGGGTGGAACGTGGCTTTGGGCCATCACCTCCATGGTGCAATTAATGGGCTCCGCATCCTCTGATTCAAACCCGCACGCCGGCCGATTAAACGCATTCAAATGCTGGGGGCACAACACCACGTGCGCGCCCCTGCTCTGGCATGCATTGAGGTCAGTGCCGGTCATGGCGTGCTCCCACTTTACAACAAACGGTGGGGCCCCATGATGTCGCACATGCACCCCGTCCCTTAGGATGCCAATATTCTCTACTTGGTATACCGGCGCTGGCCGCGGTGACCCGCCCATTACCGGCATCCGGAGTACAATCCCCATTACAGTGTGGTTGAACTGGCCACAGTCAACTGGGACCGGGTATGCCTCTAAGGCCAATCGGAGTTGGCACGGGCTCATTAAATTTTCGTACGGGCTGAGCGCAGTGAGGTGCCGGTTGTTGACCCACGAAGGGACGCGACCTTGCTGTAGGTCCTCCAAATTACTGCGCTCTTCGTTCAGCAGCCACGCACCGTACAACACACACGCATCGTTTTTCGCTGCCTGCGCCGAGGCATTCTGATCCTCCCTCATCAAACTATTGATCGTCTGAGCGTGTGCCTCCAGCTCGGCTATGACTTCCTTTAAATGTATAGTCATAGCCTGATCTTCCCGTAACTCCGACCCCTCTAGCTCGTTACCCTCCCCCAGTATCTTTCGCAGCTGGTCCCTTAAGGTGTTGACCTGCATCTGCAACTGTGCATCGTCCATACTGTTGATAATGGACGTGCCCGTGCTGAAGGCTGTAGCCGCATCATTAAATATCCCCCGTCTATATCTCCCCGAACCAACGCGATGGTTTACAGTTAAATCGTACAGACTTTCCCGATTCACGTCCCCGTAACTTAACTCATAAAATTGTCAGAACATTTCCTTCAACAGGGCCTCATATAATTTTTCCATTTCTACCGGACACCACCAGAGCAGCTGTACCCGGGTTAAATTTAGACTGACCGACGCGACTTCGTAGTGAACGTCTTAGTACAAGATCTTGCCGGTCGGGAGTAACACTAACCCATTCCTCGGTCCCGGTGTGGTGGCGGGGCAACCAATCTGCATTTCCTGTACCGGTGGGGCTGTGGGCAGGGGCTTCCTCTTGTGTGCTACCAGTTCCGTGGAATTTACTGTGTTGGGAGGGTCTGGGATCACGCAGGAGTCCCCACTCTGATCCCATCCGATCCCGGCCCCGGAATCCTGCCATCGCCGCAAGAAGGCGATCGACACACCTGCCGGGCAGACCCGTTCCGACCCCCACACACACACGTAAATTCCCTGTTCCTCTTTCCACCATTTGTTCCAGCACAATTCTACTCCCCCCCTCACCCCCATAATCTGTCGGTACGGATCGTCCCCCAGTTTCTCCCAGTCCGTGGATCGGTTACCCTTGGCCTGGCCCAACTTCCTTAACCACCACCACCGTCCCAAGGGAATGTGTCCCTCACATCTTAGATAGACGCCTTTCCCCTCGGTTATCCTAACTCGTGTTGCTGTGACCTGCAGTTTGGGACACAGTATGGAAGCTTCTCCATACGTGAAACCCTCGCTGCCGGAGTACCGAGTCGAGTTCGATCCCAGCCACCCTGGCCACCTTCCCTCGTGGAAGTAAGTGGCCATTCTGTCCGTGTCCCCTGTCCTACCCCCGTGTCACGGTAGGCCCGTTCCCTCCTGTGCAGCCGTAGAGGAAGAACACCTCAGTGTCTCCTCTTTCCATGCTGCCAGTCCCGATCATCATTAGGAATAGAAGTACGATAAATTTGTTGGCCATATCCCCTTGTTCCTCCGATCTCCTTTGGTTCCCTGCCAAAACAAAAGCAAAACAGTTCCGTTCTGTGAGGGTTTTCCTCCACGGATCTGGTTTTGGATATTTACAGTGTTCCCTGCCGCATTAACGAGCGCCCCATTTAAGACCTCTCCCATCGGGGCCTCCTGCGGCTCGCGGTCGGCGAGTAGGGAGGCGTCCATGGCACTCTAGGCCGTGGGACCCGACTGCTCCTCCTTACCGCCCCATCCTCCAGGTCATCATCGTCCCACACCATGGGAGGAAGACCTGCGTCCACCAGGCTCATGACTGTGCCCTGGTGCCTCTTGGCCTTTGTTTTCCCCTCCTCGGGGTTAAACAACTTGCACTGGTTTACATGAAACCATTTTGTGCGTTTCGGGAGTTTTACTGCATATACCATGGGGCTCGCTTTATCCACGATATTATAAGGCCCCATGTACAGCGGCTCGAATGCCCCTACTCGGGTGTAATTACGGACCATTACCTGGTCTCCCACCTCCCACTCGTGGGTTCTCTGGGGTTCTAACAGCAGCCGATTTTTCTGGTGCTGGCTCCCCAGGTTACTGGTTGCCTGCCAGTGAATCCGTTTCAAGGTATCGTACAGATTCTGGACAAACCTGTCCCGGTTTACCTCCCTGAGCTGCGCTTCGGTGAGGACCAGCGCCAACACGTGGGTTGGGGTGCGCATAATCCTCCCGGTCATAAGCTCGTGTGGGGAGTACCCTGTGCTTCTGGAGGGGCTGACCCAGACACCCATTAAGACTACAGGCAAGACTTCGTCTCATCTCTGCGGGAACAGGCCTATCTCCTTCCTCAGTCTTTCTTTCAGTGTCCGGTTCATGCGCTCCACAATCCCCGATGATTGGGGGTTGTGAGCCACATGCCACTTCCCTTGTATTCCCAAGAGTTTTAAGGTGACCTGCATCACCTGCCCCGTGAAATGGCTCCCTTGGTCGGACTCCACGACCTGTGGCAGCCCCCACCGGGAGAACACTTCCCTCACCAGGATTCTAGCTATTGCTAGCGCAGTGGCTGCTTTAGTGGTGGGTAGTGGTCCGATGAAATCGACCTGCAGGGACCGCCACGGCCCCTCTACCTTCCTAGTGTGTCCTATGGAGGCTTTCCTGCGCTGCGGATCGGGGTTATTGGCTGCGCACACCAAACAGTGCGCACAGAAAACTCGGACATCCTCCCTGAGCTGGGGCCACCACCCTGCCTCCTCTACCCTTTGCCAGGTAGGTTCCGGCCCTGGGTGTCCCGCTCCCGGGCCCCCATGGGCCAACTGGAGGAACTCCTCTCGGTGCTGCGCTGGGACTACCCACCGATCCCCTTTGAAAAGCATCCCATCTTTGATACTAATGTCTGCTGGCCCGAACGGACCTCTATGGACTCCCCATTCTCTCTCTTTACCAGGACGGACTTAAGGACGGGATCCTGGGCTTGGACCTGCTTTAAGTCCGGGGCCAAAGCTACCCCCTGTGCCTCCCTTGTCCCGGATTGCTGCTACCGGACCTGCTTTGTACGGATCCCAGAATACTCCTTCCCTGGCCCCCTGTTTGGCCAGCTCGTCTGCCTTTTGGTTGCCCTCCCACTTGGGCTCTAACTTTGTGAATATAGTGATCTCCCTGGGTGCCTGTGGCCTCCAAAATTTTACCTAGCAGCGGTGCTGTTGCTAGGGGCTTCCCATCTGCGAACTTGAATCCGCGCCTGGCCCAGATTGCCAAGTATTCCGTGCATGAGTTGCACGTGAACATAGAGTCTGAGCAAATGGTGTAGGGGGTGGGGAACTCGTCGGGGTGGGTGACCATGTACGCCACCGCTGCCAGTTCGGCATGCTGAGCGCTCAGGTTGTTGGGGAGTTTAATGGCCTTCACTATTTTAGTCGTAGGGTCATAGATTCCGCACCCGGTGAGACGCTCCCCCTTCATGACCGAACTGGACCTGTCTATATAGATGTCCCGGCCCGTCGGGTGTATCCCGGCCCGGAATCCTTCACCTACATTCCACACCCCTTCTACCGTACACGTGGGGGCCGTCCCTGGGTAAATCATGTTGGCTGCTAGCTTTGGCTCGGTGAACCCCTGCACTCTCAAGTTCAACTGTGAGAGCAGTAATGTCCAGCGAGCAATGCGGGCACTGCTCACCGTCCCATCTTTGATTCTCCCGTCCAACAGCATCTGAGTGGGTGTGTGGTGGGTCAAGAGAACTATTGGGATGAACCCGTAAAAAGCTGAGAGAGTTTTACGGCCCAATGCGTGGCTAGGAGGTGCCTCTCGCAGTTGGAATATCCCTGTTCTACCTCAGTGAGAACCCTGGATGAGTATACCATGGGCCGTAGCTTGCCGTGTCGCTCCTGGAGCAACACCGCGCTCAAGTTATCCCTGCTGGCTGCTACCTCCAAGAAGAATTCTTCCCCACTGTTAATGGCTCCCAATGCGGGTGCCGTCTGCAAATCCCCTTTGAGGCGAGTGAACGCTTCCTGGCAGTTCTGATCCCACTCCCACTTGACTCCCTTGTGGAGTCGTCGAAGCAGAGGGGCTGCCATGGCAGCGTAACCCTCTATGAAGTCCCGGCAGTACCCTGAGAGTCCCAGAAAAGACCTTACCCCGGTCACATTCTTGGGGTCTGGTAGCTCCTGTACTGCCTTCCTCCTAGCCTCGTCTATGGCCCTTTCACCAGCCCTTACGGTCAGCCCGAGGAATTTGACTTCCTCCTGGCCGATCTGGGCTTTCTTGGGGTTGACCTTGAACCCCGCCTCCTGCAACAGCTTTAGCAGCTCATCCAGCAGTGGCCCATGGTTCTCCCCCTCTGCGGAGAATAAAAGCAGGTCGTCCACGTACTGGATTAACTGGTGGGGTCGGCTGAAGCCTTTTAATGCGTCTGCCATGCATTGGTGGAATATGGAGGGGCTGTTGTGGAACCCCTGGGGAAGGCATGTCCATGTATACTGCTGCCCTTTAAAAGTGAATGCAAACTTGTATTGGTCTTCCCGTCTGAGGGGAATTGACCAAAACCCGTTGGAGATATTCAACACCATGAATATGGTTGCGGTTGCTGGAATGCTCCCTATCAGATCGGCGACAGCTGCGATTGTGGGCGCGCAAGCTGGGATGTCCTTATTAAGGACCCAATAGTCCACGGTAGCTCTCCACGACTGGTCGGGTTTCTTCACTGGCCAGAGTGGTGAGTTCACGTGGGTGGCTATTAGTCTCAACACCCCCTGTTTTACCAGGGATCCCAGTGCCGTCTCCAAGTCGGCTTCTGCCTCCCAGGGGAAACTATACTGCTTTTGTGGTCGTGACATGGGGTCCCCTTGCACCCGGACCTCTACCCCGGTCACCCTGCCACAATCGTGTTTATGGGTGGCGAATGCGGCGAGGTTGTCCCGTACATTCGCCTGGTACTGGGCTGGGGCGCTACTAACTAACTGTTCCAGGTCGTAACTCCCTTTGGGTTTCATGGTGCATACACTACCCCCTCCTCCCTTATCTCTGGGGATCACTATCACCTCCTCTGTCTTGTCCGAGACCACTGCCCCCCACAGGCAGTGATTCCTCAGGTCCACAATGACCCGGTTGGCTAACATGAAATCAGCCCCGAGGACTCCCCACCCTGGTTGCTCCCATTTCATTAGCACGCACTTCCACGTGGTGCGGAGGGACCCTAGCTCTATTCTCAGGGGTTTGGACATTGCCCCCCCGCCTACTCGTTCCCTGTGAATCCCATTAGGCTAAATGGGACCTTGTTAGACCAGGGTGAATTGGTCGGGTCCTTCGAATGGACCACCGTGCTGGAAGCTCCGGTGTCCACCAAATATCTCGCCTGCACCGTCTCCACCCCCATCTTAACACAGGGCATGTCCCACTCATCATATGTGAGCGGACACAGGTACTCAGGCTGGGCGCGTTCTAGTCAGGGTGAAGGGGGACATGCGGGTGCGGTCGGCGTTATGCTGCTCACGGCAGCGTCTAGCCTTCCTTTGTCCTTCCCCAGCACCGTGCGAAGGGCGGCCACCAGAACATCAAACGGTTCATTGGTTGCCTCCTTCGCCTCGGTGACCTGGGGTTTTCGCATGGGAGGACCCCCTCGGCCTGACCCCCACTTTTGGGCCGAGCAATCCTGCCTCCAGTGTCCCGTCTTCCCACACTTGAAACAAGTCTTAGACTCGTCAGTGTTACCCACTTCCTGACGCCATTCCTTCCTATCCCCCTTACTGGCCTTCATCTCATGTACCCTCCCCTTGTGTTTGATCTCCTCCCTGGAACCGGCCTTAAAAGCTAAGCCCAATTTCCGGAGCACGCCTGCCTCCGTGTTCACGAGTTCCTCAGAGTCAAACCATGCTTCTGCCTTGGCTTTAATCCGTGGCAGGCTGTTTGCTACCAGGGTCCTGAGCCAGTGATTTCTGGGGACCCCTAGCAGTTGCGCGCGGTCTGGCGCACCTCCAGTTGCCTTTGCGTACACCGGGCATAGCCTGTCCGCAAATGCAGCTGGTGCCTCGCTGGCCAACTGTAGAGTCCATTCCACTTGTGAGAATGGACTACCCTGGGTATGCCCCATGGCTCTCAGGATCTCCTCTTTCAACCCCTCTGTGGTGCCTCACCCCGCTTTTGTGGCTGCGGACAGGCTCTGATACAGTTTCCTGTCAAGGGAGAGCAGCATCAGCCTGTGGGTCTCGCCCTCGCTACACCCGTTGATCCACCCTACCTGCTCGACCTCCATAAAGTGAACTGAGGGGTCCCTGTCCTGTTTTAGTTTGGACAACTCTGCTACCATGGCTTGCAACTGTGGGGTGGTGAATGGGACCACGTAATCGCTCTGCAGCGGGCCCTGGTCACCGTTTGGTGTGGGTGGACCGTACTTTTGCTACCGCAGAGGATACATTGGTCTTGGTGGCGCTTCCGGCGCTGGTGGGACTTCCCTGTCCTGAACCTTATCCTCTGCTTCCTGACCCTCCTCGTCCCACTCCACCCGGGTTTCTCCTGGTGCCATTAAACAGACCATGCCTCTGGCCCCAGACAAGGCTTGGGTCAATTTTGTAATCTATTCTTTGCGGGGACCGTGATCAGAGTCTTCATAGCCCCTACTTCTAGCTACCTTATGAGCTATTTTGCGGTGGCCAATGTCCTATAGGCCCTGCCGCAATCGGCAATTATTGTAAGTGGTTTTGCCTCGCCCGTAGCGAGCATGCTAACCCCTTTACTACAAGTTCTGGACGATAGGGATCACTGAGGACAGATTGGAACACGGACAGCGTTTTCGGGCTCCCCCATACAGTGTTTATTAAGGTTGACAAAACCACTCCACTTGCATACAGTACGAGCGGTGTGAACACGACAGTACAGTTTAAAACAGTACAACCCTGACTTGTCCAACAAGCCCCTGCCGTGCTGACTTACCACGGCCTAAAAACACCCTCCCGTGAACTAAACTATCACAGGACCCTTCCAACGCTAAATCCCCTCTGGTTTGGTAGGATCATACAGGCAGCCCCTCACACAGCTACGTGATCTTGTGGGTGTGCAGGCTTGGCAATGCTCACCTAGATTGCCCTTGATCTTGCTTGTAGCTTCCTCCCGTACGTCTCGGCTACCTGGTTCTGTACCGGCCTTGCGGCATGCGAGTCCCAGTCTGAGTCGAAGTCCGTCTCGGTTGGAAGAGCAAGGCTCAGCTCCTCTTGACGTTCTGTTGTGGGGAGGGCAGGAGAGAGAGAGAGAGAGAGAGAGAGAGAGCTATCCAAAACAGCTCTCTGATATACCCCTCCAATACATAGACCGCTGTCTGTGGTTTTAATGGACACATGGCCTCAGGGAAATGGTTTCCAGGCCTCCTCCCAGGTTTGGATGGTTTAGATCTCGTTTTGATCTCCCAGCCAATTTAATTTAACGAGCTCATCTTCTTCAGAAACAATGAGTCGCCAGCCTCATTATTCATGACTTGGGAGTGGGCCTCTCGGGCCATACGTTACCATACGAATGCAACCTGGTTATGTCAGCCACCTTCAGCTTGAGTGTTTTTCCACAGCTTCTCCCCCCAAACAGCCTGTCCAGTTTTTAATAAGGGTATATGTTCATAATCTAAAATCCATGGAGTCTGCGCCGACGGCCACAGTGGAGAGGGATACAAGGAAGTGATGTGAGATGGCCTTATCTGTGATTGACACAATGGGAGTAGAGAGGCCATGTGAGATGTTAAGGTCGAAGGGGTGGCCGTGACTATGGATAGGGGAGTTTATGTGGATGGAGAGATTAAGGGAGAATAGGAGGGCAGTGAATGTAGAGGAGAGAGGGCGTGATGAGTTGAGATGGACATTGAAATCACCAAGGATGAGAAGTCATTCAGTGCAGAGGCTGAGGGAGGAAAGCAGTGAAGATATCTCCGTGATAAATTTTTATGGTACTTGGTTGGGCAGTAGAGAATGAGGATTTTAAATAAGAGACGAGAGGGGTGGAACAAGGTGAGAGGCTCAAAGGAAGAGAAGGTGCCAGAGGAGTAGGGGGACAGACCAAGGTGTGATTTGGTGATATGGCCACACCGCCACCGCTGCAGCGGTCTGGATGCGGAAAGTGGTGGAAGATATAGCCAGGTAGGGAGGCTTTATTAAGGGGGAAGATATCATCACCCATCAGCCAAGTTTCTGTCAGGGCCATGATGTCAATGCAATCATCCACAATAAGTTCATGGATGGCAAGGGCCTTGTTCACAAGTGAACGGACATTCTGGAGGCAGATGCGAAGAGGGGATAGCTGATTCGCTAGCAAGTCCGCAGGGTCAGCATTGGGAGGGGTGAGTGGGACAGGAAGGAGGTAGAAAAGATTAGTCCCCAGCGGGCGTACTGGGCGGGAAGGTTGGTGAGAGAGTAGGATGGGCATTTGGGGTTGCTTTTTGGAGACAGGTGTGGAGGGCAAGTACATCCAGAAGCTATTTGAAGGGTATAGTATCAGAGGTTGCACCGTGGGAATGAAGAACCAGGAGGTCTGCAGAATTGATCACAGGGCAGAAAAATGGTGAAGAAATTAGAGAACACTTTAAGATCCAGAAGCGGCGGAGTAATGGACATCGGCTCAGGAGAGTGAATTTATGGTCAGTAACCACACTGTAGCAAAATAAAGCCAAAAATCCAGTAGGACAGTCATAAGTTCAATGGGTAACAGCAGCAGTGGAGTATGGGCTGTAGGCTAGACAAAGTTACCGTAAAACTTAAGCAACTGAATAGAAGATCAGATTCACAGCAGCTGAGACTTACAGTGTAGGCCAGGGGAGTAGCGTAGTCTTGATGGCAGCGAAGTCCAGGAATTTGGAAGCCAAATTTGAGCAGTGATCTCACTGATGAAAACAAAGAGCAGGCGAGGTCAGGGATGAGCAGTGGGCCCAGGTAACTTTAAACTTGCAGCTTGAACTTATAGTTAGGGCTAAAATGCACCCACTATCAAAGCCAGGGGACCTTAGAACAGTGGAAGAGAGGAGGTTGGGGGAGAAAGGAAGGATGGCATCAGATGGACAAGGATAGAGTTTCACAGCAAAGGAGCTCCCTAGGGAGCTGCCAACCCAGGAGCCATCATGAGTGTGCCACACTTTCACTTCAATGATAGGAAGCATCCCATGTGAGTATGCAGCTGGTTGAAGTGAAAGTGTGCACAATATGAGAACACTGCACAGAAATAACATCAACAGACATCTTCAAGATGTTGAACTTCTTCCATACCTGGGAATAGGTCTACCTAACAGCTGCTACCTCTTCCTAAGCAGCCCTGACAGATGCTTTTTGAGGAAGATGCCCTCATAGCCAAAAATGGTACAATTTCCAGGGTTTCCATTGAAAAGGAAACTGTTCTTCCCTCCTCCTCAGGCGCTCGCAGACTCCTGGCTCATCCTGCAATCCTTGCAGCACAGAATGCAAGGCAAAAAAATAAAATGTTGCCGATAAGAAGTGCGGCTGTCTCTTTATCAATCTGCAAATGCACTTTTAATCTCCTGCTTCAGGTTACCTGCTCTTCTGTCCTCTACATTCCCCGCACTTGACTCAGTCAGTGCTGGGAGTGCACCATCTTTAAAAATCCCAGGAGATCCCCTCCCCATTCTCATCATGTAGAATGCACTAGCACACCCGCCAGTATGATTCCAGCAGAAAATCAGCTCTATGATTGGTGTGTGTGAAGCTTTTTTAAAAAACTTTTTATGCACTGTGACGAACTTAAAGGACAAGCTAAAACATAGATAAAAATGCATTTTTGTCATGGATTTCACTTAAAGGTAAGTGGTCATGAAGGGGGCAAAAATTCCTGGCTCCTTTCAAAGGGCTCAAAATGCATCTGGCATTCTTTGCCAAGACCAAAAGGGAGAAAGGGGGAAAAGAGGAGGGAAAAGATTAATTGAAAGGAAACCCAATACAAAACCACAAATGGAGTCTGCAGTGCTTGACTGGCAGGAGGTGGTGGCTGTGGCAACAGATGCAGGAGACGATAGGACACTTTTAAGAATCTGGCACAGTAAAGTTCCATATATTGGGTAGATGGCCCAAAATTGCATGCCACAATTTTTAGGGTCAACCTGATCCACATTTACTGCTCAAGCTCTCACACAAGCATACAGCTCTTTCATTGCATCAGATACATACCTATCCTCAGCAGGGCACACAATCAAGGTGCAGTGTATAAGTGAGAACCTTGCCACATGCACATCTTCCAAGTCATTGTAGTTAGCTGCATGATACAAGTGACAGTCATGTGTGCAAACTGCAGGTTAGCCACATGACTGGAACTGTGCTTTGTGTTCCTACCGCATTTCTGCTTGTACAAGATGCCTTCCTAACGAAGCGTATCTCCCTTGACATGCCTAAGTAGATCTGGCAGGTCTATAGGCTTACATACTTGGGTTTATTTAGACCACCTCAGATGCAGGCAAATCATCCCTCTGCGACTCCTCATTCTCAGTCTCCCCGAGACAAGAGCCATTCTTCAAGGGATGCACAGTGTAACACTTCAAGGTGCTTAAAATGTGTTTTAAGTTCTCTGAAATGTTTCAATTCTAAAAAGGCAAATGAAAAATACAAAAAAAAATCAAAAAGAACAAACAATTTAATTATTTTTTTTTTGGGATGTGGTCAATGTTGGCAAGGCCTGAGAAGGTGGTGGACCCTCTCCTTGAACCGCTGCAGTCCCTCTGCTGATGGTATGGATATTTCTCTTATGATTTTGTTCTGCAGGAGTTGTTTTACAACTGAATGGCTTTAATAGTCAACCACATATTGTGGGACTGGGATTACGGGATGGCCAGACCAGGTAGGGGAGGTAGATGAGGGCAACACGGTGGCATAGTGGTTAGCACTGGTGCCTCACAGCGCCAGGGACCCGGGTTCGAATCTGACCTCGGGTGACTGTCTGTGTGGAGTTTGCACATTCTCCCCGTGTCTGCGTGGGTTTCCTCCGGGTGCTCCGGTTTCCTCCCACAGTCCAAAAATGTGTGGGTTAGGTTGATTTGGCTATGATAAATTGACCCTTAGTGTTAGGGGGGATTAAATATGTGGGGTTATGGAGATAGGATGGGATATGTTAGGTGGAATTAAATACGTGGGGTTACGGGGGTACGGTGGGATATGTGTACTGTGGGGATTAAAGCAGGGACAGGGTACTGGATTTGGATGATCAGCCATGATCGTATTGAATGGCGGAGCAGGCTCGACGGGCCAAATGGCCTACTCCTGCTCCTAGATTCTATGTTTCTATGTTTCTATGACAGCTTTGATGGTCATTTTTCCTGTTGCTAGCCCATAATTTACCAGATTTATTAATTTCAATGTCGCAATTTGCCATGGTGGCCACTGAACTCGTGACCTCTGGGTTGCTAGTCCAGTACCATAACAACCTGTACTACCGTACTTATCAAAATGTTAAAAAAGGAGCCAAAAAGAAAAAAATGCAAATACATGAAATTCCAGCATAACGCAGCTTTAGGAAAGAAAAAGGTCAAGGGTCAGAAAGGACTTAACACTGTGACTATTTTTGAGGTGCCTAGATAGCTGCCTTTGCATTTCCTGAGAAAACCTTGGGACATCGCTGGCCAGCTGAATATCCATCATTTTTGCAGCCTTAATGAGGCTTTCTCACTACCTGCCTTAAGTAATAAATGCTTGTTATGACAGGTGCAATGTAATTAGTTGGCTTCGTGGTGTCCACATAGATGTGTGTTTTCTGTGAGAACGTCCCCATACAGAAACAGCTTGCAACACCAACATTATCAGCAGCAGGCTGCTACTTATTTACATAAAGAGGGCAAACAAACCTTAAGAAAAGCATATCAGGGCCACAGGTTATCCTGTTTTCTTTTTATCCCTAAATTTGTATTGTTTGGTAAATATTTTGTGCTGATGATGGTGAATGACTCTAATGCTGATTAATAGAATACTTTTTCACTTTTAGCATCAAGTGTGTCAGTGTCAAACATTCTCAGGTCAGGTGAGCTACAACATGACCAGACAGAGTGTAAATTTCCCTTTATTCTTCTCCAATGTTAAGAACACTCCCTTTACAGCATGTCATTTTTTTGTTGCCTACACCAGTCATCCTAATGACCTTTTTCAGTAAGATTGAAAATGTAGCACTACTACAATCTTTACTCAAAAATGTAATAGAAAAACATCTAGAAATGAAAATATGAGAATAGTCAACATGGGTTTCATGCTTGACCAATCTTATTGAATTCTTTGACGAAGTAACAAAAAGAGTAGACAAGGGTAATGCAGTAAATGTAACATACCTAGATTTTCAAAAAACCTTTGATACGGTAGACTCATGAAGAAGGTCAGAGCATGTGGAGACAGGGGACAAGTAGCAGAATGGATAGCAAACTGGCTTCAAAGCAGAGAGTAGGGGTTAAAGTTAGTTACTCAGACTGGTGGAAGGTGGGAAGTTGTGTTCCAAAGGGATTGGTACTGGGACCACTGATGCTCACCATTTACATAAATAATTTGAATTCGGGAATCGGAAGTGCAATTTCAAAATTTGCGGATGACACCAAATTGGGAGGTATAGTTAATACTGAGGAAGACTGCGGCAAAATACAAGACGACATTAATAAACTTGCAGAATGGATGTGTAAATGACAAATGAATTTCAATATAGATAAGTGTGAGGTGGTACATAAATCTAAAAGGGAATTCAGGAGAAACTTCTTTACCCAGAGAGTGGTTAGAATGTGGAACTTGCAACCCAAAAGGAGTAGTTGAGGTGAATAGCATAGATACCTAAAAGGGGAAGATAAATAAGTACATGAGGAAGAAAGGAATAGAAGGATATGCAGACTGGGTAGGGTAGAAGGAAGCTCGTGTGGAGTATAAACACCGACACAGACCAGTTGGGCTGAATGGCCTGTTTCTGCACTGTAAATTCTATATAATTCTATATACTAATGTTAAATTGAGACCAGTTTGCCCCTCCTTTCATATAGATAGAAAGACAGACTTGCATTTATATAGCACCTTTCACGACCACTAGACATCCCAAAGCGCTTTACAGCCAATTAAGTACTTTTGAAGTGCAGTCACTCTTGGCAACGTGACAGCCAATTTGCGCACAGCAAGCTCCCACAAACAGCAAAGTGATAATGACCAGATAATCTGTTTTTGTTATGTTGATTTAGGGATAAATATTGGCCAGGATATCGGGGATAACTCCCCTGCTCTTCTTAGAAATAGTGCCATAGGATCTTTTACGTCCACCTGAGAGGGCAGATGGGGCCTCGGTTTAATGTCTCATCCGAAAGATGGCACCTCCGACAGTGCAGCACTCCCTCAGTACTGTACTGGAGTGTCAGCCTAGATTTTTGTGCTCAAGTCTCTGGAGTGGGACTTGAACAACATTCTGACTCAGAGGCGAGGGTGCTACCAACTGAGCCACAGCTGACACTATATATAGGACCTCAACACTTACAGAAAAAGAGAATTTTCCTCTTACTGCATTAGCCTGAGATGGGTTGAAATGCAAGCCTCAAGGTGCAGTGTACTAACCAACTACCGTCTCCCAGTTCTAGATTGCATCACTATCTACACTTCCATGGTATCTGAATTACCAATCTTTTAAATCTTTTGGATTGTTTGGAAGCCTGGTATATGAGATTCGGGTGTACATTCAGATTTTAAAATATTATGCAAGGGAGGATCTGGTGCCCGATGTTGACAAGGAATGATAGAACAGGAAACCAAGTTTAGAATTCACTGTATTCTAGGATCAACATTGGAACTTGAATCGAAAGATAGGCAAGAATATCCTCTAAAAAGGGAGAGAGACTATTTCTAATTGCTGTAACAATGGAGAGGCCAAAAGTCAGCAGAAACAATGTATCTGAGTTCAGTATATTTTTCCCTCTGACTTTCTGCAACCACCTCTTCTCTTTTGTACTTCCCGAGTACGACCAACCAGTGTTTGCAACCTTTATTGATTATAATGCATATAATTTAGTTTGGAGAGAAGGTATGTGGAGTGTTTTTGAACACTATGGCATACTGCTGAAAAACATGTATAATGGTGTGTGGTGTGTGAAGTACGAAGGAAAGGTCAGTGAATGGTTGAACATCAGGAATGGAATCAGATAAGGATATGTCACGTTCCCAACCATGTTTAACATTTTCATGAACTACACCTTGAAAATTATGGAGAACAACAATAGAATGAGGGAGGAGAAGAACAAGAAAGTATGGGAGACAAAAGGCTGATGAAAAAGTCTGGCATTCTAGCATAAAAGGATGGAGACCATGAGGAAGGCACCAGGTAGAATCAAATGATTTGGGAATATCGAGATGACTATAAAAAAAAGACTTGCATTTATATAGCACCTTTCACGACCACCAGATGTCCCAAAGCGCTTTACAACCAATGAAGTACTTTTTGAAGTGTAATCACTTTTAATGCAGGAAACACGGCAACCAATTTAAACACAGCAAGCTCCCCCAAACAGCAATGTGATAATGACCAAATAATCTGTTTTTGTTACTTTATTTGAGGGATAAATATTGGCCAAGACACCAGGGATAACTCCCCTGCTCTTCTTCGAAAAAGTGCCATGGGATCTTTTACATCCACCTGAGAGAGCAGACTTTCTCCCTGTGCAAACACACGCCAGAGAGAATAGGTGCAGATTGGTGGAGCCAAGGCATTGGTTTAACGTCTCATCCAAAAGACGGCACCTCTGACAATGCAGCACTTCCTCAGTACTGCACTAGAGTGTTGGCCTAGATTTTTTATGCTCAAGTCTCTGGAGTGGGACTTGAACCCACCACATTCTGACTCAGAGGCGAGGGTGCTACCAACTGAGCCATGGCTGAAACTTGAAGCAGAAGTACAAACCTACAAACATACGAACACTGACAGACAGGTAAAGACCCTCTGGGTCCATCGAGCCTGTCCCACACAATTACGATATATGTATCACAATATATACACGCCACTCGAAACCATGTGATTTCCTGGGAGAGGCAAAAATAGAGATAAAAACCCAGGCCAATTTAGTGAAAAAAAATCAGGGAAATTCCTTTCTGACCCATCTAGGCGATCGAAACTGGTCCAGGAGATCACTCTATCCCTGAATTCCCTGCAGTACCTACCTTCTGTAAGAGGTGATCTCCGCCCCAGCCAGAAACAGGTCCAGCTCTCGCTTGAAGGAATTCAATGAATTAGCAGCCACCGCACGAGACAGCAGCCTGTTCCAGAGGTCCACTATTCTCTGGAAAAAGAACCATCTCCTGACATCTAACCCAGATCTAGCCTTATACAACTTAAATTTGTGACTCTGGTCCTCCCTAAGCTATTTAATTGAAACAAACTGTCAAATGGAACACAATATATTCCCTTCATTATTTTATAAACCTCAATCAGATCACCTCTAAGTCTACGCTTCTCTAAAGTGTAGAGTCCCAGCTCTTTTTGCCTGTCTTGATAACTAAGATGCTTTACACTGGGAATTAGTCTAGTGGCCCTCCTCTGCACACTCGCCAAAGCCTCAATATCACCCACCATGTGAGGAGACCAAAACTGGACACAGCATTCCAAGTGAGGCCTGACCAAGGTCGTGTACAAGGACAAAATAGTATGCCTCGTCTTATACTCCAAGAGAGCACACAAGTAAAGTAAATGGAGAGCTGTTGTGAATAAGGTCTCGTGCTATCATGCAGTGCTAATAAGGTAAACCAATAACATTTGGGAATAATCCATGGCAAAACACATCACTTTATCCTTCTGCCAAGATCTGCTCATAATCATGATAGCACAAAAAGTAGGCAACCAACAAGCAAGACCTATCACTTCAATAAGGACAGGGTAAGTAGTGTCTTGTGGTCAAAGTAAATCCATGCCATTCAGCTGCGCAGTGTATGGCATCCACAAAAAAAATTCTAGAAAATGTTTTCATAGACTCAGGTAAGCTAGCAGTATTGATATTTCTATCGGACCACTTCTCTCTATCATACAATTTTTAGCCAGTTACCTGAGATTTAGGCTCCACTCAATCTCTTGCCTTTCAGTACCACGATGTGACTTTCAGAGACCAAAGCACGTAGCTCCACCTCTGTCACCTTCTGCAAGATGGAGGAAAATGTCATGAATCCTACAACATTCAGTATATCACAGGACATAAACCTTTTATCATCCTGACAGACAAATTTGTTCACCATTTTTCCTGAATATTCATGCCCCTAGGGAATACAGAAATATTTTATTGAAATAAAAGGTAATGGAGCCTAGTGTTACCACATAATTGAATAAAAGTTAGAGACTTGCATTTATGTAGCTCATTTCATGTCCTCAGGACACCCCAAAGTGCTTCGCAACCATTGAATTACCTTTGAAGTGTAGTCACTGATGTAATGTAGGCAAATTTGGCAGCCAATTTGAATACCACAAAGTCCCACAAACATTAATGAGATGAATGATCAGTTAATCTGATTTGGTTGAGGGACAAATGTTCCCAAAGACACTGGGAGAACTCCTTCTCTTCAGATAGTTCCATGGGATCTTTTACATCCAGTTGAACAGGCAGACGAGGCCTCAGCTTTAATATCCCATCTGAAGGACAGCACTTCTGACTACCTCAGTACAGCACTCCAGGGTCAGCCTATGTCCTGGAGTGAACTCAGAGACAAGAAACCACTGAGCCAAGCTGACACTGGATTTAAAACTTAAATGGCCTGAAAGCCTGTGCAATTGGTTACTGAGCAATCACTGGCATAAGCTTTGGAATCAAATTCCCTTAAAAACTGAAATTGTTAGAATTTTTACCGCAGCACTGTGACTGCCAAGAATGCTACACGGCAGAAAGCTGCGGTCATTCTCCAACCGCTTTCCAGGCAGTCTCTTCAGCAAAGGCCAGAGAGTCCACCAAAATTATGCAATGCTGGAAAACGATTCAGGGTCAGGGATGCATCTTTGTGGCAGGCTGAAGTCCTTGTATGTTGAAGATATATTCCAACTCTAATACAATAAACATCTAGGCTATGAAATTGTTTACTTTTCTTGTGAGCTACATTGCACGCTTTTAAACTAAAATAAATAAATCTTCCTCCAAACAAGGGAAAGTTGAGAAGTTTTCCTTTGACTGCAAGCTAGTCAAGATGAATTGTACGTGAAAATTCATTTAATAATTGCCAAACCATTCACTGAAACAGAATGCCAGCAGAGGGCACCAAATACTCATTAAATATTACTCTTAGTAGGCAACATGAGAATAATTGCCTAAAGTGAAAATGCTTCTTGAACGTGTGTTCTGTACCTTTATATAAACTGAGTTGACGTGGTGTCTTTTTAAAGCAGAATCAAAACTGACATTTATCTGTCCCATTAAAAGTGGTACTGGCTGAAATTTATCCCAATAGTGAAAGCTTTTACAAGCTATTATTTAGAGAGAACTAGGACTCACATTTATATAGGGTACATCTTCTGTTCAGCTAAAAGAGATGCATTGATATAGCACCTTTCACAACTTCAGGACATCCCAAAGCCCTTGACAGCCAATTAAGTACTTTTGAAGTGTAGTCACTGTTGTAATGTCGGGAACGTGACAGCCAATTTGCACACAGCGGGGGTGGGGGAACTCCCCTGCGCTTCTTCAAAATAGTACCATGGGCTCTTTCATGTCCACTTGAGAGGACAAAATTGAGAGGTCGCACAACACCAGGTTATAGTCCAACAGTTTTATTTGAAATCACAAGCTTTCGGAGCTATCGATTGCTCCTTCCTCAGGTGAAGTAAATTAGATACAGAATTCTGTATCTAATTTACTTCACCTGAGGAAGGAGCAATCGATAGCTCCGAAAGCTTGAGATTTCAAATAAAACTGTTGGACTATAACCTGGTGTTGTGCGACCTCTCAATTTTGTCCACCCCAGTCCAACACCGGCATCTCCGCATCATGACCACTTGAGAGGAGACAGGGTCTCGATTTAACATAGAATAGTACAGCACAGGAGGCCATTTGGCCCATCGAGTCTGTGCCAGCTCTTACAAAGAGCAACCCAGTTAGTCCAACTCCCTGCTCTCCCCATATCCCTGCAGTTTTTTCTCTTACCCGAAAGACAACACCTCCACAAGTGCAGCACTCCCTCAGTACTGCATTGGAGTATGAGCCCAGATTTTGTGCTCAATTATCTGGAATGGGACTTGAACCCACAACGCCACACTAACATGACCAGAAAGCTAATTTTCAGAACAAGAGTGTCTACTGTAAATTGAGTGTTTTATTCATAATTAACTATCAACACAATGTCTTCTATAATATATGTACTAGTGATGTTTATAAATTTGAGTTATAATGGCCAATGGCAACAATTGTTTGTTGTCTTCCAAATTAATGTGGATCTCTATTTTCTGGAATTCTTATTGTAGAAACATCTGTAGTTCAAGCATAGTTCAAAGTCTTATCAAGTCGCTCTAAGGATGCATATGATCTGCTCTCCAGAGGGAGAATACACCCTGACCACTCCACAGAGGGTCCAGGGTCCGCAATGACTGTACGGTTTAGTGGCGAAAGGACCACACATCAGTAGCAAGAACCTCCTATGCAGGCCAGGGACCACTGTAGACTGCAGTCAGGGAACAGAATTCCTGTACTGATAGGCGCTAGCCTTTCAACACCCCCCTCCATCCACTCAAAACACACTAGAGGGCATTGAATTGCTTCACCAGACCATTTAATATTCTAAAGGCACTGTGCAGTCTGGTAATACCCAGCTGCACAATACTGCAATTTGTCTGGTGATGGTTAGTTGAGCAGATTGGTGCTCTACACTGGAGAGAAACAGAAACCTGCCTTTTCAAAAGATTCAGTGGAGGTTTGCAGGGCCAGCATTCGGTTCTGAGACACGCAACATGAATACCGGTTTACTAGTTCCCAAGTAAAGATTTTGTCCTCTGTAGTGCTTTTGATAACCAGAATTGGATTTCCATCAGACCCCAAAGTTGCTATCGCCACCCTACCTAAACTTTAAATTTGGGAGGTACCCAGCTGGCACCATTGTTTTTTTTCCAGGCCCATCAGGTTCTTTGAAAGAGTTCGATACCAATTTTCTTTAGATTCCTCAGATGATTTAGATCAACATTAAAATTTGACAAGAGTGCCATGGAGCCTTCCGACCCCATCAGCTTACATTTCAACAAATTGTAAGAGTTGCTTAATTTAGGGCTTGCAAGAATTATTGCCAGTAATCTGGTCAGATTGCTGAAACTAAACTCATGCTAGTAGCCATGTTTTACATTTAGCTGTACTAGTTTAACAGTGACCATTTGTATTTGTGGAGGCAATTCAGGTTTGTGATCTATAATGAAACTGAACCTTTTGGGACTATTAAACAATATTAGATGTAATTATGGTACAACTACTGTTAATTGTGAGCATCAAATATCTACTTTTTAAGTGAAAAAGAAAACATCAATGGTATTTTCTCTGAAACAATGTGTTGCTTTGCTATGGTTTCTTATCCAGAATGGCAATGTGTGTCCACTAACTTGTTACTGTATCAGTTCTTCACACCACCCCTTCCTGGGATTCTCTGCCTCTTAGCCAACCTAAGAGAATTGTCTGAACTCTAAATTTCACCATGTTACTGGAAATATTGTTTAAATTTCCTTGCAGGTTTTGGCAAAATGTAAAGTTAAAAATTGATCATCTAAAAGGCCATTTGACAAAGAGCAAACTCAATTCTGCCAAGCTCGACAAATGTTATAATTGCACCTTACACAATGAGCTGCATAGTAGGATATTAAACCCTCAAAAAAAACATAATCCCCTGGTTAGACTGATATTACCTATGCCACTCGGGTCCCTTTTCTCAATTGAATCCTTCCATATCGACCAAAATGCTTAGAAACTAAACTTATGTTTGCTTACTAAAGTTACATAGGGGGAGAAATTCAGTATCGCCCCATTTGGGGCGCAATTATCGGCCGGGCGCAAAGATTAGTGCCTGCCGCTAATTATCGCCTCCGACTGCAAACTTGACTTTTATCGCCCCTGGAGGTGATTGGAGCACTAAATCAGGTGCTACACACCTGTCTTAAGGCGCAAAGGCCGAGGAGCGAGGCGAAGCTCATGTGATGTCAGTCAGCAATGGAACAGACACAATGGCGCGGACCAGTTCTTAAAGGGGAGGGTTGATCTTGCTTGCCATCCACATCCTGCTCATTGCAGCCTTGAATCTCGGCCTGGAGAGACCTGTACATCAAATCTGCTGGAAAGAACAATGGAGAGAACCAGGGAAAGAGCTCAGAGTGCAGCCCCCACAGTCTCTTCTAAATTGATACAAGGAAGGGCAAATCAAAATGAACCTGCAAAGTGCTGCTCAGTACCCAAAACTCCTTCACACAGCATTGAATCTCTCCAGAAGTCTCTCTCTCTCTGAATGCGTGGTTCAAAAATGTCACCAATAAAAAAAGGCAGGAAGCGGTCGCCTTTAAATAGTGCTACCCCAGTTCCTTCCTGACTGCAAAACGCTCCCCTCAACCTGTTGTTGCTAGAGGCAGGTGGAAAAGCAGGGGGCGCCACTCAATATCCGCTCCGGGGCGCTACGCACTCGACTGACGTCACGATCTGCCAGCGCAGGAGATCGTGGCGGTACTGTTTAGCGCTGCCGCAAAATGTCTGGTTAATTTCGTGAGCGGCGCAAACATCGCCGCGCCCGGGCGCTAGTTGCTTTGTGCCCCATTAGCGCCCTCTTAAGGCGCTAACGGGAGGCGCAACCAACTGAATTTTTCCCCCATAATTTTTAACGTGAAAAGATTTTCCATTCAGGAGGATCTCAATTTTTGGAGTCAGTGGTTTCATGTGTAAAATTATTTTTCCAGTATGCTGGGAACCCTTAAAGTAAGAAAATGTTGGACATAGTCAACTATGAAACACATCCCATCTTTTTACATGCTGACTTGCACATTCCTAGCATTTGCTGTTTTTATTTCACAATTCCAGTATGTGCAATCTTTCTTTCAATTTCTGTTCGCTTATTTGGTTGAAAATCCAGACCTCCTAGAAATAAGACAGCAGTTTGGGGGGTTTTTGAGACACACAGAGCATCAACCTAGGACGCAAATATTAAATCGGAACTCGCAGACCTACATTGGCTCTGGGTCCAGCAACACCTCAAATTTAAATTTCTCATCCTTGTATTCAAATCGCTCCATGGCCATGACCCTATTTCTGTAACCTCCTCCAACCCTACAATCCTCCAAGAACTCTTCATTCCTCCAATTCATCCCCAATTTCCTTCGCTGCACCACTGGCGGTCATGTCTTCAGCAGTCGAAGCCCCAAGCTCTGGAATTCCCGCCCTAAAACTCTCCAACCCTCTTTTTTCCTTTAAGACGTTCCTTAAAACCTACCTCTGATACAAGATTTTGGTCACTTGTCCTAATATTGTCCTTTAGTGGCTCCGTGTCAAATTTTGTCTGATAACGCTCCTTGAAGTGCCTTGGGATGTTTTACTACGTTAAAGGCGCTATAAAAATACAAGTTGTTGAGATGAATGGACAGCCCAATAGCTCTACTAGAATGTCAAAACAAACCAATTTCACTACTTTTCTGCTGGCCTGTATGATAGACTACTTTACAAGACAATTCAAGAAACTAGAAGGTCCAATCTAGAAATGCAGAGATACTGCTGGTTGGTTTCACAGCACCATGAAAAAGTCACTCTTCCAAAAAAGGAAAACACTGAAGACTGCAGCACAGAAGAGGAGGAAAAAATGTTTCCTTTATGTTCTACCTTTTAAATATGTTCTTGAGTTTCATGACAGTGACTACCACATTAAAATACTAGCTACTTAATAATCGTAATAAAACACAAGACTTCTCATATGCAAAGTTGATATTTTAATGTAATTTTTTTTTAAATAAACAGCTTACATTACATGTGGAATGGAGGCATTGTGGCTCAAATATTACGTTGTATTTATCAGCGAAAACACTCCTGCGGCATTTCCAGTTTCAATGGTCCAAACTAGATGGTAAAGATTTACTGTGTAATTCAGAAATCAAAAGACATTCACAACTGCTATAAGAGACTATCAAGAATCTAACACATTCCAGTTATGTTTTAATTCCTTCCATTCTTTGTCATCTGTAGTGTTGAATACTATTTCATACCTTTCCAAAACAATTCAAACTGCTGGCTTCAACTGCATCCATCAGGGACACACGAGGAAGAGAAACAATTAAATTAGCAATTTGAAGACTTCAAAAGTATTGAGGCAGAAACCTATCCATCTGACACACATTAATACTAAGATTATAGAAAAGATAGGCATTAAAGGGCAACAATACAAGAATGGAGAGAAAAAATATCACTTTCCCAAACAAATACTGTTTTACAAGGAATGAAATTTCACTTTACTAGTAATCCAATAAAAACCACCCGAAGCTGCTAGCAAATGAATTAACAGCTCAGAATTTAATACTGTGATATATTTATACCAATACTAGTATTTGTTACTCTTTGTTTTTAGAGTAACTATCAATATTTTGGAATAGGAGAGAAACTGTTAATTTGCATCCTCTGCAACTGAATATTCGAGTAAGTATGGGCATTAAACATTTTTATTTCAGGGTTGCATATGTTGCCACAGTACCACTGATTGTTGAAAACAGTTGCACTTAGATTAAACTGATCACAAATGGTCATCCATTTCTTTAATAATTTTAACTCCAAATTGGGCTTTTATTTTGGAACAATGATTTCCATTTGCCAGTTAAATGGAGAACTTTGATTGCATTTGTTTTCATATTTTTAAAACTAAATCCATTAATGAAATGTAATGATCAGAACTAATCAGTTTTTATATAAAACATTTAAAGCTGGACCTCTGATTGCAGCATCTTCAATGAATGCAACACCTTGGCTATAAACCAGATACTTGCAACAGTAAATGTTTGCTTCAACAAAGCCTCGAGTACACCAGTTTTACAGTACAACTGAGACCCTTCCAATAACTACATGGATCAGATAGTATTAAAAACAGTACACACAAATCTTCATGTCACTGTACTGCTCGTTATTAAACCACTATCCCTTTAAGCATACAAAACTGAATAATTAAGGAAGATTTTTACTATATTCTTGTTCAAAGTAGCAACACAGCAGGTGCTGCAGAACACATTTTAAACGAATGTAGGCAGCTTTGGTGTAAACAGCATTGTTTGTAAATTAAATCAACTTCTTTAAAATTTGCAATAACTACTCTGGAATGGTTTACTAAAAGTCTAATTGCGGATAGGAATTTATGCAGTGGGACTATTGAAGCTAATTATCTATTTTTCTGAAGTCAAAGTTTAGTGTAGTTACTAAGGAATAGGGTTCAAGTACTTTCTGGCTTCAGTCCAAAATTGGATCCTCTAAATACAAAAACAAAATTTTAAGACTATGCTAAAAATGAAAATGGCTTTCCCATAGCCACCCTATATTAGGATGGATATTGTGTGTGCCAGGTCATGCTCCTTAGCTTTACAAAACAACTTTACTTACACTAAGAAGCATAGTTAAGGTTTTGACTTTAAGGCTACTCTTAGCATTGGTGGAACTGGTGAAATAAATCACAGTTTCAAGTATGATATGGATCTGGGTTACAGGACAAACCTGCAACAATAAACCATGGTCTTCCCCTCCTCAAGCAAACTACCACAGATCTAAAATACATTCCTACTGTGAGGCCACACTTTGTCTCCACTAGGTTACTATGAAATAAACAGACGGAAAAAAAAAAGGCAGCTCAGTAGTACAGATTACTGTTCTATTTAAAGTGATAGGCACAGCCAAAAATTCAATTTTTCCAAAAGGGTTCCATTCGTGATTTGGCACTTATCCCTAGTGACTACATTATATATACTTGTAAATGTTTGTCAATTAAAGTAGAGTTTTTATTTTTGGCAAGGAGAAAAACTAGAAACATCTATTGTTTGAATTTGTATCTGAGTAGCTTTACAGACATTAAAGGAGCCTTGAACACTGCTAATAATGACTAACGCACATCAAAACTAATTTTCAGGTACATGCTAATTGTGCAGTGGGATGGTTTTGAAGTGGATATATATCCAACAGTGACTGGAACATGGGAAATCCCAAAAGCCTTACTGTAGATATTAAGTACAATTAAACCGATTTATATTTCTACAATTATCTCAATTCGAGTTCAAATGGCTTCAAGGCCTTCCAGAAAGTTTGAAAAGTTATGGTGTTGCAGTAGGTTAATATTTTGTTGCACCCAAGGGTGTACATATTTAATACAAATGAGTAATATCACTGAATGAATTTTAAGACTGGATGAGGTATACAAAGCAACACATCATAACTGGAATCTAATTTATGTAACAATTACATTTCTGGTGTCAAATGCTATCCCATATCATTGATACACAGAATTTACCAGTGTGGACAAATCCCAAGTCAGGAGGAGATTTTTTTTATTTTATTTAAATAAACCTAAATGACTAAAGTGAAATGCTGATTTTAAAAAAAAAACTGGCTTCTTGTAGTTAAGGGATCCACAAATTATCAATGCAAATGTCATTAATAATAATAATTTGGGGTATTTGAGGAAGACAATCTTGGCTTCATCATTAATAAAATAAAGAACTTTAATTAAGATGGGAATAACTGGTAAAGCACCAATACAAAATGATTGTGAAGTGTGAATCAAGTTTATAGTCCTTGGTGGATCTCATGCCAGTGATTAGTACCGTAAATCTACCATGAATAATGCATCACATTTGGACTCTCCCTCATTGACACCTAAACTACAATGTTCAAAATTAGTCTTTGAGATAGGAAGAGCAAGTTTCATGGTTTACAGCACGACTGAAGATACCAGAATTTGGAGTGAAGCTGGAGACACAGGAATTTATTAAAGATTCAACCAAACATTTGGCAAACTTTCCAACACTCATTTGTAAACATTATGCTTCCCTTTTCAATTGGCAGCACTTTGAAAAGACAAAAATTACATAGATTAATATTAGTCTTAATATTAATCCAAAACCTTGCATCTTCCAACCAAATAACTTAATGTTCCCACATGATAAATTAACTACCATATCAATAGGCATTATACCAACTGAAATGCAATGCACTGGTTTAAGTACAGAGACACTTTATAAATTCAAATGATTTCTTTGTGCTGTTTGATGGTCACAGTATTAGAATTAAATACATCTGTTTTCAGTTATATTCCTGGCACGCAGGAGAACAAATCTTAAATAAACTAGTACATGCAGGTGACTGCTTCTTTGTATATAATTTGTTTTCAAAAATACTTTAAAGTAGTATACAAATAAGTCTCCTACATGAAGGTTAGTTTCTTAATTTCCCCAAAACTATAGATCTCTTTCAAATTTTGCACAGTAGCAACGTTTCCATATTAATAAAGCTGATAAATCACGAAATGGAAAGGCTTTAATTTCCATGGAGGAAGTAGTACATTTATAGGAAATACCTACAATAACACTCATCAGTTGTTTTGTCCTGAGCATTTGGCTACAGAGAGCAGCTTACTCTCTTCCCCCTCAAGATGTATATTACATCACATTTACACACACACACATACATTCACAGACACTCTCTCACACATGCACAAACTGGGTAGGCCACAGTTAGCTTCCCAATTGTATAGGATAGAAGGAAGCTATGTGTAGCTAATGGTCACTATACTAAGTGTACATAAGCAAACACCTTAAGGCAAGGGGCATAGGGGCTGAACTTCTTGTTTGCATTTTTAGCATATGGTTTGAAATTGCAGCAGAGTGTAAAGAATTATAGGCAGTTTGTAGTGCTCATCATACTTTTCATTCTCTAAACCATTAACATTTCTATGAATACTTTTTGAAAACTATCTGTGCAAATTGCCTTAGGAACCTTCAACCACATAAGGCAGAGTGTTTAAATTAGCAGAATGTAGGAAGTACCACATCTTTGTTTATTCAACTGTTAGAGTTTGTTGTTAGTGCTATCAATTGTTATTGTACAAATCAAATCAGACTACAGGAGAGTCCAATTACTCAGTCTAATGTGATCAGTTTGGATAAACAAAAACATATTGGTATGTAAAAGAGTAAAAAGGAAGATGGAGGTTCTAAAGCAAAGAGCATCAATTTGTAAGAAATGGCGGGGGGGGGGGAGGGGAGAGGGGGAGCGCAGCATAGGTGCTTCAGGAAGTAACAGAACTCAAATCATCAAATCATGAAACTTCTGAAAACTTTCAAATCTCAGACACCATACCTAGAATAATGTTTTCCAAAATTCAAAATAAATTAGCTTTTTTTGTTATTACACATCTCCTTCTGATCATAGAACAATATTGCAAACTGTCCAGTGAGTTCTAATGCCATGATTGTTGCTGTTGCTTGTCATAATCTGCTATTAGTCTCTTAATGTGAGCCAGTTTGTTATGCAGGTATTCACATCTATGTTTCTCTTCATGGTAATTGGGACTATTCTGTAGGCACAAAGGAATAGAATGTGAATTTTATGTAAGTACTTGAATGCTTTATCCTATTTGAATTTATAAGCGGTGACATGGAAAAATATAAACAGTATTACCTATCATTATCAAATACTTAAAATATATAATCATTTCATATGGCCATGCTGTACCAATTAAAATTTATTGCAACTATGGAGGTTGGACGATCATTTTTAAAGAATTGCATCAAAAAATAGGAAGGAATGATACAACTCAACTCACTCTTTATGACAGGAGTACTCGTACCCACAATAAAAACTTAAACAAAATTACTTTGCTCACTCAAACACTCCTTGGTTAATAGTCATTCCATGTTTTCAAACTTTTAAACAATTGTTAGTGTTACTGTTATTGATCAGATAGTAATCGTTTTGAAATCCAAGGCCATTGTGGAAACGAGAGAAGTAATGACATGCAGAAACAAAATACAATTGTTGTAAGTTACTTAGTATTTTTGGTACTTCAATTTTTGTGTACTTAAAGATCTGACTTATCTGACAGTTTAGCTCACCCACCAATATTCACTGCTCACAGCGATCAAAATCAGCACAAAACTGCAATTCAGTCACCAAGAAGTAGACTTCTTATGGTGTATTTACATTTGGGAGCCATTCTCTGTGCTTTCAAAATCACCATTTATATTGCAGGATTTTTCTATAGCACTGCATCCATATTTAAGAAACTACACATCCAAATACCTGTACATGTGCAGCAAATTGTCATGTGATTTCTTGCAGAGGGCCACCAGTCCCCCGTAACCACCCCCCCCCCCCACCCTTTCTCTCTCCCTCATGAGAATGGCTGGTACGGTAATGTACGGGACAGCGGGAGAAAAACACTTCAAAGGGGTGCTCAATGATTAGCATCTTTGATAACGTCAAACTCCCTCTGCACTGTACAGGAGTGCCTTCCTGTATTTGGTGTTCAAATCCTGGAGTGGGGCTTAAACCCACAATTTTGACTGAGGAGAGACTGCTACCAAGGAGCAAGCTGACTTAAGTACAAACTAGTTCATATGAAATGTTCGAGAAAAATATCTAGGACAAAACTGAACAGAATGTGGCACTGCGTTTTAACTCCAACCTAATACAAACTGGAAAAGACAATAAACGGGATTCCATGTGAACAGACTGCACCATTTCAAAACAAATTACTAACCTTTGTAATTTTCCAGTACTCTTGCAAAACTTCCTCATCGATAATCTGCAAACAAGTGGAGATCTGTTACATGAGCCAAAATGATGTCAGGGTTAAAGACATTACACAGTACTTTTCTCCAAGTTTTAATGCCTCATTGTTTAACATAATAGAAAGTGCAAAAATAACAATGGATAGACATTTTCTAAAGCACTCTGACTTGCAAATCAATGCACATAAATTACCAGAAGGATGCATACAAAAAGAAACATTTAACTGAGGCAATCTCTAAATATCTGACCTGTAATTTAGTAACCTTGGTAGCAGTTAAACATTTCAGTGGGATCAGAAATTAAAACAAGTGAACTAGAATAGCCATAAAACTGAGAGAATATATAATCTTGGAATTTAGATGGAAGTAATGTCAAATCAGAGATTGCTTTTTTAGATTTACTTAATTGGATTGACAAAAATATAGCAGGGATAGAGTAGGCAGCCCATAAATATAAATAAAAGGTGGATGTCTCCTCACTGATGTCGCAGAATTGCCATCTTAGCAGCTGCTAGAACATGCATTAAAGTACCAACCAGTGTGAGATGACCAACATAACAGGAAAGAAAATAAAATAAAAACACCTTAAAAGCTGTGTCTCTTCAGCTGAGGAAGAGTTAAGATCATGCTATGGGAGTTGCAACTCCCTACTGCTATATACTCATCTGTAACTATGAACCAGTCTAGTGTTTCATGCTTACAATGAGTATACTCTTTCTCCCATAACAATAGTGAGTCTACCTCATCACAAGGAGGAGCAAGAGTGTGCAAATGCTTGGGTGTACTCCTTTCCCACCCCGCCACCCGCCCCTCACTCCACAAATTAAGTTGCTTGGTGAAATATACAAGTAAAACATTGAACCCTACAAGAATCAAATACACGATAGGATAAATTCAGTTAGGCTACACTCCCAGCAGTAAGACTTGAACAGGAATGAGACTCTAACTGGAGCATAGCCTCAATGAATTTACCTTCATATGTAAAGCCAAACAACATGGAAAGGTTCTGTTAACGGATTCATATTTTTGACTACACGTTGAACAGCTGGAAGTGTTTGTGCCAATACCTTATACTCTTCAGTGTCAGGAGAAAGACGCTTCCGCTCTGCATCCAGCTGCAAAAATCGCTTGGTAACCCTCTCTAACCTGGCGTGCAGGTTCCGGTATTCACCATACTCTGCATTAAAGTCATCTTTGTAGTTTTGTCTCTGCTCGTGCGACATAATGCCTGCGTATTTGCTGTTGAACAAAAAAGTGGGAATACTAACATTACGTATCGTAAATGCATCCCTTTTTGTTTTCTCAGCTACAGTACAAGAGGTTTGCTTTTCAGTAATTATGATTTAAAGGAGACAACAAGCAAGGTTAAAGAGAAATTATCAATTTGCACTCTAGATGGCTCCGCTGTTCTCCGAAGAACCTCTGCTATCCAACTGAAGAATGACACTGCCAAGATGATGCATGAGAACATGGATGTTCTAATGCAATTAGATGGTTACAGTTCATTCCTCATACTCGACTGCTGTGAGGAGAGGGAAAGGAGACAACTACCTAAATGGGGAGGTGAATTGTTACCAGATCACTGTTGCAATATTTGTAGCTTCCAGCTCAACAGCAACATGACAGAAGCATGGGACAGTGTGTATGGGCCAAGGAGGAAATAGTAAGCGAGATCCCATATTCAAGGTTATTTTTTCTTCTGAGTGGTTATATAGTTGTTACTGTACTAATATTTACTTTAATATCTATTTACATTACACATTCAGAAGAGCTGCATTGATAGTAATAGGAACAGGAGTAGGCCATACAGCCCCTCGACCCTGCTCCATCATTCAAGAAGATCATGGCAGAACTTCTACATCAACTCTACTTTCCCGCCCTATCCCCATATCTCTTAATTCCCTTAGTGCCCAAGAATAATCTGCTCAACGATGCTCAGTTTGGGTTCTGCTAGGACCACTCGGCTCCAGACCTCATTACAGCCTTGGTCCAAACATGGAAGATTCCAATGTTTTCACCTCCATGACTCTATCTGAAATCTATCCCACATGTTGATCACACTGTGTAAAGAATTTCCTGACATCAATCCTAAAATTAGTTTTTACTTATCTGAACCTGCATCTCCTAGCAATTTAATTTAAAGTAATATTCCAGCTTAACTTTCATTCCATTAACAATGTTAAACACACCAACAAAATCACCTCTGAAACACCTCCTTCCTAGGCTGAAAACCCCAAGTTTTTCCAATCGTTCCTCATAATGCAGACCTGACACTGGGGATCAGCCTCATGGTTTTTCTCTGGACTGCCTCCAGCACCTAAAACTTTCTCGTGATTCTGGACAACCAGAACTGAATGCAGTATTCAAGGTGTGATCTGACCAAAGCACCATGCAGTTTGATCACTATCTCCTCCGACTTGTATTGTACGGTTTTAACTATGTAGATCAACATTCTTTTGGCTTGGTTTGTTGCTCTGCATTGGTTGGACAGGTTTAGTTTCAAATCTAAGACTGCTAGGTCTCTTTCAATTTCATTCGTGGATATTTCAACACCTTTCATAGAGTATATGAGTTGTCTATTTTTCCATCACAATACAGTCCTCACCGCTTATAGTGGGAGCGTTGGTGTTAGCAAGATTTGGCTGCTATAAACAGTGGACGTATAACCAATAAATTTAAAAACAGTACTGCACATTTAAAAAAAAAAAACGAGTTTTGACAAAATCCCTTGATGGCTGCTTTGTCTTAATTTATATACTGTGGTGCAAAAGAGTACTCCCCTCCCTTGCATACTGTACCTGAAGGTTTAGATCCTGGAGCTGGCGGACAACGTGCGCAAAACAATAAGTTGTTGCGCATCACCCCGCCGGCACATGCGGCTCGCCACTGCAACGATGAGGAGCTTCCCACCCCTCATCTCCCCAAGCCTGAGGCTGACCCTCTGGTGCACAGCTTGAGCTAGGGCATTCGAAGGAGCACCAAATGATACCAGAACGAAGTTGGTCGGATGCCAGGAAGTGCAATGACAGCCCCCGAAAACAAGAGAGTTTGGTCAATTTAAAAGTCGAAAAAAATGTGCAAAGAACAAGTTCGAAAGGGGAATAGTTAACCAGAACGCGGGGAAATTAACCAAAAAAGTTTTAGTAAAAGGGAAATTAAAATTTTTGAAAAACAAACCAAGCTGCAAACCGCCTTCCGTCCAGAGCAGAATTGTTTGTTTTCATAGCCTTTGCAAAGCTGACATTGCAACTTAGAAAATTAGGAGCATGATTCTTTTAAACAATGGATTGAGGAACGGAGAAATTAAAACAGATTGCTGCAGCTGATTGGAGTGTCTGAAATAGCTGGCCCTCTTAATTAAGTTTAAGCAACGTCTTTATAATTGACACCTATAGTAATGGCAAATGGTCAGCGCCATTTGCCAGATATAGGCAGTTGTCTGGGATAAGTGGGAATGGTAAGTGGTGGAGACTGTACTTTACACTTAGCCATATTAAATTTCATCTGACATTGTTCTGTCCAGTTACATATTTTGTCCAAATCATTCTGCAATTTCTGAGCTTCCTCTTCCTCAGCCCCAAATAGTTTGGCACAATCAGCAAATTTGACCACTTTGCATTGAGTTTCTGCCCTTACATAACCAGGAATTGTAGCACAGTGGTTATGTTACTGGACTAGTAATTCAGAGGCCTGGACTAATGATCCAGAGACACATGTTCAAATCCCAAATTTAAATTCAGTTAATTTAAAAAATTCGGACTAAAAAACTAGTATAAGTAATGGTGACCATGAAACTACCAGATTGTCATAAAATGTGCATCACCAAGAGTGGCAGCACCACTACTGACTGAACTGGCTGAGTCCTGAAAGACAGTTGCTAGACTGGACGTGGTGAGAGAACCAACACAAGGGAAAAACCTACTTGGCCTCGTTCTCACCAAGCTACCAGTCACAGATGCATCTGTCCATGACAGTATTGCTAGCAGTGACCACCACACAGTCCTTGTGGAGACGAAGTCCCGTCTTCACACCGAGGACACCCTCCATCGTGTTGTGTGGCACTACCACCATGTTAAATGGGATAGATTCAGAACAGATCTAGCAGCTCAAAACTGGGCATCCATGAGGCGCTGTGGGCCATCAGCAGCAGCAGAATTGTATTCCACCACAATCTGTAACCTCATGGCCCGGCATATCCCTCACTCTACCATTACCACCAAGCCAGGGGACCAACCCCGGCTTAATGAGGAGTGCAGAAGATGATGCCAGGAGCAGCACACTAGGCGTACCTAAAAATGAGATGCCAACCTGGTGAACCTACAACACAGGACTACATACCTGCTAAACAGCAAGCTATAGACAGAGCCAAGTGATCCCACAACCAACAGATCAGATTAAAGCTCTGCAGTCCTGCCGTATCCAGTCATGAATGGTGGTAGACAATTAAACAACTAACGGGAGGAGGAAGCTCCAAAAACATCCCCATCCTCAATGGTGGCGGAGCCCAGCACAAGTGCAAAAAGACAAGCATTTGCAACCATCTTCAGCCAGAAGTGCCGAGTGGATGATCCATCTCGGCCTCCTCCGGAGGTCCCCACCATCACAGAAGCCAGTCTTCAGCCAATTCGATTCACTCCACATATCAAGAAATGGCTGAGCCCACTGGATACAGCAAAGTCTATGGACCCCAACAACATCTCGGCTGTAGTGCTGAAGACTTGTGCTCCAGAACTAGCCACGCTGTTCCAGTACAGCAACAACACTGGCATCTAACCTCCAAAGTGAAAAATAGCCCAGGTATGTCCTGTCCACAAAAAGCAGGACAAATCCAATCCGGTCAATTACCTCCCCATCAGCCTACTCTTAATCATCGTCAGCAAAGTGATGGAAGGTGTCAGCAATAGCACTATTAAGCGGCACTTACTCACCAATGCTCAGTTTTGGTTCCACCAGGACCACTTGGCTCCAAACCTCATTACAGACTTGGTCCAAACATGAACAAAAGAGCTGAATTCTAGATGTGAGGCAAGAGTGATTGCCCTTGACAGCAAGGCAGCATTTGACAGAGTGTGGCATCAAGGAGCCCTAGTAAAATTGGGGTCAATGGGAGTCAGGGGGAACACTCTCCACTGGCTTGAGTCATACCTAGCACAGAGAAAGATGGTTGTTGGAGGCCAATCATCTCAGCCCCAGGACATCACTGCAGGGGTTTCTCAGGGTAGTGTCCTGGGGCCAACCATCCCATGAATAAAAAAACCTCCCATAACCAAGTACCAATTTTTTCTACCCTGCAGCCAGCTTCTTAACCTCAAAAATGTTTATTTTGAATCCCTACATCTTAGGAGTTTAATTAATAGCCTTTCCTGTGGAACTTTACCAAAAGCCCTTTGGAGGTTGAGGTACATCATATCATAGGGCTTACCACAGTCCACTTGGGTTGCCAATTTTTCAAAAGTAATTTAGGAGGCTGGACAGGCAGGATCGTTCCCTTCTGAATGAATATTGACTGCTGTTTGCTAGATTATTGTGCAGATAATCTTCAAATTTAGTCCTGATAACAGATTCCATTATTTTACATAGAATGGAAGGAAGGTCAGTAGTTGCCTGGTCACCCATTTTGAATATGGGCACCAAGTTAGCCTGTTTCAAATCTGCTGGTCAATCTCCAGTGGTCCATCAGTGATTAGTGCCGTTAAAATTTCTTCCCTGCTCTTTCTCCACACTGAAATAAATACCATCTATTCTTGCGGTTTTATATGTTTTGAACCTTTGTAGTTTTTCTAGGCCTTACATCTGATTTATATCTAAATCATAATCACAATCAAGTTTTGTGCAACTGTTTGACAGAAGTTTTCATTAAATTGAAAAATCTAAATTTTGGCAATTTAAAGACCATTTTGAAGAATCAACAAACTTAAGTTAACAAATTGTCATTGCTAGCCTATATCCAAGCCTGTATATCTTGTAAAGCAATGCAATAAATATAAAAACAGTATACCCATCACAAAAAGAGAGAAAATGAATTATGAGAGTAAACTGGCAAGAAATATTAAAACAGATAGTAAGAGCTTCTACAGATATATAAAAAGGAAGAGGGTAGCTTAAGTAAACATTGGTCCCTTAGAGGATGAGACTGGGGAATTAATAATGGGGAACAGGGAAATGGCAGAGGCTCTGAATAAATATTTTGCATCTGTCTTCATGGCAGAAGTCACTAACAACATCCCAATAATGGATAATCAAGGGGGGGACTAAAGACAAATCACTATCACTAAGGAAAAAGTACTCGGTAAAATAATGGGACTAAAAGACGACAAGTCCCCTGGAACAGATGGCCTGCATCCCAGGGTCTTAAAAGAAGTGGCTTCAGAGATAGTGGATGCATTGGTTGCAATATACCAAAATTCCCCGGACTCTGGAAAGGTCCCAGCAGATTGGAAAACCGCAAATGTAACACCCCTATTTAAGAAAGGAGGGAGACAGAAAGCAGGAAACTATAGACCAGTTAGCCTAACATCTGTCGTTGGGAAAATGCTGGAGTCCTTCATTAAGGAAGCAGTAGCAGGGCATTTGGAAAATCATAATGCAGTCAAGCAGAGTCAGCATGGTATTATGAAAGGAAAATCACGTTTAATAAATGTGCTGGAGTTCTTTGAGGGTGTAATGAGCAGGGTGGACAAAGGTGAGCCAGTGGATGTGGTGTATTTGGATTTCCAGAAGGCATTCGATAAGGTGCCACATAAAAGGTTACTGCATAAGATAAGAGCTCACGGAGTTGGGGGTAATATATTAGCATGGATAGAGAATTGGCTAACTAACAGAAAGCAGAGAGTCGGGATAAATGGGTCATTTTCTGGTTGGCAAACGGTAACTAGTGGGGTGCCACAGGGATCGGTGCTGGGGCCTCAACTATTTACAATCTACATTAATGACTTGGATGAAGGGACAGAGTGTAATGTAGCTAAGTTTGCGGATGATACAAAGACGGGTGGGAAAGCAAGTTGTGCAGAGGACTCAAAGACTCTGCAAAGGGATATAGACAGGCTAAGTGAGTGGGCAAACATTTAGCAGATGGAGTATAATGTGGAAAAGTGCGAGGTTATCCAAAATAACAGAAAACGCTGGAAAAACTCAGCAGGCCAGGCAGCATCCGTGGAGAGAGAAACAGAGTTAACGTTTCAGGTCGAAGACCCTTCGTCAGAACTGGAAAAAAGCAGGAAATGAAATAGATTTAAAGCAAGTATAATGCTGGGAAAAGGGGGAGGGGATGAAAGAACAAAAGGGAAGGTCAGTGGTAGTATAGAAGGCAGGAGACATTGAGTGACATTGAGAGATATTCAAGGCGAGAGGTGGTGGTAATGCGACAGGTTGAGGCTAGATGAAGTGTGAAATGCGCTGGCGGAATGAAGGACAGCTGCCAGCTTCTGGGAGGGAAGAAAAAAAGGGGCCAAACAAAAGGGTGGATGAAAAAAAAAATATATATATATATATATGGCTGTAGCGTGCCTAAACGAAAGATGAGGTGCTGTTCCTCGAGCTTACGCTGAGCTTCCGTGGAACAATGCAAGAGGCCGAGGATGGTGAGGTCAGAGTGGGAGTGGAGCGGAGAATTAAAATGACAGGCCACCGGGAGTTCGGGGTCCCCCTTACGGACTGAACGGAGGTGTTCCGCAAAGTGGTCACCCAATCTGCGTTTGGTCTCCCCAATGTAGGGGAGACCAAACGCGAGGTTATCCACTTTGGCAGGAAAAATAAAAAAGCAAATTATTTAAATGGAGAGAGATTACAAAAGGCAACAGTTCAGAGGGATCTGGGGGTCCTTGTGCATGAAACACAAAAAGTTAGCATGCAGGTACAGCAAGTAATCAAAAAGGCAAATGGAATGTTGGCCTTTATTGCAAGGGGGTTGGAGTATAAAAGCAGGGAAGTCCTGCTACAACTGTACAGGGTATTGGCGAGACCACACCTTGAGTACTGCGTACAGTTTTGGTCTCCTTAGTTAAGGAAGGATATACTTGCATTGGAGGCAGTTCAGAGACGATTCACTAGGTTAATTCCAGAGATGAGGGGGTTGACTTATGAGGAAGGGTTGAGCAGGTTGGGCCTATACTCATTGGAATTTAGAAGAATGAGAGGTGATCTTATTGAAACATACAAGATACTGAGGGGGCTCGACAAGGTAGATGCAGAGAGGATGCTTCCCCTCGTGGGAAAATCTAGAACTCAGGGGGCATAGTTTCAGAATAAAAGGTCGCCCTTTTAGAACTGAGATGAGGAGGAATTTCTTCTCAGAGGGTCGTAAATCTGTGGAATTCTCTACCGCAGAGAGCTGTGGGGGCTGGGTCATTAAATACATTTAAGGTGGAGATAGACAGATTTTTGCAAGATAAGGGAGTGAAGGGTTATGGGGAGCAGGCAGGGAAGTGGCTTTGAGCCCAAGATCAGCCATGATCTTATTGAATGGCGGAGCAGGCTCAACAGGCCAAGTGGCCTATTCCTGCTCCTATTTCTTATATTATGAGAAGTCGCACAACACCAGGTTATAGTCCAACAGTTTTATTTGAAATTACGAGCTTTCGGAGCTCTGCTCCTTCTTCAGGTACAGGTACAGTGAGGGAATACAAAATCGATTACACAGTATATATAGACAGAACAATGTGTCTGCAGAGATACAATCCGTCAGGGAGGCATTACATCAAAGACACAAGAGTACAGCTAAGACAATGAGGTGGGTCACAGGGGGTCCAACGTGTCAAATGCTGCCGTCTGCAGTTAAGCTTTTAACTTTTTTTTAAAAAAACTGGAAAAACAGACAACGATGTCGAGTCACGTTCTGTAGCGTGACATGAACCCGAGATCCCGGTTGAGGCCGTCCTCTACACGATATCAACAGGTTCCATCCCACCATCAAACTCACCATGGACTACTCCTCAGAATCGGTTTCATTCTTGGACACACGAATCTCCATCAAAGACAGACACCTCAGCACTTCACTCTACCGCAAGCCCACGGACAACCTCACGATGCTCCACTTCTCCAGCTTCCACCCTAACCACGTTAAAGAAGCCATCCCCTATGGACAAGCCCTGCGAATACACAGGATCTGCTCAGACGAGGAGGAACACGATGGACACCTACGGACGCTGAAAGACGCCCTCGTAAGAACGGGATATGACGCTCGACTCATCGATCGACAGTTCCGACGGGCCACAGCGAAAAATCGCATAGACCTCCTCAGAAGGCGAACACGGGACACAACCAACAGAGTACCCTATGTCGTCCAGTACTTCCCCGGAGCGGAGAAACTACGCCATGTTCTTCGCAGCCTTCAACATGTCATCGATGACGACGAACACCTTGCTAAGGCCATCCCCACGCCTCCACTACTCGCCTTCAAGCAGCCGCCTAACCTCAAAAGTACCATCGTTCGCAGCAAATTACCCAGCTGTCAGGAGAACAGCGACCACGACACCACACAACCCTGCCACGGCAACCTCTGCAAGACATGCCAGATCATCAACACAGATACCATCATCACACGTGAGGACACTACCCACCAGGTACATGGTACATACTCATGTGACTCGGCCAACGTTGTCTACCTCATACGTTGCAGGAAAGAATGCACCGCGGCATGGTACATCGGCGAGACCATGCAGACACAGACAACGTATGAACGGACACCGCGCAACAATCGGCAGGCAGGATTGTTACCTCCCAGTCGGGGAACACTTTAGCAGTCAAGGACATTCAGCCTCGGATCTGCGGGTTAGCGTTCTCCAAGGCGGCCTTCGAGACACACGACAACGCAAAATCATCGAGCAGAAACGGATAGCCAAGTTCCGCACCCATGAGGACGGCCTCAACAAGGATCTCGAGTTCATGTCACGCTACAGAACGTGACTCGACATCGTTGTCTGTTTTTCCAGTTTTTAAAAAAAAGTTAAGCTTAACTGCAGACGGCAGCATTTGACACGTTGGACCCCCTGTGACCCACCTCATTGTCTTAGCTGTACTCTTGTGTCTTTGATGTAATGCCTCCCTGACTGATTGTATCTCTGCAGACACATTGTTCTGTCTATATATACTGTGTAATCGATTTGTATTCCCTCACTGTACCTGTACGAGGAGCAGAGCTCCGAAAGCTCGTAATTTCAAATAAAACTGTTGGACTATAACCTGGTGTTGTGCGACTTCTCATTTTTGTCCAGCCCAGTCCAACACCAGCATCTCCGCATCATGATTCTTATATTATGAACTCGTTAAATATCTAATTTGTAACTTTTTTATTTATGACCTACAAAATTATTTTGACATACATAAGGGGGTCCATTGTAGGTCATTCACTACTTGTAAGATGTCACTGTCTGCTCACCTGCATTACTAAATAAATGTTACAACTATCATTATTGGTTGCTAAGTTAATGATTTCCTTGGAGTTTGTCCTGACCGCTTACAATCATGTACTTACGCCAATTTTATAGTAACATTTAAAATGTCACTTTTTTGACTGCTTTTAAAACCTAATCTTTTTTAAAAAAAATTTTTTTTTTTTTTTTTTATAAGGAGAGACAGATATAATCTGGATAATTACAGGCCAGTTAATTTAACACTTGTGGTAGGAAATTTGAGAGTCTTTTTAATTAAGGATGAAATTATCACATACCTGGGTAAAGAGAAAATAATTAGAAGTAACTAAAATGGAATTTTATAAGGACAGTCATGTTTAACAAACGTCAATTTTCTGAGGAGACAAGAGACATAGCAGATGAAAATGCAGTGGATATAGTATATATGGAGTTCAGGAAAGCCTTTGACAAAGCACCACACAGGAGAATGTTGGGGAAGGTTTAGGGGGTATGGAATTTGGGATAAGATTGCAAACTGGATAAAAAAATTGTTAGAAGGGAGAAAACCACATAGGAGTTAAGGACAGTTTTTTCTAAGAGTGATTGAAAGTGAATAGTGGTGTTTCACAGGGTTCAGCTCTGGGGCCACTTCTGTTCACTGTAGAACAAGGATTTGTATATAGGCCTAGAGAGATTAATGTCAAAATTTGCAGATGACACCAAAATACAAGGTATAAATTCTTTAGAGGACCAAATAAGCTGCATAAGAATATTGATAAGATGGGAAATAGGCTAAAAGCTGGCAGTTGGAATTCAATGTCAGTAGGCGAGACGTAATGCATTTTGGTTAAAAATTAGCAGTAACTATACTCAATGAAAATAGGGTTGGTGTTCTGGAATTGGGGGAGGGGTAAAAGATTCACAGGATATCAAAGGCAGCACCTCAGTTTCAGAAGGCCATAAAAAAAACTAATGGAATTCAAGGTTTTATCACAAAGTGTAGAATATAAAAGCCAAGAGGTAATGATGAGCCTATATAAAACCTTAATAAGACCTCAGTTAGAATTCTGCGTGCAATATTCGGCTCCACACTATAGGAAGGATATTGAGGCTTTAGGTAGAGTACAATGCAGATTTACGAGAATGCTGTCTGATATGAGGAACTATGAAGATAGATTTGAAAAATTGGGTCTCTTTTCATTAGAACAATACAGATTACAGCGTCAAAATTGGGAGAGCTGTCCCACAGACTAGTCAAGCAACAGCCGGACAGTCACACTCACAGAATCATACCTTTCAGCCAATGTCCCAAACTCCTCCATCACCATCTCTGGGAATGTCCTGTCCCACCGGCAGGACAGACCCACCAGGGGTGGCGGCACAGTGGTATACAGTCAGGAAGGAGTGGCCCTGGGAGTCGTGAACATTGACTCCGAACCCCATGAAGTCTCATGGCTTCAGGACAAGCATGGGCAAGGAAACCTCCTGTTGGTTACCAGCTAGCACCCTCACTCAGCTGATGACTCAGTGCTCCTCCATGTCGAACACCACTTGGAACAGCACAGAGTAGCAAGGGCACAGAATGCACTCTGGGTGGGGGACTTTAATGTCCATCACCAAGAGTGGTTCGGTAGCACCACTACTGACCGAGCCCTAAAGGACATAGCTGCCAGTCTGGGTCTGCGACAGGTGGCGAGAGAACCAACACGAGGGAAAAACCTACTTGACCTCGTCCTCACCAATCTACCTGTCACAGATACATCTGTCCATGACAGTATTGGCAGCAGTGACCACCGCACAGTCAGTCATTGTGGAGACGAAGTCCCGTCTTCACACCAAGGACACCCTCCATTATGTGTTTTGGCACTACCACTGTGCTAAATGGGATAGATTCAGAACAGATCTAGAAGCTCATAACTGGGCATCCATGAGGCGCTGTGGGCCATCATCAGCAGCAGAATTGCATTCCACCATAATCTGTAACCTCATGGCCTGGCATATCCCTCACTTTACCATTACCATCAAGCCAGGGATCCAACCCTGGTTCAATAAGGAGTGTAGAAGAGCATGCCAGGAGCAGTACCAGGCATACCTAAAAATGAAGTGCCAACCTGGGGAAGCTGCAACACAGGACTACATGCATGCTAAAAAGCAGAAGCAGCATGCTATAGACAGGGCTAGGCGATCCCACAATCAACGGATCAGATCAAAGTTCTGCAGTCCTGCCACATCCAGTCGTGAATGGTGGTAGACCATTAAACAACTAACGGAAGGAGGAGGCGGCTCCATGAATATCCCCATCTTCAATGATGGTGGAGCCCAGCACGTGAGTGCAAAAGACAAGGCTGAAGCGTTTGCAACCAAGTTCAGCCAGAAGTGTCGAGTGGATGATCCATATCTGCCTATTCCGGAGGTCCCCACCATCACAGAAGCCAGTCTTCAGCCAATTTGATTCACTCCACGTGATATCAAGAAACGGCTGAGCGCACTGGATACAGCAAAGGCTATTGTGCTGAAGACTTGTGCTCCAGAAATAGCCGGGCCTCTAGCCAAGCTGTTCCAGTACAGCTACCAGACAATGTGGAAAACTGCCCAGGTATGTCCTGTCCACAAAAAGCAGGACAAATCCAATCCGGCCAATTAGCGCCCCATCAGTCTACTCTCAATCATCAGCAGTGATGGAAGGTGTCATCAACAGTGCTATCAAGCGGCACTTACTCACCAATAACCTGCTCACTAATGCCCAGTTTGGGTTCCGCCAAGACCACTCGGCTCCCGACCTCATTACAGCCTTGGTCCAAACATGGACAAAGGAGCTGAATTCCAGAGGTGAGGGGAGAGTGACTGCCCTTGACATCAAGGCAGCATTTGACCGAGTGTGGCATGAAGGAGCCCTAGTAAAACTGAAGTCAATGGGAATCGGGGGTGGGGGGGGGGCGGGGGAGGAGAAAGAGAGAAGGACTCTCCACTGGCTGGAGTCATACCTAGCACAAAGTCAGATGGCTGTGGTGGTTGAAGGTCAAATCATCACAGCCCCAGGACATCGCTGCAGGGGTTCCTCAGTGCAGTGTTCCAGGCCCAACCATCTTCAGCTGCTTCATCAATGACCTTCCCTCCAACATAAGGTCAGAAATGGGGATGTTCGCTGATGACTGCACAGTGTTCAGTGCCATTCACAACTCCTCAGATAATGAAGCAGTCCATGCCCGCATGCAGCAAGACCTGGACAACATTCAGGCTTGGGCTGATAAGTGGCAGGTAACATTCGCGCCACACAAGTGCCAAGCAATGACTATCTCCAACAAGTGAGAGTCTAACCACCGCCCCTTGACATTCAACGGCATTACCATCACTGAATCCCCCACCAACATCATCCTGGGAGTCACCATTGACCAGAAACTTAACTGGACCAGCCACATAAATATTGTGGCAACAAGAGCAGGTCAGAGGCTAGGTATTCTGCAGCAAGTGTCTCACCTCCTGACTCCTCAAAGCCTTTCCACCGTCTACAAGGCACAAGTAAGGAGTGTGACGGATTACTCTCCACTTGCCTGGATGAGTGCAGCCCCAACAACACAAGATGCTCGACACCATCCAGGACAAAGCAGCCCGCTTGATTGGCACCCCATCCACCACCATAAACATGCACTCCCTCCACCACTGGCATACTGTAGCTGCAGTGTGTACCATCTACAAGATGCACTGCAGCAACTCACCGAGGCTCCTTCGGCAGCACCTCCCAAACCCGCGACCTCTTCCACCTAGAAGGACAAGGGCAGCAGGCACATGGGAACACCACCACCTCCAAGTTCCCCTCCAAGTCACACACCATCCTGACTTAGAAGTAGATCGCTGATCCTTCATAGTCACTGGGTCAAAATCCTGGAACTCCCTACCTAACAGCACTATGGGAGTACCTTCACCACACGGACTGTAGCGGTTCAAAGCGGCGGCTCACCACCACATTCTCAAGGGTAATTAGGGATGGGCAATAAATGCTGGCTTTGCCAGCGACGCCCACATCCCATAAACAAAAAAAAAATGATGGGGCAATACGATAGATGTGATAATAATGAAGAAAAGATGGGATAGGACTGATCGAAGCCGATTGTTTCCAGCAGTTGAAGGGTCGAGAACAAGGGACCATAGAGACGAGATTGAATGCAAGAGATTTAGAACAGAGAACACGAGAAACTTCTTTATATAGAGTTGTGGTTCTGTGGAATTCACCTCCAGGGTTGGTGATTGAGGCAGAAACTATGCCAACATTCAAGATTAGATTGGATAGGTGGATATAGGGAAAGGGGATGAAGGGATATGGGAACAGGGTGGGCAAATGTGAGTAGTGTATTTGCTCAGGGAAGGATAAACACCTACACGATGTCAATGAGTGGCGCGTTTCCATGTTGCAACTTCTATGTATTTCTATGTTTAATCTGAATCTCAAATACAGATGGGCATTGTTATTCATGCTTCCCTGCATCCCATTTATAATATCTCTTTCCTTCCCCCAGAGCATTTACTTGAAGGGTAGCAGTGCATTACAAGCCAGTAATTCAATAGAACAATGATAATCTATGAATATTTATAATCAGAACTCATTACTTCTACTGCAAATGCAGTCAGTCATTCAAAGTGAAGATAAATTGTGTTACTGGTACTAAAATACCAAATTTCTGGTTGAGTACAACAAAGTAGCCGATATTACTAAGTAGTTTGCTGGCATGATCATAACCTTTGTGAAAAGGACTTCTGCCAGTATCTTAATCCTGGTTACACTGAGCACCAGTTTCACTTCGGCACAGATTTCAGAAATTTGAGCCAGTTGTATATTTCTTGGAAGCTTTTCAAAATCATACATGTGCACAACCCCAGAATGTGTCTTGCAACACTAAGGAAATTATACAAATCATTTTGCAGTGCATCAGGGGTGTATTAGTCAGCACCAACTTGGCTGGATACTGTTGGGCAAACCTCGTGTTGGTTACTATTCCAGTTTAACCAAGTTTGCAACAAAGATTTAGTTGTTATATGACACATCAGGAATGATGTTTCAAAACATTTCAGGTTAACCAGAGTATAAGGACACTCGTGAATACTTACTAATATACTTTCAAAACTTCAATATATTAATTGCTCAAAATGAGATAACAGATCAACCATGATCTAACTGAATACCAGAACAGTTTTGAGGGGCCTACTCCTGTTTCTATGTTCCCAAGTTGTACCCTAGCCACATTATAAAACACAAAAGATGGCTAGGCTTTTTACCACTGTTCCAGTTTTACAGAAGGTTCAAGTAAAGTTGAAACTTGAGTAATCTTGATAATTCCAGAGAGAATAGTGACTTGCATTCTGTGATGTCACACACAAATAAGCCAATGACGCAAGTGCCAACTTTGGTTTAGTGGTAGCACTCTCTCTTCCGAGTCAGAAGGTTGTGGGTTCTAGTCCCTCTCCATAGGCCTGAGCACATAATCTAGGCTGACACTTCAATTCAGTACGGAGTACTACACTGTCAGAGGTGCCATCTTTCAGGTGAGATATTAAACCAAGGCCGTGTCCTCTCGGGTGGAAATAAAAAATCCCATAAAAGAAAACAACTTGCATTTATATAGCGTCTTTAACACAGCAAAACTTCCCATGGCGCTTAAACAAAAGCGTCATCAATAAAAACATTTTTTTGACACCGAGCCACAGAAGATGATATCAGGACAAATGACCAAAAGCTTGGTCAAAGAGGTAGGTTTTAAGGAGCATCTTAGAGGTGGAGAGGTTTAGGGAAGGAATTCCATAGCTTAGGGCCAAGGTAGCTGAAAGCACAGCTGCCAATGGTGGAGCGATTAAAAATTGGGGATGTGCAAGGCACCAGAATTGGAGGAGCGCAGATATCTCAAAGGCTTGTAGGGCTGGAGGTGGTTACAGAAATAGGGAGGAGCAAGGTCATGGAGGGATTTGAAAACAAGGATGAGGATTTTAAAGTTGAGGTGTTATCGGACCGGGAGCCATTTTAGATCAGCAAGCACGGGGTGATGGGTGAACGAGACTTGATGCGAGTTATGATACGGGCAGCAGAGTTTTGGATGAGCACAAGTTTACATAGGGTGGAAGATGGGAGGCCAGCCAGGAGAGCATTGGAGTAGTAAAGTCTAGAGGTAACAAAGGCATGGATGAGTGTTTCAACAGATGAGCTGAGGCAGGGTTGGAGTCAGGCGATGTTATGGAGTTGGCAGGCTTGGTGATGGAGTGGATGTGTGGTCGGAAGCTCTTCTTGGGGTCAAACACCAAGGTTGCGAATGGTCTGGCTCAACTTCAGACAGTTGAAAGGGATGGAAACAGTAGTCAGGGAATGGATTTTGTGGCGAGGACCAAAGACAATGGCTTCAGTCTTCCCAATATTTAGTTGAACAAAATTTCTGCTCATCCAATATTGGATGTCGGACAAGCAGTGACACAAATTTAGAGACAGTGGCGGGGTCTAGAGAGGTGGAGGTGAGCTAGAGCACAGTGTCATTAGCGTACATGTGGAACCTGATGTGTTTTTGGATGATGTCGCCAAGGGGCAGCATGTATGAGAAATAGAAGGGGGCCAAGGCTAGATCCTTGGGGGGTCTCCAGAGGTAACGATACAGAGTGGAAAGAGAAGCCATTGCAGGTGAAGAGAAGCCATGGCAATATTCGAAGAGCAGAGGGAACCTCCAAGTGTCCTGGTCAATAAGAGATGATCTGATCTGATCATTAATTTCATTTCTGTTTGTGGAACCTTGCTGTGTGCAAAGGTGCCATGTTTCCCTACATTACAACAATGACTATACTTCAAAAGTACTACATTGGTTGTGAAGTGTTTTGTCATGTCCTGAGGTTGCAAAAGGTGCTTTCTTTCTATACAAATGTAGAAACTGAGCACAAACAGCTGTTTTACAAAGTCCCATTTCACCTTTTTAAGAAATTATTCAGTACTTATTTTGAATACGGTCATTGAATTAGCATCAATCACCATTATGTCAAAGCTTTCCACATTTGATGTGTGGAACCATTTCTTCTAATCTTCCCCTTTATGTATTTAGTGCTCGTCTTGATATTATCATCTCTTGGGTTCAATTTATCTACTAATGAAAATTATATATTTATGTTTACCTAATTTTCTCAACCAATTTTTCAAATAACAATTCATCAAACTTTCTGAAACTTCATGTAAACTACATATAGTGTCCCCTTGCCTATACTTTCTCCAAAAAAAAATCAGCCCAGTCAAATGAAGGAAAACAGAATAAAGATTTGGGAAACTCTTTAAAGAAAAGTATCAAAAATGAAATTTCAGTACACACTATAGAGTGTTTGAAAGTGTAACATTAATAATTTTGAATACTTAGTTTTTTTTCCAACTTAAAGAAATCTGTATTTGAACAAATCAAATAACTACCAGTTTACGTAATTCATTTTTTTGGGAGAAGGGAAGGGTGTAAAAGACAAATGCTAAAAATAATAAGCATGTTTACTCACATCAAGTAGTCAGGCTTTTTGGTTGGTAATGTAGGATTGCTGGAACCAGTGCACTTCCTATTCATTCCTGCAAAAGAATAGAGGCTTCTGTATATCTGTTGACATACAGCAGAGGACAGCAGAAGGTACAGAAATAACAGCAAACTTTTGATCTTTGTCACACTGCAGATAAAACTTGTGGGAAGATTTTAATGCTTTTGCTTCTGTATTACATTTTTCAATGAAATAATGCACTAGTTTTCAACTCTACAGATTACAAACAGCAGCAGCCATATGGTCAGCTCAGCCACTACCAATAATGGGCCTCGAGTTCGTAACGGCAATAACTGAATTACCCACACAATAGAGGTCAAAGCACTAAGATCTCCACCCAGGGTCAGTCTCCTACTGTTTCCAAATCCTGCAGACAAGGGACCATTCAGGAATTAATTTATTGAAAGCAGCAGATGTGGCTATAGTGTTGAAGAATGCAATTTTAGGACCTTTCCCACCCTATGTGTTGTGGGAATCAAGAATGACAACACAGCACGGTTATTAACTAAAACTAGGTTAGAGTATGCAATTCTCATTCCGACACTGAATTTTCCTTCTGTAGCTGCAAAATCTGAACAGTCTTCAATGTTAGCTGCAGCAACATGTGACAGCAAGCCATGCTGCAAATTCTGTGCCTTTTTTTGAACCACACTAACAACTTCAAAATTAGTCAATTCAAAATTGTGCATTTTTCAATATTCAAAGCAAATAATAGAAACTTCAGAGTGGAATATGTTTAATGCTGACATTTTGATTACTGGGCCATTAACAATTAACTATTTTAGTCCTGCATTCAGTTGCCCAAATGTTTTCTCTTTAGCTTTTATTTAAAATACAGCATAGACAATAGCCTAGGATTACAAGTTATTGTATTTTTACGAGTTTATAACATTCACACACATTTTTAAGAAGTCTTTGCACATTTTGATTAAACAGCGTTTGTGGGAGGTGTACATAGCTTTCCCAGCATAATTGTGCTTATGCTGGCAATGTGGATTTAAGAGTTAAAGTAACTTATTTTTCATTGATCTCTGGGATTCAGAAAGGTTAGGAAATGTGGGGTCCTGCCTACTAGTATTTCTATTGGTTGAGAACACTGTCCAATTACAATTTACTTTCCTGCATTTTATAAAAAGAAATTTACACAGAAATTAGTGAAAAAACAGCAGAATTTGATCTATAAATATTATTTAATGGTTAAATAGTTAATAATTTAGACTGTCTTGAAGCTAGTGAGTATTCAAAATAGTTACAGAAAAAGATTGGTTGATGGCAATAAGTTCAAGAGGTAGATCAGCTACATTTATGTATGCTCAAACACTGATGCTTTGGTCCCCAGGAAAACATTTACTCTCTCCCATCCTAGTTGTTCCCACTGGTATGGCCCCCATCTTTGTTCCCTCAGATCCAAGGAATGCAGAGGTGCACAACTGGTTTAACTATCAATTACCATATTTGGCTGGACCATGTCAAGCAGTTTGCTGGCCACTCACATTCCCCCCCCACCCCCCCCCCAAGCTATCTGAAATTTTAAATGGTTTCCTCTCAGGTATTGTCCTCTCCCTTGTAAAACAGCCATCATTATTAACATAACATAAGAAGCAAGAGCAGGAATAGGCCATACGGCCCCTCGAGCCTGCTCTGCCATTCAATATCATGGCTGATCATCGACCTCAACTCCACTTTCCCGCCCGATCGCCATATCCCTTGATTGCCCACGAGTCTAAAAATCAATCTATCTGAGCCTTGAATATACTCAACGACTCAGCATCCACAACCCCTTGGTGTAGAGAATTCCAAAGATTCACAACCCTCCGAGTGAAGATATTCCTCCTCATCTCAGTCTTAAATGGCCGACCCTTTACCCTGAGACTATGCCCCCTGGTTCTAGACTCTCCAGCCAGGGGAAACAAACTCTCAGCATCTACCCGGTCAATCCCACTTAGTATCTTATATACTACAGCCACTGGTTCCCCTTTATCTACCCGTATAAAACCGTGTTGACTCTGCCTAACCATTGATTTTCCCCGTTACCACGCCCTAATAATAGACTCTAGTATTTCCCCTACTATTGAGGTCAGGCTAACTGGCCTGTAAGTTCCCGGTTTTCTCTCTCCCTCCTTTCTTCAATAGCGGTGTTACATTTGCTACCTTCCAATCCACAGGGACCATTCTAGAATCTAGGAAATTCTGGAAGATCAAAACCAATGCATCAACTATCTGTGCAGCCACCTGTTTTAACCCCTAGTCTTTTAGTCCCACGGACATCAGCATTTGGGGGTAGCACATTTGGGGTAGCATTGGAAAGGCAGCCATCTGTCTGGCAGCACTGAGATGGAGTCTCAGCCTGTCTTTATTTTAAGGGCTCCAAGGATCAGAAAGAAGATGACAGCGTCTGGAAGCATGGTTACAATCTTGGGATTAAAGAGCACTGGAAATGTAATTTAGGGATTTGTGACCACTGTGGTGCTGGTGGGGCAGGCTGGAGTTTTGGAGTGGGGATAGAAATCTGGAGTGTGGGGGCCTGGGGTGGCTCAGAGCACAGAGAAGTCAGAATCTAGTATTGGGATGCTGTTGCAATCTGGCAGTATGGGAGGAGAGTCCAGGAAAATGGGACTCAGAATACCCTTGATCGCTTTCAGACCATCAGGTATCCCCCTACCCACCATGTTCCTGCCCGTTATTTCCTGATCAGATTCATCTGCAGCCTCTTTTGTGCCCTCAGATATCCCTCCTGCACCATTTTCCCCATTAGTCAGTTCCTGCCTTAAAGTATTCAAGGGTAAATTTTCTATTTCAACATTCCAGGAGTAGGCCAGGTTAATGGTCAGAAAATCATGGGCTGGGGGTCTGCAATTTTTTGATATGCACTTGCAGCAAACACTAGAAGCAGAAAAGTTCCCTTTTAGTGCAGTGAGTTTGCCAACTTATTAGGGTCTTTAGTAAGCACAAATTTAAAATGCTCAGTGGTTTATCTTATAGTTTCCAACTTTTATTAAAAAATCCTTAAACCTCAAAAAGTTTGTTTTTAAACTTAATTTAATTGAAATAAAAAGGAGAGTAAAAAGGAAATACATTCTTGATAAATAATCTTTGTTTTGGTTTTAAATGTCAAAAGAAACACACTCGCTTTGATATATTGAAAAATTCTGCAAACTTCACATGCACAAGAATAAAAACTTTAAGGGAAGCATCAAAAGATATCGAAGACAAATCATTGGGTAAATTTAATCAGGTTATTGTGAAACACAATTTTGATTTTTGTTTCAAATTTGTACACTGATAATTTTAGTTAGAGAAAGTTGGCAGAGCCCCCCCCACCCCCCCAAAAAAAGCACTTGAGTGATTAAGTTGGTTCACATTGTCCCCCTTTTAAAAAAAATATATAATTGTTGACCAGTGTGGAGAACTTAAGTGACTGTGAAAGAGTTTTGCATTATAGCGGTTTTTACAAGTGCCTTCCATTGTAAATTTTAACATAAAAAAGGTTAGAGAATAATGTTTGTGGGCAGGAAGTGCATGCCACACAAAATTTCTAATACACAGATACCTCAAGAAATGGGGAGGAAGGGAAGGGAGCAAGTACCCCCTGTAACTAAGCCTCCACTATAATGGAGTAGTTAATTTTCCAAATCCTAGGATTAGATTAAGCATGCTGATGTAACAGCACTATGAATATAAAACCCATGTCTTTATTAAACCGATTACCATGCTTTGTCTATGCCTTCCAACAGCCAAGTGCATCCAAATCAGCTTTTCACTAAAATAAATCATGTTTGCATGCATAAATTAAATAAAAACAAAACCTGAGAGAAATAAGAGGTAACTTTGAAGCAGATTACTCTTTGCCTCAACCCAGAGCAATGGTTACAACACATGCAGGGATTTATTAAAAAAAGGGAAAAGGAGTAGAATATAAGGAAGTAATTTAAAAAAAACCTCACTTTGGCCTCTAGCCAAGCTGTTCCAGTACAGCTACAACACTGGCATCTACCCGATCATGTGCAAAATTGCCCAGGTATGTCCTGTCCACAAAAAGCAGGACAAATCCAATCTGGCCAATTACCACCCCATCAGTCTACTCTCAATCATCAGCAAAGTGATGGAAGGGGTCATCGACAGTGCTATCAAGCGGCACTTACTCACCAATAACCTGCTCACTGATGCCCAGTTTGGGTTCCGCCAGGACCACTCGGCTCCAGACTGCTTTACAGCCTTGGTCCAAACATGGACAAAAGAGCTGAAGAGAGAGTGACTGCCCTTGACATCAAGGCAGCATTTGACAGAGTGTGGTATCAAGGAGCCCTAGCAAAATTGAAGTTAATGGGAATCAGGGGGAAAACCCTCCACTGGCTGGAATCATACCTAGCACAAAGGAAGATGGTTGCGGTTGTTGGAGGCCAAACATCTCAGCTCCTGGAAATCACTGCAGGAGTTCCTCAGGGCAGTTTCTTAGGCTCAACCATCTTCAGCTGCTTCAATGACCTTCCCTCCATCATGGGATCAGAAGTGGGGATGTTCGCTGATGATTGCAGTGTTCAGTTCCATTCGCAACTCCTCAGATAATGAAGCAGTCCGTGCCCACATGCAGCAAGAGCTGGACGACATTCAGGCTTGGGCAGATAAGTGGCAAGTAGTATTTGCGCCATACAAATGCCAGGCAATGACTATCTCCAACAAGAGAGTCGAACCACCGCCCCTTGACATTCAACGGGATTACCATCGACAAATCCCCCATCAACATCCTGGGGGGTCACCATTGACCAGAAACTTAAGTGGACCAGCCACAAATACTGTGGCTACAAGAGGTCAGAGGAGAGTGTCTCACCCGACTCCCCAAAGCCTTTCCACCAAGGCACAAGTCAGGAGTATGATGGATTACTCTCCACTTGCCTGGATGAGTGCAGCTCCAACAATACACAAGAAGCTCAACACCATCCAGGACAAAGCAGCCCACTTGATTGGCACCTCATCCACCACCTTAAACATTCACTCCCTCCACCACCGGTGTACCGTGGCTGCAGCGTGTACCATCTACAAGATGCACTGCAGCAACTCGCCAAGGTTTCTTCGACAGCACCTCTCAAACCCGTGACCTCTACTACCTAGAAAGACAAGGGTAGCAAGCACATGGAAACACCATCACCTCCAAGTTACAAACCATCTTCACTTGGAAATATATCGCCACTGGGTCAAAATCCTGTAACTCCCTCCCTAATAGCAGTACCTTCACCACACAGACTGCAGCAGTTCAAGGCAGCAGCTCACCACCATCTTCTCAAGGGCAATTAGGGATGGGCAATAAATGCTGGCCTTGCCAGCGGCGCCTACATCCCATGAACAAAAAAAAACTTGGGACTTAGTTGCTTATGAATACCAGGTCTTCCTCTGCATTCCACAATATGTCCTGGAACAATACCTGCTAATTCATATCTTCTACATTTTTCACAAAATGACATCTCACATTTACATACATTGCAGACACTTAAGTCATAACAAAACTTTGGCGTTTTCCTCTTATTGTGCTTAAGCCGCTAATATCCAATCATGTCTAACTTCATTGCATACCTGAATCAGAATTGGCATCTTTATCTTTGATGGGTTTTTTTTGTTCCTCAATTTCATTTCTGCATTCTCCGCTATCCTCATCATTCTTCTCCTTGCTCTTTTTCTCCTTTTCTCTTTCTTTGTCTTTGTGTTTTTTAGCTTTCTTTTTTGATTTTCCATGAGAAGAACAGTCTTTGCTGATGACACTTGAGCACTCCAGTTGGTGTGGTGGGCTTTCCACTGTAGTCCTAGAGGTAAGCTTTTCTTGCTGGTCCTCATAACCCTCACCAGTTTGACCAACAGAATCAACTGGCAGATCTTGAGTTCCCCTTCCTTCAGGTGTGCACGGGGAATTGGAGTTAGAATTCACAGTGTGAGCAATAGAAACTGGAAGTAGCACAGGTGGTGGTGCTGGGGGAGGAGGATGAGGAGGAGCAACTGGGGCAGTAACAACAACAATTTTCTCACTGGAGGGATTTAAATGACCATTAAGGGTTGGCTGCACACGATTGGTAAGGTGAGATATTCTGGGCTTCTTGCTTGCTAGTGGGTCAATGAAATCTGAAGGCAGAGATCGCTTCTGTAAAAACATTGAAGGTAATATTAAGCTCTGTTCAATAAGGTTTTGAAAAGATAAATGTTTTCGAAGCCGAGTACTGTACCCACCTTCTTGCAATTAAATCCAGGTTAGTTACCAAGTATCAAGCTAATTTTCTGAAAATTATGCCACAGCATGCACACTATGCCGCAATTTTCCTTTACCTGCAGACACAAGTTACACCTACATCATCAAAATACTATTCGCTGAATGGGTAGTGCAGTGGGCTATTACACTGACCTTTCATGTCTGAGATCGGAGTTTGAATCCAGCCAGGTTGATGGGATAAAAAATCTGCTAGCTAGGTCACACTAATGTAATAGCTGTTCTTCTGAAATTGAGATTAAAACACATTGCTGGCAGTGTACGACAGAGCCTTAGTCTCCAATACTGACTGCATACCTGAAGTGGAGAGTTTCAATTGCTGATAAACGTCTTTAACAACTTGCATTTACATAGTGCCTTTAACATAGTAAAACGTCCCAAGGCGCATCACAGGAACAAAATTTGACAGCCACATAAGGAGATATTAGGATAGGCATGGTCAAAAGGTTTTAAGGAGTGTCTTAAAGGAGGAGAGGTGTGTAGAAAGGTTTAGGGAGGGAATTCCATAGCTTATGGCCTAGACAGTTGAAGGCATGCTGCCAATGGTGGAGCAAAGAAAATCGAGGATGTGCAAGAGGCCAGAATTGAAGTGCGGAGATCTTGGAGGGTTGTAGGACTGGAGGAGGTTACAAAGATAGGGAGGGGCGAGTCAGTGGAGGGATTTTAAAAACAAGGATGAGAATTTTGAAATTGAGGCATTGCTGGACCGGGAGCCAATGTAGGTCAGCGAGCACTGGGGTGATGGGTGAACGGGACTTGGTGCGAGGTAGGATATGGAGAGAGTTTTGGATGAGCTCAAGTTTATGGAGGGTGGAAGGGCGGCCAAGAGAGCATTGGAATAGTCGAGCCTAGAGGTAACAAAGGCATGGATGAGAGTTTCAGTAGCAGATAAACTGGAGCTGAGGCAGAGACCAGCAATGTTATGAAGGTGGAAGTAGACTGTCTTGGTGATGGAAAGGACATTTGTGGGAGGGGTTGGAAGCTCAGCTCAGGGTCCAGTAGAACACCAAGGTTGCGAACAGTCTGGTTCAACCTCAGACAGTGGCCGGGAGAGGGATGGAGACGGTGACTACGGAATGGAGTTTGTGGCGAGCACCTTAGGTAATGGCTTTGTCCTTCGAATATAGGAGAAAATTTCTGCTCACCCAATACTAGATGTCGGACAAGCAGCGTGACAAATCAGAGACAGTGGAGGGGTCAAGAGAAGTGGTATGAGGTAGAGCTGGGCGTCAATGTACAGGTGGAACTTGACGTGTTTTCAGATGATGTCGCCGAGGGACAGCATGTAGATGAGAAATAGGAGGGGGCCAAGGATAGATAGATCATTGGGGGACTCGAGGCAACGGTGCAGGAAGAGAAAACATTGCAGGTAATTCTCTGGCTATGATTGGATAGATAGGAATGAAACCAAGCGAGGGTAGTCCCACCCAGCTGGGCTACGGTGGAAGGGCGTTGGAGGAGGATGGTGTAGTCAGGTCGAGAAGGATGAGCAGGGATAGTGTACCATGGTCATTTTCATATAAGATGTCATTTGTGACTTTGATAAGTGCCATTAAAGTCCTGTGGCAGGTGTGGCAACCTGATTGGATGGGTCAAAAATGGAGTTGCAGGAAAAGTGGGCTCGGATTTGAGAGGCAACAACACGTTCAAGGACTGGAGGAAAGGGTGGTTGGAGATGGGCGGTAATTTCTAAGGACAGTGTGGGTTTTTTGAGGAGGGTAGTGATGCTGGCAGATTTGAAGAGGGGGGGGGGGGGGGGAAAACAGTATCCGAGCAGAGGGAAAAGTTAACATTAACCAGCTAGCATGGGAGCCAGGAAGGGTTGTCGGGTGGTCAGCAGTTTGGTGGAAATATGGGTCGAGGGAGCAGGAGGTGAGTCTCATGTACAAGATGAGCTCGGAGAGGGCATGAGGGCAGTTAGGAGGGCCTCACCTCCACCTTTGATGCTCCAGTCCCCATTAAAACCATTACTTCCTCTCACCCTGGTCGTTCTCGTTGGTATGGCCCTCATTTCCCTTCCCTTAAATCCAAGGGAAGCAGACATCAATGTATATGGCAGACAACTGGTTTAGCCATTCATCGCCAAATCTGGCTGGACCACAAAGCACTAACTGCTCACTATTCCAGAATCATCCTGGAATGCAAAGATAACACCCAGCTTCTTTTCTCTACTGCAAACAGTCTCCTCCACCTGCATCTCCAACAAGTGCAAGGAGCTCATGGACTTTTGTCACTAAGATTAAGACCATCTGTTCAGCTGCCTCTGCCACTTCCCTCCCTTCCACTAGCCCACCGGGTCAAACTTCCTCTAAGATTCGCATCCCCCACCCCACCCTAGCCCCAAACTCACATCTTTCTCTAGTTTTTCTCCAATCTCCTGTCATGCCCTCGAGCTCACCTTGTTCATGAGACCTACCGCCTGCTCCTCGCCCATATGCCCATTAAATTGCTGACCACCCAACTTCCCTTCCTGGCCCCCATGTTAGCTGATCTTGTTAACTATTCCCCCCCACCCCCCAGCTACCGTTACCCCCCTTCCTCTTCAAATCTGCAGTCATTGCCATTCTCTCTCCGTCTTTGCAAACTACTACCCCGTCTCCAACCTCCCTTTCCTCAAGTCCTTGAATGGATGTTGCTTCCCAAATCCATGCCCATCTTTCGCAGAACTCCATTTCTGAATCCTCTAATCAGGTTTGCATCCCTGCCACCGTACTAAAACAGCTCTCAAAGTCACAAATGACATCCTATGTGACGGCAGCCATGGTATACTATCCCTCCTCGTCCTGCCTGCAGCCTTTCACCGCACTATCCTCCAACGCCTGTCCACCATTGTCCAGCTGGGTGGAACTGCACTTACCTCGTGCCATTCTTATCTATCCAGTCGTAGCCAGAGAATCACCTGCAATGGTTTCTCTGCTCGCTCCCACATTGTTACCTCTGGTGTCCCCCAAGGATCTATCCTTGGCCCCCCCCCCCCCATTTCTTATCTACATGCTGCCCCTCGGCAACATCATCCGAAAAAAAGCATCAGGTTCCACATGTACACTGGCGACACCCAGCTCTACCTTACCACCACCCCTCTCGCCCCCTCCACCGTCAGACTTATCAGACATCCAGTACTGGATGAGCAGAAATTTCCTCCAACTAAATATCGGGAAGACTGAAGCCCTCATCTTCCATCCCTCTCACTGGCAACTGTCTGAGGCTGAACCAGACTGTTCGCAACCTTGGTGTTATATTTGACCCCGAGATGAGCTTCTGAGCACAAATCTGCATCATCACTAAGACTGCCTATTTTCACCTCCGTAACAACGCCCGACTACGCCACTGTCTCAGCTCATCTGCTGTTGAAACCCTCATCCATGCTTTGGTTACGTCTAGACTTCAGCATTCTAACGCACTCCTGGCCAGCCTCCCATCTTCCACCCTCCATAAACTTAAGGTCATCCAAAGCTCTGCTGCCTAACTTGCACCAAATCCCACTTACCCATCACCCCCGTGCTCAGTGACCTACATTGGCTCCCAGTTAAGCTCCCGGTCAAGTAATACCTCTTAAAATTCTCATCCTGTTTTCAAATCCCTCCACGGCCTCGGCCCTCCCCATCTCCAAAACCTCCTCCAGCCCTACAACCCTCGGATATCCGCGCTTCTCCAATTTGGCCTCTTGCACATCCCATTTTAATAGCTTCACCATTGGCAGCCGTGCCTTCAGCTGCCAATGTCCTAAACTCTGGGAATTCATTCACTAAACTTCACCACCTCTTTCCTCCTTGAAAGATGCTCCTTAAAACCTGCCTCTTTGACCAAGCTTTGATCAAAACCTTTGTCCCCATTTTTCTGGCGGCAGCTGCTGCTGAGGATTGATATTCCCATTTACATCTCCTCTAGACTCATATTTTCTTTCTTTACTTGTCCCATTACCATCTCTTCACCTTGCACCATCATCCCTTTTGTCATTTAATCTCTCCTGCCATCCACCCCATCACAGACCATCCATTTTGTTCTTTCTTCCCCTGTGCCCTTTCTGTACCTCTGTACTTGCTTAAAACCAGTTGCATCTCGAACATTTTCCAGTTCTGACGAAAGGTCATCGACCTGAAAGATCAACTTGGTTTCTCTCTGCAGAGATACTGTCTGACCTGCTGAGTATTTCCAGCATTTTCTGTTTTTATTTCAGAATTCCAGCATCTGCAATATTTTGCTTTAGTCTTTGACCAAGCTTTTGGTCATCTGCCCCAATATGTCCTTAAGTGGCTTGGTGTCAAATTTTATTTGCTAATGCTCCTGTGAAGTGCCTTGGGATGTTTTACTACGTTAAAGGTGCTCTATAAGTGCAAGTTGTTGTTACATAGTCAAGTTAGATCTGCCACTCGCCAAGAGTGCTGCCCTTGAAGTGAAGATGGGGAACATACTAGGGGAACAGCAGCGGTGGGATATATTGAGTGAGTTAGTGGGAGTGAAGGCATCTGAGGCAAACATAAGATAGTTGTTCAGTTCAGCAGTGGCAGAGGTACTGAGGGGTGACATGCCAGAGGAGAGGAAGCTGCGAGTTTGAGAGCAAATTAGTGAGGGAGCTGGAGGTAAAGCTTTTTCCAGGGGCGGCGAGCAAGGTGTCTGGAATGTAAGGAAGACAAGGAAGAGGTCACTGTTAGCCTTGGTAATCAAAATCTCAGAAGTGAAAAGACAGAGAGATGGCGAGATCAAGGGAGTGACTGTTGATGTGGATAGGTGTTTGTCAAGGCTGAGACTGAACGAGGATAAGATAGCAGAGAAGCCTTCTTCGGCAGCACCTCCCAAGCCCGCAACCTCTTCCACCTAGAAGGACAAGGGCAGCAGGCGCATGGGAACACCACCACCTCCAAATTCCCCTCCAAGTCACACACCATCCTGACTTAGAAGTCTATCGCCATTCCTTCATCATCACTGGGTCAAAATCCTGGAACTCCCTCCCTAACAGCACTGTGGGAGTACCTTCACCACACAGACTGCAGCGGTTCAAGGCGGCAGCTCATCACCACCTTCGCTAGGGCAATTAGGGATGGGCAATAAATGCTGGCCTTGCCAGCGACGCCCACATCCCATAAACAAATTTAAAAAGCCAAATATCCAGAGCCATAAAACATACATGACTTGTTTAAAGCACAGTATGCAGCTCATTTAACAGTGGCCAAGGTAAGAAGTTGGCGTGAACATGGGGGGGCAGGCAAGTACACAACTAGAATTTTAAATGATAGATGAAGAGGGCGAGATGAGCAGAAGGCATGGATGAAAAAAGTAGTTTTTGCCTCAGAGGAACAGAAAACCCATATCTCTATATGGGTTTATCATCTATACTGTCCCCAACACATGATAATTAAAACTCGGTATATATTATTTCCAAACACACTCAGATTCTAAATTTAGGCTTTAGATTCTCATGAATGGTTCGCTTATATAAAAAGTTGGACGTGACATTTTGGCGTGATGTCAAAGATTTATGACAATACCAAGGAAATGGGTACAGTAGTAGTGGTTCTGTTGCTCGACTAGTAATCCAGAGAACACACGTTAAAATTCCACCATGGCAGTTTGAGAATTTTAATTCAGTTTTAAAAAAAAACTGGAAATAAAAACCTGAATGGTCAAGCACTCCAATCAGTTGCATCAAACCACTACAAAGAATTACAGACTGCAGCAGTTCAAGATGACCTACCAACACCTTCGCTGGGCAACAAGGGATGGACAATAAATGCCAGCCGCACCAGTGACACCCACATCCAGAGAACGAGAAGAAACAAAAAGCTATGATTTTAAGAGGAAATTAGTGAGGGAGCTGGAAGAATTTTTTTTTCCAAGCGGTGGATTGTAAGGGTGTTGGGTGGTAAGAAAGACAAGTAAATGGTCAGAGCTAGCCTTGTCATTGATCAAAAACTCAAGGTGAAAAGACTAAAGGAACAGGGTGGGTAAATGTAATTTAGAACTTGCGTGGAGGGTAAATGCGGATATAGAATGGTTGGGCCGAATAGCCTGTTTCCGTGTTGGAACCTCTTGGTATTTCTTTGGATGAAACAAAACTGAGGAAGAGGAGCAGTAGAGAATACTTCAGTAGATCACAGTTCAGAAGTAAGGAAGAGTTGGAACAATAAATTTGACTACATGTGTTACAAATAATCGACTTTTCTTTATTGAATACCTGGGGACGGTGTTGAGGCAGCCCGTCGAACTGTTGCCAGAGAATTACCGATCCTAAATGCGTCCAAATTTTTCCAAAAGTAAAGTGTCGATATACAAGGATTGCTTTACATTACTAGCTTGCAGATGTTCTCTACAAGCTACACAAAAGCTAATCAACATCATGTCTATAGATCCTGTGAAACAACCTTTAATCTTGAATAGTGGGTCATATCTGCTGCTATCAATCATGTGGCCATCTGCTACTTAGAAACAAGTTAGCCCAAGTGTTGATTCTAAGGAAAAAAACTAGACTTGATAATTTTACCCTGTCCACACAAAAAGATGTGCTGTAGACTTAGTGAAGCTTGTGACACTTTCAGATGGATACATCAAGTGTACGTATGTGGGTTTTGGCCAGGGGAGAGAAAATGGGCGGCTGGATAAACTTCCGAAATTATGGGTCTTCAAACCACTGAGTGCCAGTTGAGGCAAGCAGTATCCTGCCAAGACATACATTTTTCTGCTCTTCCTGAAATTTCACAAGTCCCATTTGCACCACTGACACATTTGCCCACTTTGGGGCGAGTTAGAGGAAGAACAGTGCATCATCCTTGCAAAAGCACACTGCCAGTCAAAAATAGTGAACTTGCCATATGGAGTATGGTAAATGCAAAATGTTACTACTGTGTGCAGGTTCGTGCATCAATGGACTGTACTATTTGAATGCTATGCTTTCGATGCTATAACAGCCATACGTTTAACAGATTTGGGCAGTCATCATCTGCTCAATAACTAGCTAAGGGTGGATGGTGCAAGAATTCCCTTTTCACCTGGAAGGATTCTTTGTACGATGTGCCCAAGGGGTATTAGATCAAGGAATCAAAATACACAAGACCATTTTGGTTGCTTTCATGAGGATTCAAGCTTGCTTTATCATGTTCTACTTAGGGAGCAAAAATGTAAGAACAAAAGTATAAAGTGGACACCCTCCCACAGCCACCAAAGGGATAAGCCCTTCAGGGCTAGACCGGGTGTGAATTTAAAAATTAGTTATAACATTTTGACTTGCTTGCCATAACGAACAGTTAAGCATATCCATTCCCTTCTCCCTCAACTACAAACTCGAAGAGAGTAATTTTGAGATTAGGAAGTCCATGAATGTTCAAATGTTTGCCAACAAAAAAAATCAGTTAATTTGCTCAAGAGCTTGGACAATGAGTGTTAATAGTTTATTTGGCCCCAGGGAAGTCTCATAATAGTGCCAAAGTCCACATGTATGCACTTCTAGTAGGCATCATTGAACAGCAATCAGAAGCTGGAATCCAGGCTAATTTTTCCCTTCCCTGGCCCATGGGCACCAGGGCCAATTGTAGCTGCAAGCATGGGACAGCTGCATACTGAATAATCAGCAGTATTTTGCTTTTGTACTGAATAATCTTGCTGAGCTATCCAAGTAAAAGTTTGCAGTTCTGTTTTTAAAAAAAAGTCAAAGTCCAACATTGTGCTGCTAGCAAAATTCTCAAGAAAGTAGTAAAAAAAAAAAATACTAATGTTGACAACTCAAAAGATGGAGCTATGGTGAGGGTTACTTGGGAATACAATTAAGGGAGTTGGAAAAAGGCTATGGTTATAAACATAAGTTTACAAAAGCAAAATACTGCAGATGCTAGAAATCTGCAATAAAAAAAAAGAAGATGCAAGCAGCAGGTCAGGCAGCATCTGTGGAGAGAGAAACAGAGTTAACGTTTCAGGTCAATGACCTTTCATCAGAACTGGAAAAAGTTAGAGATGTAACAGGTTTTAAGCAAGTAGAGAGGCAGGAAGGTGGGGGGGGGTTGGGGGGAAGGGGAGGAAAGAACAAAATGGAAGGTCTGTGATGAGGTGGAAGGCATGAGTGATGAAATGACAAAAGGGATGATGGCGTAAGGCAAAAGGGGGTAATTAAGGGACAAGATAAGAAACAAAAGAGGAGCTGAAAATGACAAAAGCAGAATTACCAATCATTACCAGCAACTGCTGGCTGGAAAAAAGGGAGCAGTGGTTATGATCTGAAATTGTTGAACTCAATGTTGAGTCTGGAAGGCTGTAAACTGCCTCATCGAAAGAGGAGGTGCTGTTCCGCGAGCTTCATGTAGGAGGCCAAGGACAGAGAGGTCAGAGTGGAATTGGGACGGAGAATTAAAACGATAAGTGACTAAGCCCAGGGTCACACTTGCGGACTGAACGGAGGTGTTTTGCAAAACTATCACCCAATCTGCGGTTGGTCTCGCCAATACAGAGACCACTGCACCGTGAGCAGCAAATACAGTATACAAAATTGAAAATACTACAAGTAAATCGCTGTTTCATCTGGAAGGAGTGTTTGGGGCTCTGGATGGTGGGAAGGGAGGAGGTAAAAGGGCAGCATTTGCTTCTCCTGCGCTTGCACGGGAAGGTGCTGTGGACGATTGAACAGTGGACCAGAGTGTTGCGGACGGAACAGTCCCTTCGGAATGGTGGAGGGGAAGATATGTTTGGTGGTGGCAACACGCTGGAGATGGCGAAAATAGCGGAGGACAATCAGTTGTATGTGGAGGCTGGCGAGGAGAAAGGCGACAATGGATGTCCAATCCTTCTACACCTATATCCCACACCACTTCTTCCTTGAATGGAGCCCCAACCAGTTACCATCCACCACCACCCTCCTTTGACTGTCTGAACTTGTTCTTCAATTGAACAACTTCTCCTTTGACTCAACTCACTTCCTCCAAATAAAAGAGTTGCTATGGGAACCCGTATGGGTCCTAGTTAAGTCTGCCTTTTCGTGGGATACATTGAACGTTCTTTGTTTCAGTCCTACGCATGTCCCCTGCCTCCCCCTTTTTCCAGTATATTGATGACTTCTAGTGCAGCTTCCTGCTCTCGCCCCAAACTGGAAAATCTCAAACTTTGCTTCCAATTTCACCCCTCCCTTGCCTTTACATGGTCCATCTCCGACTCTTATCTCCATTTCTGGGGATAGGCTGTTGACTATAAGCCCACTGACTCCCACAGCTACCTTGATATACACTTCTTTCCATCCCGCTTCCTGTAAGGACTCTATTCCATTCTCCCAGTTTCTCAGTCTCTGTCGTATCTGTTCTGATGCCACCTTCCACCAGTGCTTCTGATGTATCTTCCTTTTTCCTGCACGGAGGATTCCCCTCCACTGTGGTTGACGGCCTTTGACCGTGTCCATCCCATTTCATGCACTTCTGCTCGCACCTCTCCCCTCCCTCCCAGAACCACAATAGGGTTCCCCTTGTCCTCACCTTCCACCTCACCAGCCTCCACATTCAATGGATCATCCTCCTCCATTTCCACCACCTCTGAACACATCTTCCCTTCCCCTTTCAGCATTCCGAAGGGACCATTCCCTCCGTGACACCCTGGTCCACTCTTCCATCACCCCCAACACATCCTCCCCTTCCCACAGCACCTTCCGGTGCAGATGCAACACCTGTCCTTTTACTTCCTTCCCACCATCCAGGGCCCCCAAACACTCCTTCAAGGTGAAACAGCGATTTACTTGTAGTACTTTCAATTTATTATCCTGTAATCGTTCATTACAATGCAGTCTCCTCTATACTGGGGAGACGAACCACAGATTGGGTGATTGTTTTGCATGGCCCTGAGCTTATGGTCGCTTGTCACTAATTCTTCACCCCACTCCCACTCTGACCTGGGCCTCCTACACTGTTCCAATGAAGCTCAATGGAAGCTCGAGGAACTCGATTAGGCACTCTACAGCCTTCCGGACTCAATACGGAGTTCAACAATTTCAGATCATAATCACTGCTCCCATTTCCCCCTCCCCCCACCCCCCCACCCCACCCCACCAGACAGCAGTTGCTGGTAATGACACTGCTTTTGTCATTTGCAGCTCCTCTAGAACCATCTTTTCTTATGCCATCATCACTCCCTTTTGCCTTACACCAGCATCCATTGTGTCATTTAATCGCTCCTGCCTTACACCCTATGACAGACCTTCCCTTTTGTTCTTTCCTCTCCCACCTTCCCTTGCCTCTGTACTTGCTTAAAACCTGTTACACCTGAAACATTAACTGTTTCTCTTTCCACAGATGCTGCATGACCTGAGTATTTCCAGCATTTTCTGTTTTTGTATAAGTTTACAAAATGGAAGGCAGCCATTCATCCCACTCAGAGTCAGTTCTTTGCTTGAACAATCTTCTCTCCCAGCCCGGCATCTTCCTCTGCTTCAAATTAAAAAAAAATCTTATCCCTTAAAAGATGTATTGATCTCTGCCTAATCTACTTAATGTGGCAAATCATTCTACACTCTAAGAACTGTGTAAACAAAATTTCTCCTAACCCCTCTCCTCACTTTGTGACAATTATAAATTGATGACCCTTGATAGTTGGCTATCCAACAATTTAGTCTTTCCATAGTCATCCTATAAATTTCCATCACAATTTTAAAAACATCAAATCTCCTTCTCTGCTCCAGTAAAAATAGGCCCAGTATTTCAAATAGTCTCTCTCAAGATGGAATAGTGTAATGGAGTCGTAAATAAAAGGTACCTAAAGAAACTCCTCTCACGTGATGTCAATATATATGTTGCCTGGAATTTGCAGTCAGCGGCCCCAAAGTAAGCTTCGCACAAAGATGTCACGATTTCTGCAATCATCACAGTCCCAGGACATGACTGCAGGAGCTCCTCAGGGCAGTGTCCCAGGCCCAACCATCTTCAGCTGCTTCATGACCTTCCCTCCAACAGAAGGTCAGAAATGGGGATGTTCGCTAATGACTGCAGTGTTCAGCACAACTCCTCAGATAATGAAGCAGTCCATGCCCGCATGCAACAAGACCTGGATGATGTTCAGGCTTGGGCTGATAAGCAGCAGGTAACATCCATGCCACAGAAGTGCCAGGCAATGACTATCTCCAACAAGCGAGAGTCTAACCACCGCCCCTTGACATTCAACGGCCTTGCCAGCGACACCCACATCACAAAACAAATTTTTTTTAAAAGACAGCGAACAAGGAAGTGAGTATGCCCTTAAAATTCTATTTTTTAAGTTGTTAGAGAAAGCAAAACAAAGATTGGGGCTCTCACGGGGGAAAAAGGCAAACCTGAAATAAAGATGAACAAACTAGGTTTCTTAAAAATTTAAATTATGAAAATGGTTAAATTTGACACTGCACAAAATTAAAATTAGTTTTTCAGGGCCATAACCATTGTTTAGCAGTCAATACGCTGTTAAAACCCCAGCTACACCTTACCCCTTTGGGTCTAACTTTAAGTGGGGAATTTAACAGCGTAATTACTGTGGAAGAGCCAAAGTTTGTGTCAGTGTCCCTGATTGCCGGCTTTGTGGAGGGGGGGGGGGGGGGGGGGGGGCGGGGGCACAGCGCCCTGCGCGATCATCTGGACCACAAATTCCAGACCGTATGTGAAGAAAGCTTCAGGTGTTCCATTTTTCCATAAAATAATTTTCCTATTCATCTATCAAGAGCTATTTGCTGCTCAACAGTGTAGAAGTCAAAAATTGAAAACAAATTGGCAGAAGCACAAAAATGAAACCTGTTATTTTTCAGTGTTATTCTTACAGCATCTCAGCAAGGGCACAAAATTAATCTCTTTGTAAAACAGCCTGCTCCTTAAAAAGCCCAAAGTCAGCTACAAATTTATCTTTCAGCTACTACTAGTACAATCTATTTAAAAAATCTCATCTGTGGAAGACATTCAAAACATTAACAAACGATGCTTCACGGGATTCCTTTATTTCGGAAAGAACCACAAGCAATATAGTTTACTAATTTCTAATGCAACACAAACCTGGACAGTTAGAGACAATCAATCTGTAACAATCATTTTACACTTGGCAACTGATTTTATTTACCTCTGGTGAAGATGCAGACTCTCTATCTTTAGGAGAGCTTGATGGAACTGGGTCTGCTTGATGGCTATTGGAATTCTGCAGCTGAGATAATTTTCTGTTTCAAAGATTGAGGAAAAAAAATGTCAGATCCATCTTCTCATCTTGGACCCATGCAGTTATATCTACTGTTTTCATTACATCCACGTACAGCCAAGCGTTCTATGTCTGCCAGAAACAAAACTACTGCATTGGGTGCAACCTCCACAGAAGATTGAAGTCCATGAAACTAGCAAAAGTGAAAATCAGACACCAGTGGAGATTCGCAAAATTAAACAAATGTTCCAGAAGAGGGTCTCAAATGGCCATCTCAGTTACAATACCATCTTTGTTTTAATGTGAAACAGTTTCAAATATATAAAACCACGAGAATAACGGTGATAAAGTCAGCAATTTAACCATCGGCTGCACTAAATCACCTCCCACTCATACCGTTTGGGATGTACCCTTTGCAGTATAACTGCAGTCCAGTGCCAAGCAAACTTTAACAAGCTTCGAAGCTGTTCAGCAGATTAGTTGATCTTTTTTAAAAACTATGGGCAGATTTTAACCCTGCCAGCCATGGTTCCCTGCCAGGTCAACCTTGCAGCAAACAGATCCAGGGCTACAAGAAGTCCAGAAAGGCAAATTATTTATATATTTTTCCCCTTTGGGCCAGGGGAGGCAGGTGTGACCCTCTCCTTGCCCACCTGCCCCGGGCTTCCCTCTCCTACCCTGATTGCGAAGCCCTCTCAAAACCTCTTCTAACCACTTAACTGACTGCAGGGGCCAACCCTCTGCAGGAAGCCTGCCAGCGCTTTCTGCCAGGTCCAAGGGTGAGGCAAGAGAGACTGATCGGGGCCATGTATATGAAACCTGGGAGATTTTAACTCCCGGGCCTCACTCTGCAAAGGACTAGATGGTTTCCTGTCCACCTCGGCCCGTGCCCACATGGCTCCTACCTGGAGTCAAGATCGGGGCTTTAAATTTATTGTGCTAGGAGAGCGCCGAGGCTCCCATTCACCAACATTAAAATTTACCGACCATTCAGAAGCCAGTGAACACATTGTAACTGCGCACAGTGCAATGTGAAACTGGAGTTGTAATTCATCTCTGTTAGCCATGTATTACACTATACAGTAACAGTCAGAGCAAAATTTGTATAATAACTGGACCCTTTATGTTAATGCTGACCATCAACAGTAGCTACCCCAGAAATGGAGATAGAGAAGTCGAGGAAGGGAAGGGAAGAGTCAGAGATGGACCATGTGAAGGTGAGGGAAGGGTGGAAATTGGAAGCAGTGAATGAAATTTTCTAGTTCAGGACGAGAGCGGGAAACGGCACCGATACAGTCATCAATGTACTAGAAAAAGAGGTGAGGGAGGGGACCCGAGCAGGCATGGAACAAAGAACGTTCCACATCCCCCACGAAAAGGCAGACCTAGCTAGGACCCATGTGGGTTCTCGCAGCAACACCTTTAATTTGGAGGAAGCGAGAGCAGTTAAAGGAGAAGTTGTTCAATATGAGAACAAGTTCAGCCAGGCAGAGGAGGATGGTGGATGGGGACTGGTTGGGCCTCGGTTCAAGGAAGAGGCGGAGCGCCCTCAGGCTGTCCTGGTGGGGGATGGAGGTGTAGAGGGATTGGACGTCCAGTGAAAAGGAGATGGTTACATCTCTAACTTTTTCCAGTTCTGACGAAAGGTCATTGACCTGAAATGTTAACTCTGTTTCTCGCCACAGATGCTGCCTGACCTGCTGAGTATTCCCAGCATTTTCTGTTTCTAGTTCAGATTTCCAGCATCCGTGGCATTTTGCATTAAAGTTTACTTTGGGGTTGCCATTGTCTGCGCAGAAGGAGCTGGCAGCACTAGCATTGAAGGTGTCATCGACATCCCATACACCATCTTAAAAGGAGGGAATAATGGTAAAAAAAAAAAAATTAAAGGCACTTTATCTGAATGCACAAAGCATTCGTAACAAGATAGACGAACTAGTGGCACAAAGAGAGATAAATGGGTTTGATCGAATAGCCATTAGAGACGTGGTTACAAGGTTGGGAACTAAATGTTCCAGGGTACTTGACGTTGCGAAAAGACAGGCAGAATGGAAAAGGAGGGGGGCAGCCCTGATAATAAAGGATGACATAAGGACAGTAGAGAGAAAGGATCTCGGCTCAGAAGATCAGGAAGTAGAGTCAGTATAGGTGGAGATAAGGAATAACATGGGGCAGAAAACACTGGTGGGAGTAAAATATAGGCCCCCTAACAGTAGCTATATTGTTGGACAGAATATTAATCAAGAAATAGTAGGAGCTTGCAACAAAGGTAATGCAATAATTGTGGGGGGACTTTAATCTTCAGAAAGACTAGACAAATCAAATTGGCAAAGGTAGTCTGGAGGACGAGTTCATGGAATGCATTCGGGACAGTTTCCTGCAACAATACGTCATGGAACCAACCAGGGAACAGGCTATTTTAGATCTTGGATTGTGTAATGAGACAGGGTTAATTAGCAATCTCATAGTAAAGGATCCTCTGGGGCAGAGTGATCATAATATGATGAATTTCACATTAAGTTTGAGTGTGACTTGCCCAAGTCCGAAACTAGAGTCTTACACTTAAATAAAGCCAATTACATAGGTATGAGGGGCGAGTTGGCCAAGGCAGATTGGAAAAATAGATTAGAGGTATGGCAGTAGTTAAGCAGTGGCTAGCATTTAAAGAAATATTTCATAATTCTCAACAAAAATACATTCCATTAACAAAAACTCCACGGGAAAAGTGATCCATCTGTGGCTAACTAAAGAAGTTAAGGACAGCATTAGATTGAAAGAAGCTTATAATGTTGCGAAGAATAATAGTCAGCCTGAGGATTGGGAGTTTCAGAAACCAACAAAGGATGACCAAAATATTGATAAAAAGGGAAAAAATAGAATGAGAAAAAAACAAAAAATATAAAAACAGATTGTAAGAGCTTCTACAAGTATGTAAAGATTGAGACAGGAGAAATTATGGAGAATAAGGAAATGGCAGAAACGTTAAACAAATATTTTGTTTCTGTCTTCACAGTAGAAGACACAAAAAGCATACCAAAAATGGTGAGGAACCAAAGGTCTAATGAGGGTGAGGAACTTAACGTAATTAATATAAGTAGAGAAAAAGTACTACAGAAACTAATGGGACTAAAAGCCGATAAATCCCCTAGACCTGACGGCCTACATCCTAGGGTTCTAAAAGAGGTGGCAACAGAGATAGTGGATGCATTGGTTGTGATCTTCCAAAATTCCCTAGATTCTAGAACAGTCCCAGCAGATTGGAAGGTAGAAAATGTAACCCCGCTATTCAAGAAAGGAGACCGAGAGAAAACAGGGAACCACACGCCAGTTAGCCTGACATAAGTCATCGGGAAAATGCTGGAATCCATTAAGGAAGTGGTATCAGGGCACTTAGAAAATCATAACATGATTAGGCAGAGTCAACATGGTTTTATGAAAGGGAAATTGTGTTTGACAAATTTATGAGAGTTTTTTGAGGATGTAACTAGCAGGGTAGATAAAGGGGAACCAGTGGATGTAGTATATTTGGATTTCCAAAAGGCATTCGATAAGGTGCCACATAAAAGGTTATTACACAAGATAAGGGCTCATGGGGTTGGGGGTAATATAGCAGCATGGATAGAGGGATTGGTTAACGGACAGAAAACAGAGTAGGGATAAACGGATCGTTTTAAGGTTGGCAGGCTGTAACTAGTGGGGTGCTGCACGGATCAGTGCTGGGGCCTCAGCTATTTACAATCTATATTAGTGACCTAGATGACGGGACCGAGTGTAATGTATCTAAGTTTGCTGACGATACAAAGCTAGGTGGGACAGTAAGCTGTGAGGAGAACAAAGAATCTGCAAAGGGATATAGATAGACTAAGCGAGTGGGCAGTAAGGTGATAGATGGAGTATAATGTAGAGAAATGTGAGGTTATTCACTTTGGTAGGAAGAATAGAAAAACAGAATATTCTTTAAATGGTGAGAAACTTTTAAATGTTGGTGTTCAGAGAGATTTGGGTGTCCTCGTGCAAGAAACACAAAGCTAGCATGCAGGTACAGCAAGCAATAAGGAAGGCAAATGGCATGTTGGTCTTTATTGCAAGGGGGATTGGAGTATTGCAAGGGGGTTGGAGTAGAAGAGTAAGGAAGTCTTGCTACAATTGTACTGGGCCTTGGTGAGACCACACCTGGAGTACTGTGCACAGTTTTGGTCTCCTTATCTAAGGAAGGATATACTTGACTTGGAGGTGGTGCAACAAAGGTTCACTAGATTGATTCCTGGGATGGGAGGGCTGTCCTATGAGGAGAGATTGTGTAGAATGGGCCAATACTCTCTGGAGTTTAGAAGAATGAGACGTGATCTCACTGAAACATACAAGATTCTGAAGGGGATTGACATGGTAGATGCCGAGAGGTTGTTTCCCCTGGCTGGAGTGCCTAGAACTAGGGGGCATAGTCTCAGGATAAGGGGGAGGCCCTTTAAGACTGAGATGAGGAGGAATTTCTTCACTGAGGGTTGTGAATCTTTGGAATTCTCTGTCCCAGACAGCTGCGGATGCTCGGAGTATATTCAAGACCAAGACAGATAGATTTTTGGACTCTAGGGGAATCAAGGGATATGGAGATCAGGCAGGAAAGTGGAGTAGACGTGGATGATCAGCCATGATCTTATTGAATGGCAGAGCAAGCGCGAGGGGTCCTATAGCCTACTCCTGCTCCTATTTCTTATGTTCTTAAACATTCACTCCCTCCACACTAGCGCACCGTGGCTGCAGTGTGTACCATCTACAAGATGTACTTGCCATAGAAGGAGTACAACGAAGGTTCACCAGACTGACTCCTGGGATGAGGGGATTGTCCTATGAGGAGAGATTGAGTAGACTAGGCCTATATTCTCTGGAGTTTAGAAGAATGAGGTGTGATCTCATTGAAACATACAAAATTCTTACAGGGCTTGACAGGGTAGATGCAGGGAGGATGTTTCACCTGGCTGGGGAGGCTAGAACCAGGGGTCGCAGTCTCAGAATAAGGGGTCAGCCATTTAGGACTGAGATGAGGAGAAATTTCTTCATCCAGAGAGTGGTGAATATTTGGAATTCTCTACCCCAGAGGGCTGTGGAGGCTTAGTCGTTGAGTATATTCAAGACAGAGATAGATAGATATTTGGATATTTATGTTCTTAATTATCAAACTTCAAAAGAATTATCAGGCTTAATGTCAACACATCCAACATGGGAAATGTTCAGACAGTGCATTAGCATCAAACTACTACAGTAGTTTACAATAATCAATAGAAAATTTGGGTTATCAGGGTAACAAGATCGAGAGTTAATGTAGTTTACAGAACCTTGCAACAAGAACCACGAGAATGAAGATATCTTCAAGAACACATCTTGAATTAAACTTTACATATTCACTTCCTTTATACTATATTGATTTGCATCCTCATGACAGAGCACCTTTATATTCTTCATATTTTAAATACAAGTCAAATTAAATTCTAGAAGAATAGCAACCCTAATATACTTGGAATTAGCGTCTGCTCTGCTCAAGCGCACGCACATGAATGGGCAAGAGCAAAGGTTTTAGGTAGAACATTAGGGTGTGTGGTATGGGATGGCAAGTGGGGGTGGAGTGGTGTTCAGCAATGTTCCCTCTAATTTTTTTGGGTGTGTGGCCCTACGGCCCATTCAAAATACCACGCATGCGTGTTTTTCCTGCTGAACCAGAGCAGCCACGCAGCTTAAAGGGAACATTGGTGTCGAACGCTTCGCTTTCACAGCTCAAATTAAGACTACACTGCAAAAATCACTCCCATTACTGCTCTTCATTACTGAAGAGTTTTGATGAAAGCTCTGCACCCACTTTCAAACTTTAATTTGCCTTTTCTCTTCAGATGCTGATGGATCTGTTGTGTATTACCACCAGCATTTTTGTTTTTATTTCAGATTTCTAACAGTTAGTGTTTTCCTTTAAAATCATGCCTCGTTTTCCCCCAAACTGTTTACCGTGCACACTACCCAATAGGCTCCTTTTCTCTTTCTATCTGTTGTAAAATAACTCAACCAGTGGATCAGGATCTTTTCATTCTTAATTTTTACAGGATAGATTATGAATTATTTACCGTACTATATATTCTTCAACTAAACCATAGCTTCTCCTTGGAGTAAATTAAGCTTAGTCTTGTTTGCCCCCCCAAAACCAGGTCAAACCTTTGTAACATTTACCTAAGAACACAAAATAATATACAACGTAGATGAAGGAAAGAAACACATTGGACATTATAAAACATAGCTACATGAAAATAAAAGGGGAAAATAGCATGGCAATAGAAAGTGGTGGATTTTGTTTTTAAAACATTTCATCTAACCTTAAAGGGGACAAGGTTGGAAAGGGAAAAAATAGGCCAAGACATGGTGAGAAGTCCCCTGCTTTTATGGCCACCTAAGAGAGCAGACAGGGTTTCAGTTGAACAGTTCATCTGAAGGATGGCACCTCAGCTTAGATTATGTGCTCAAGTCATGAGTGGGGCTAGACTCCCTGGCTTTCTAGCTCCGAGGCGAGGCTCACGTTCAGACATGAGAAGTAGCTAATATGTCAGCAAAAAAATGACAAGTGAACTGCATCCTTAGTTATTGATCACATCTCGCAGGAGAACAGTCATTTGTGTTTCTCTACTGGTGCTGGAGTTTCAGCTCATAATTAAGAGCATTTCTTCACATCAGTCAGCAGCCTCTTTTAAGATACCACATAAACCATTTGGCACAGCAAAGCTCATCCCTAGTACTCCAACTCACCCAGCCTAGCATCCCACTGCATTCTGAATGCCTCAAATATCTTTGGCGCTACCATTTTGTCTACCAGATTATTCCAAAGATTTAGCCCCCATTTCAGTAAAGACATTTTTCTAATAAATACAAGTTTTAAATTTGTTTCTCCTAATTTGAGTCTTCTGCTCCTACTGACCTGATTTAGTTTGAAGCAACACTCTGGGTTTTCATTATCTTTGCCATAATTTATATACACCTCAGGAGGTCAATCATTAACCTTTTCTCTAGAAATTTAGAGTTTAAGCTTCTCTAACCTTTCCTCACAGCTCATCCCTGCTGCTGTTCTCTGCATCCTCTACAATGTGCTCATGTCCCTTTTAAAGCATGGTGACCAAAAGAGTGTGGTACACTGTAAAGGCTCTGTATAGCCTTGTAAACTTACAGTTCACAGTGTATCTTAACATTTGCTTTAATTGCTTCTCCACATTGCCTCAATGTTGAAATGGTTATTTCCAGATTGCATTCTAAGTCTCATTGTGCTAATCCTATCCCCTTCATTGTATGCCGAAATCACTTCAGTAGAAGTAGGAGGAAGGATCGCATTTATATAGCGCCTTTCACGACCACCGGACGTCCCAAAGCACTTTACAGCCAATGAAGTACTTTTTGAAGTGTAGTCACTGTTGTAATGTAGGAAACGTTTTAAGAAATCGAGCAATGTTTGGTGAACAATGAGCTGGTTGCAGGGAGCACGGCTTTCAGAGTTGTTGGGAACCTATGACCTGGTGAGAAGAATGCTGGTTGCCTTTAAGCATACTTCTGGCAAGGAGACTGGCCTGTGGATAGCCTAATCTAGATCGGTATTAAGTAAGTTCCAATTGATATCCTTGAATTTTTTTCTGCAGATGTCCTCTCACCAGCTTGCTGTCTGGTATCAGTATCTGTGATAGCAGCATATTTGTAAAAATCTCAGTTGAGGTTAAACAAAAAAGGAGAAAACACTTCCATGGGAAAATTTTAAATCTGGAACATGACTTTTTTTTTTGGAAATAGTCCTGGTTAACTGGGAGATGGTAGCATTTGGTTTGCTCTGGAATGGCAATTCTCCAGAATTATACTTGGACAAGCAAAGTGGAAACTTCTCCACAACAGTTTGGTGAATCTAAAAAAGTAATTGAGTTTCACTTGCATAAGCATAACCATTTTGAAAATATTTTAAATGAAACATTGGTCTGGAAATTGCGGTCAGAGCCTTGCCACCTGCATACACCTTTGAACCGCAAGAAAACTCCGTACTTACCTGTTACCTCCGGAGCTTCGGACTCTTGCAGTCCTGGGCCTGCAGGCGTACGCCTGCATAAAGACCCACGCAGCCCAGGGGCGCATGCGGTTCACAAGCGTCCCTGTGACCACGTGGGCCAGGCCAACCAATGACAAAGGGGGATTCCTTCTGCTTATGGGGATTCTATTTACATATGGAATCCCCATAAGCATAATAGAAATCACCTAATAAATAAAATTTCACAACACTGAAAACAAATAAATGATCACAGATTCAAAATTAATTAAAATACCATTTAAAATAAATTTAAACATTTTTAACCAGGACAAAATTGACCTAAACTGATTTTAAACAAGTGAATGTTTAAATCATTTAAAAAAAAAAAATTGAACATTTATTTAAACCCTTACGCTGGTAAAAGGCGGCCGTACGCCCATTTTTACCAGACGTAAGGGTTTGGTGGGTATTCGCTGGGCAGTAGTTGCACCAGCGAAAGTGAATTTCCAGCAGATGGGTACAATGTCAAGGAGAAACTTGACAGATCGCACATTCCTGGTTTTCGCGCATGCACGTCGCATGTGGAAACCCGGAACTTGCGGGGCACATACAGCATCATAGGCCCTGTAAAATCCAGGCCAATGTCTTTGAAACAATAGGGCCTGGATGTTCACCTTTATACTGCCCATGTCTGTAAATATTTTCAATACTTAGAATTAGAATTGCTTTGTGTTGAAACCAGATGACAGTAGCAGGTATTCCACAGCAAACAAAGCTCCATCTTAGCCTCATTAAACAAAGACTGCTGCCCTCATTCATGGAGGCAATAGCCAGCTACATTCATCCACCCCACTGATAGCACAGCTGGATTGTCAATGATGGAAGCCCCAATACCTAATCAACTGAGAAACAATGTTTGAAATTCTGAAAATGTTCTGTACAGCATCCACGTTGGGACAAGCATGGTGTGCTAATTTTGGTACTTAAAACATCAACTAGAGGATTTTGGCCAATGCATTGAACTGTAAGCACCTGATGGGTGTGGAAACAGGAAAAGATTTTGGGTGCCTTTTTGCCTGCTTGGCATTGTCACTCCAGCAACTCCCATCAATTCTTCAAGGCACTGAAACTGATTATTCTTTGAAGTCCCTTAGAATACATTGTTGATTGGCCATGGAGTCTTATGGCCATGGAGTCTTATGCAATTACAGAACTGGATCAAATGTGCAGTCCAGTACAATGCCATACCAACCAACTTGACAAGATATTTATTTACATGGGAGGCTTTTGAAGAATGATAATGGTTAATTTTATTCTACAATGCAGTGTGACTGTTTCTCATCAAATAATTCATATGGGTATAATAAAAAGTGATCTATTAAAGTAAATTATTGAAGCTGAAGCTGTAAAGTAGTGATTCATTACATACGTAGCAGTCATGATAATTACAGGAAAATGCTTCCTGTTGTTAACAGATGTTGAAACCAGGACAGAGCATAAATTGAGTTCCAATTAAAGATTTTTTGAAAGTAAATATAAAATTATTGAATTCAGTCTGAGCCAGAATACTGTAATGACACTTTTGAGTCAAAGATTCCACCTCAGAAACAGTAAATACAAGCAGTTAAAAGCAATCCTTCACCCTCCCGATAAAGTTGCAGAGATGTTGACTTGTTGACTATCATGGTAATGAAGAAGTCTCACACTGGGCTGGTGTCCTGAACGATCTCCCCTGTTGGTTTGCTTACTATGCATGAAGGATAATGAAATTCAGTTTTAGTAAAACTAGGAAATAGTTCTTCAGTTTCTGTGGACTATGTTTCACGTAGATTTTTCTGAATACCTTTCAGAACTCTAATCACTGGCTCTCCAATTGCAAAGATTAAAGAGCACGTGTCTTTACTTTTCTTTTGAAAAAGGACAGGTTTGACAAGAACAAAATTAAGTTGATTTACCTGGAAACCACCCTGTCAAATAGCTGTCGATCCTCTTCTGAGTAACCAGGCCAGTCCCGCTGAACCTCCTTATACACAAAATCCTTCACAGTATAGGAGTTGTCTTTTGGGTTTATATTAGCCACCTATTAAGAAAGTAAACTTTTAATACCAATGAGAATCGCGATCCTAGATTAACTATAACAAAGTAGGGCTGTGCTAATTATTACAACAGAATATTGAACTACAAATATAAGACTCAAAGATCTAGGCCTCGCTTAATACAGTATTGTCGAACAATGGTACAAGCACAGGTATCTCTACATTGTATACTTTTTTTCAATATACAGAATATTTCCCAACCAGTAAACCCAACAGTTAATGCAAAATATTCTTAAAATCAAGGGTCTTAGGAACTAAAAGTCGGATCAAATGTGCAGTTCAGTACTATTCCATATAAGTTCATTCAAGATGCGCGATTATATGGAACACTTCTGAGCAGTGGCAGTGGTTAGGTTTAATGTGGCTAGTGAAAACATTGAGTGACAGTAAAAAGCTATTAAAATAATTACTGACGACGAGGCTATAAAAATACCATAACAAACAAATACTGACGATTTTTCCCTAGGGCAATACACAAGTATCTAACTCTGTGCCTTGCTAGAGAACCTCAAGAAACACATGGGTACACTGTAGGCTGCATCGCTAATTTAAGACCTGTGCATCTTCAAAGACATGCTGAATTAATTAAGTTGTTCTGACCAATAGTAAAGACATATCACACAGACAAATGTAACAGAAGCAAGATGTTCTATTCTTACTGTGTGGTTGGGGTGGTGGGTGGGAACGGTGCAGGGAGGAGAATTTGATAAGGAGGGCACGAAAGTGTAGGTTTTCAATGAAGTCTCTACACGGGGACAAATTTAGTCCAGAAGACTGAAGAGCCAGGACAGTAGGTGGTGTAAAAAAAAAAGGCCTGGGGTGGCTTAACCACCTCCTTTTGTTCACACACCCCTAAGCCCCAATTTTCTCCTCATGAGAAAATGCCACTGGTTCATCTAAATAAAAACTCTCTCTGAAATGTTCAGTGTTTCTTGGAATAAAGTTCTAGTCTAAACAGCTAAAAAAGAGTTAATGGGCCAGAAATTCGGGTCTCCACGGGTGAGTACGCGCTGTGTACTCACCCATAGACCCAACGAAAGTGCCGGTTTCGCGCATGCACTGGAAACCGGAACTTCCGTTCCCTTGAAGGAAGGGGTTCGGAGGTCAAACGCGTGCACCGGAGAGGCAGCGCGCACGCATCGGACTTCCGTTTTTTTTTCAGGTTTCTGTGTGAGGGCAAGTCCCCAGCAGCTGCACGGGGAAAAAGCAGGCGCAAGGCCTGCTTTTAACAAGGTAAGTGGTGAATTAAGTAAAATGTAAACATTTTTCCCCCACAGGTTTATCTTTAAATACTTTAAAGAAAGGTAAGTTTATTTTTAGCCCCGTTAAAAACTAATACATTTTTTCAAAAATTTAAAGAGTTAATATATGTAATTTAGTTATTTTAAAAATGTGATTTTTTTAAATAATTTATTTGAAGTTTTAGTTAGGTTTTGGGGCCGATCTCTAGTCATAGATTTGACAGGTCTGTCAAATCTAAATGGAGATTCCCTGCTCCGATTGGCTCTCCATGGCCCGCTTCGAACTAAATGCGCCGCTGGGATACGCAAGCACTGCACACCGGCAGCCGGAGGAGGCCCAGGATCAGAATCCCACGCGGGCCCACAGCACAACGGCAGGCGCGCTAGGTAAGTGCAGGTTGGGGGCTTGCACCTCCGACCCGAATTTCTGGCCCAATTAGCCTTACTGCATCAACCACCTCCTCAAAAAACCTACTTTTAATCTTACTATCCTTGCAAACTACTGCCCCCCCATCTCCAATTTCACTTCCTAAAGTCCTTTAATGTGTTGTTGCCTCCTAAATCCAGGCCCAGCTTTCCTACACCTCCATTTTTGAATCTCGCCAAACAGTTTTCAGCTCCTATCACAGCATTGAGCGAGCTTCCGACCCCATATTCTCTCCATCACAAAAAGAGTTAATCAATCAGTTTTCAGGTTTCCAATTTGGGTCATCTGCCCCACCAGCAAATGGCATCCTTTGTGACTGATGGATTATTCCTCGACCCCTCTACACCTTTGACATGGTCGACCAGACAATCTTCCTCCAATGTCTCTTCTCCCACAATCCGACTCAATAAAACTGCCCTCACTCGATGCCATTCTTAGCCATCAATTGTAGCCAGCACATCTCCAGCAACGGATTCTCTTACCGTCTACGCAGATATCTCCACCACACAGTGACCTCCAGTCACCGAAGGATGTACCCTTGGCCCCTTCCTCATCTACATACTATCCTTTGGCGACATCTTCCGAAAACATAGGGGCATGTTTTACATGTATGTTGATGAAACCCAGCTCTACTGCTTCTTTGTCAGGTTGCTCGTCTGACATCCAATTTTGAATGAGCTGCAAGTTTCTTCAGCTACAAATTAGAAGACTTAAGACATAATTTTCAGCTTCTGCCACAAACTCTGTACCCTTAACATAGATAGCATCCCCCTACCTGGCCCCAGCCTTGGATTGAACCAGATTGCTCGTAACCTAGACATCCTATTCTACCTCGAGCTGAGCTTACGGCCCCATATTCTCTCCATCACAAAGAACTACAGCTCATTGGTTTTAAGATTTCCAATTTGAGCCAGCTGCCTCACCTGCCCCTCCTGGCTGCACATGAAACAATAACTTTTTTTTTTTTTTTTTATAAACTTACCCATTTATTGGGAGCTGCTGGTTAGTCTGCAACATTCGTCCTTTTTGCCCCAGTCACTACCCATAGAATCAGTGGGGAGAAATCGGTCCTCGCTGCGCCCATATTCAAATTGGCGCAACGAGGATCAATTTCTCCCTCACTGATTTACAAGATAGTTGTACTTGTACACTGATGTCAACTTATGCCGAATTTATTGCAAAACAGAAGGGCTCCTTTTTTGAATATTTGAAAATAATACAGGAAGGATTAACTGTAGGCACTTTAGACCAGTACTACCAATTTCCTGGGTGGGGGGGGGGGGGGGGGAGAGGCGGAGAAGTGGAGTGGAATTTCTCTTCTAGGGCTGCCAACCATCAAAAACCACACTTTCCTTAAAAGATTAATGGTAATTTTTATTTATCCAATATTCTTGTTTTATTTACTCATTTTGGTAACATTTGAAGCAGTATGCTGGTTAGCAAGCCATGGAGGAGGCAAGAAATGACAGCGAGTGAGCGGGAGAGAGGATAAACAAGTGAGCAGGAGCAAGGGAGAAAGGAGAAAGAGAAAAAAGTGAAAGACAGACACACAGGGCACGTGTATAAGCACAAAAGATAGCACAAAGAAGGGGAGAGACAGAGAAAACAAATGAAAAAGAATGCGAATGAATGATTCAAGAAACTCTACAGTAGAAAACAGTGGGGAGAGAAATACAACCCATATTGCTCTTGGGCTCCCAAAGAATGGCAAATCAGAAATTTAAATCATCAGCTTGATACAGCTAGTAGCACACTTGCTGAAAAGAAAGGTTGTGGATTCAAGCCCCACTCCAATATTTGAGCATATAACCTAGGCTGACAGTCTAGTGCAGTACGAAGGGTGTGCGGCATTGCGGTTGAAGCAAAATCCGTCCAATGGTTCAGGCTGATGTTACGAAGCTATGTGAAGAATAAGGAGCTCTCCATATTCCAGCTATTTTCTTCCCTCAATTAACATGACCAAAAATAAACCAACTTGCCATTCATCTCATTGCTGTTCATGAGATCACCCTGTGAAGTGCTTTAAGATGCACTTAAGGTGCTATATAAAGGCAAGTCTTTAAGGGAATTTAAACTTTTTTTATTTATATATACAGGGTTATACTAGTTCTAATGATTTTAGTCTTAAAACCTTCTAGCAATTGTAACATTTCTAAGGAACTTTTAAAAACTTAATAGTAAAGCTTAAACTTTTTTCAATAAAGAAAATCTGAACAGCAAATTGGTCCTGCTCAAGTATATATGCTGCAACAAATGCGTCATTTAGGATTTTTTTTTTTTTATAAACTCTTCCCTTCAGCACTAAATGATGGGAAAGTTTGTTTTAAAAATCCCTATTAGCAAACAAGGGATCAGAAATCAGGTTTATGTCCATATGTCTCAAGTCCCTTATTTATGAACATACAAACAATGACCGACAGGTAAAGACCCTCTAGTCCATCAAGCCTGTCCCATATAACTGCGATGCCTTGTGTATCACAATATATACTTTCCACCGCACCCGAAACCATGTGATCTCCTGGGAGAGGCGAAAAACCAGATTAAAAACCAGGCCAATTTTGGGGGGTGGGAGGGAATCTGGGAAATTCCTCTCCGACCCATCTACACGGTCGAAACTAGTTCAGATCACTCCGCCCCTGAATTCCCTGCAATACCTACCTTGTATAAGAGGTGATCTCCGCCCCAGCCAGAAACTGGTCCAGCTCCCACTTGAAGGATCAGCAAATCAGCATCCACCCACGAGATGCAACCTGTTCCAGAGGTTCACTATTCTCTGGGAAAAGAACCACCTCCCGAGATCTAACCTAGATCTAGTCTTATACAACTTTAATTTGTGGTCCCTGGTCCTCCTCATACCTATTTACTTGGAACAAAATCTATTCCCTTCATTATCTTATAAACCTCAATCAGATCACCCCCCAAGTCTACGCTTCTCTATGGTATAGAGTCCCAACCCTTTTAGCCTATCTTGATAACTAAGATGCTTTACACTGGGAATTAGTCTAGTGGCCCACCTCTGCGCCTTTTCCAAAGCCTTATCACCCACCATGTGAGGAGACCAAAACTGGACACAGTATTCCAAGTGAGGCCTGACCAAGGTCTTGAACAAAGACAAAATAGTATGCCTCGTCTTGTACTCAATTGTCTTATGGATACACCAACACCCTATTCGCTCTAGCTATCGCTTCACAGCATTGCTCATGTAATTTGAGATGTATGCACTAGAATACACAAATCCCTAATTGCCCTCGAGAAGATGGTGGTGAACCGCCTCCTTGAAATGCTGCAGTCCGTGTGGTGAAGGTACTCCCACAGTGCTGTTAGGTAGGGAGTTCCAGGATTTTGACCCAGCGACGATGAAGGATCAGTGATATATTGGCAAGTCAGGATGCCGTGTGACTTGGAGGGGAACTTGGACATGGTGGTGTTAGCATGCGTCTGCTGCCCTTGTCTGTGGAAGAGGTTGTGGGAGGTGCTGGCGAAGAAGCCTTGGCGAGTTGCTGCAGTACATCTTGTAGATGATGCACACTGCAGCCACGGTACGCTGGTGGTGGAGGGCGTGAATGTTTATGGTGGTGGATGGGGTGCCAATCTAGCGGGCTGCTTTGTCCTGGATGGTGTCAAGCTTCTTGTGTTGTTGGAGTGGCACTCATCCAGGCAAGTGGAGAGCATCCCATCACACTCCTGACTTGTACCTTGCAGATGGTTGAAAGGCTTTGGGGAGTCAGGTGAGACACACGCCGCAGAATACCTAGCTTCTGACCTGCTCTCGTTGCCACAGTATGTGCGGCTGGTCCAGTTAAGTTTCTGGTCAATGGTGAGCCCGCAGGATGTTGATGGTGGGGGATTTGAAAGTCAAGGGGTGGTGGTTAGACTCTTGCTTGTTGGAGATGGTCATTGCCTGGCACTTGTGTGCCGTGAATGTTACCTGCCAATTATCAGCCCAAGCCGGAATGTTGTCCAGGTCTTGTTGCATGCGGGTATGGACTGCTTCATTATCTGAGGGGTTGTGAATGGCGCTGAACACTGTGCAGTCATCAGCGAACATCCCCATTTCTGACCTTATGTTGGAGGGAAGGTCATTGATGAAGCAGCTGAAGATGGTTGGGCCTAGGAAAATGCCCCGAGGAACTCCTGCAGCGATGTCCTTGGGCTATGATTGACCTTCAACCACCACAACCATCTTCCTTTGTGCTAGGTATGACTCCAGCCAGTGGAGAGTTTTCCCCCCCGATTCCTATTGACTTCAGTTTTACTAGGGCTCCTTCATGTCACACCCAGTCAAATGCTGCCTTGATATCAAGGGCGGTCACTCTCACTTCTCTGGAATTCAGCTCCTTTGTCCATGTTTGGACCAAGGCTGTAATGAGGTCAGGAGCCAAGTGGTCTTGGCGGATCCCAAAATGGGTATTAGTGAGCAGGTTATTGGTGAGTAAGTGCCGCTTGATAGCACTGTCGATGACACCTTCCATCACTTTGCTGATGATTGAGAGTAGACTGATGGGCGGTAATTGGCCGGATTGGATTTGTCCTGCTTTTTGTGGACAGGACATACCTGGGCAGTTTTCCACATTGCCGAATAGATGCCAGTGTTGTAGCTGTGCTGGAACAGCTTGGCTAGAGGCACGGCTAGTTTTGGAACACAAGTCTTCAGCACGATAGCTGGGATGTTGTCGGGGCCCATAGCCTTTGCTGTATCCAGTGCGCTCAGCCGTTTCTTGATATCACGTGAAGTGACTCGAATTGCCTAAAGACTGGCTTCTGTGATGGGGCGACCTCAGGAGTAGACCGATATAGATCATCCACTCGGCACTTCTGGCTGAAGAATGTTGCAAACGCTTCAGCCTTGTCTTTTGCACTCACGTGCTGGGCTCCACCATCATTGAGGATGGGAATATTCATGGAGCCGCCTCCTCCGGTTAGTTGTTTAATGGTCCACCACCATTCACGACTGGATGTGGCAGGACTGCAGAGCTTTGACCTGATCCGTTGATTGTGAGATTGCTTAGCTCTGTCTATAGCATGCTGCTTCCGCTTTTTAGCATGCATGTAGTCCTGTGTTGCAGCTTCCTAAGGTTGGCACCTCATTTTTAGGTATGCCTGGTGCGGCTCCTGGCATGCTCTTCTACACTCCTTATTGAACCAGGGTTGGTCCCCTGGCTTGATGGTAATGGTAGAGTGAGGGATATGCCAGGCCATGAGGTTACAGATTGTGGTGGAATACAATTCTGCTGCTGATGGCCCACAGCGCCTCATGGATGCCCAGTTTTGAGCTGCTAGATCCATTCTAAATCTATCCCATTTAGCACGGTGGTAGTGCCACACAACACAATGGAGGGTGTCCTCAGTGTGAAGACTGGCCTTCGTCTCCACAATGACCGTGCGGTGGTCACTGCTACCAATACCATCATGGACAGATGCATCTGCGACCGGTAGATTGGTGAGGACGAGGTCAAGTAGGTTTTTCCCTCGTGTTGGTGTTCTCACCACCTGTCGCAGGCCCAGACTGGCAGCTATGTCTTTCAGGACTCGGCCAGCAGTGGTGCTACCGAGCCACTCTTGGTGATGGACATTGAAGTCCCCCACCCAGAGTACATTCTGTGCCCTTGCTACTCAGTGCTTCTTCCAAGTGGTGTTCAACATGGAGGAGTACGGAGTCATCAGCTGAGGGAGGGTGCTAGGTGGTAACCAGCAGGTTTCCTTGCCCATGCTTGACCTGAAGCCATGAGACTTCATGGGGTTCAGAGTCAATGTTGACAACTCCCAGGGCCACTCCTTCCCCACTGTGCCGCTACCCCTGGTGGGTTTGTCCTGCCGGTGGGACAGGACATACCCAGGGATGGTGATGGAGAAGTTTGGGACATTGGCTGAAAGGTATGAATCTGTGAGTATGACTATGTCAGGCTGTTGCTTGACTAGTCTGTGGGACAGCTCCATCAATTGTGGCACAAGTCCCCAGATGTTGGCGAGGAGGACTTTGCAGGGTCGACTGAGCTGGGTGTGCTGTTGCAGTGTCCGTAGCCGGGTGGTCCGTCCGGTTTGATTCTTATTGTGTTTTGTAGCGGTTTGTTACAACTGAGTGACTTGCTGGGCCATTTCAGAGGGCAGTTAAGAGTCAACCACATAGCTGTGGGTCTGGAGTCACATATAGGCCAGACCAGGTAAGGACGGCAGATATCCTTCCCTAAAGGACATTAGTGGTTTTTACGACAATCCGATACTTTCATGGTTACCATTACGGATACTAGCTTTTTATTCCAGATTTATTTAATTAACTGAATTTAAATTCCCTAGCTGCCGTGGTGAGATTTGAACTCACCATGTCTCTGGATCTTTAGCCCAGTGACATTACCACTATACTACCATTCCCATATTGCGCATTTGCCCTGCCTCCATGCTTAACACTGCACTTATCCATGTTATACACCATTTGCCAGTCATGAGCCCAATATCCCAACACATTAAGATCTGCCTGAAGCAGACGAGCATCGTTTACAGTCTTAACACTCAGATTTTAATCATCTGCAAATCGTGCCCAAACACCTACATCCAGATCATTAATAAAAATAGTAAAGAGCAACGGTCCCAAAACCAATCCCTGCAGGACACTACTGGTGACCGGTCTCCAAACAGATCCAAATCCATCTATAACAACTTTTTGCCTACATCCTGCCAGCCAGTTCTCAATCCAGCTCAATATATTATCACTATCAAAAGCTTTTAGAAGTCGAAGTAGACAATCTCTACTGGGCTTCCCTCATCCACCAACTTTTTAAACTTCCTTCAAAAAATACAAATTCGATTAAGACATGACCTCTGTTTTATGAAGCCATGTCAGGTGTCCCTAATATGTCGTCCTCTATCTAAGCATTCATATATTGCATCCCTAATAATTCCTTCAAATAGCTAACCTATTGCTGATGTCAAATTAATGGGCCTAGTGTTACTCAGGTCCATCTGGTCACCTTTTTTAAATATGGGGACTACATTAGCCTCCTTCTAGTCTATAGGAACCATTCCAGAGTGCAGTGAGCCATTAAAAACATAGGCTAGGGGCTCGCACATTATCTATTAGCTCCTTTTAAATTTAAATTAAAAAAAGTAAAATTTTGAAGCATTTTCCTTTTATTCCCAGTTTTAAAATTTTATGTTTAAAAAAATTCCAAGCAATATAATGGTGTTCAGCCCCTTATCACTATGGGATTTTTGAAAAGCTTTCTCTCTTCTTTGCCCTTTCACCCTCAACATTAAAGGGACCAGCCATGGGTAACATGATTCTAAGGAACTATCAAAAGATTGCAAACCGTCAATTATAAAAAAGAGGCAACACTCTAGTCTTACGATAACAATAATGCCAAGTTGCATAATTTTAAGAATTATCTTTTAATTTAAGGCCATTTTCTTTAAAAAATGTATAATCTGGAGATTGGCAATAGATATTACAATATGATCCTGGCAATAACTGACATTTAACCAAATGAGGATGAAGAACTTTTGAGTTTCTCAAATACTGCACTTTTGTGCCACATAAGGATGTAATAGTTCTACAATTCCTACCATATGTAGACATCTGCAAGATTTTTTTTTTTTTTAATTTCAAAGACAATCCTGCAGGGAAACCGGCATCCGTGAATGAACAAGAGCGACTTCACAATCTATGCATTAATTTAGTATACCTTTAATACTAAATGTTATAGGTAACTTATAAGTCAAGGTTCCCAATCTTGCTTGCTACCCAGCAATTCCTGCTGGAAAGTGACAAGTGTGGACATTAGATAACAGCAAGATCAGACTCAGTTGTGGCACTCCCAAGGTTCAACTGCCCAAGCAAACTCGCTGACTAAACTGATACACAAGTGGCCATTTTTTTTTTTAATGGAAGGTACTGGAATAGTTGGTGCCATGGAACAGTTTCCCATTACTGGGAGGTGGGGTTTAAGCACGCTGAAGTTTTTTGTATTTACATGTTAGTTTTCATCATATATTTGGGTACCGCAGTAGCAGTAGTAGCAAAGGTCACTATTTTTTTAACAATTTTTACTAAATACATAGTAGCAAGAGACAGAAGGATAAATCGGGTTACTATGGTCTAGCATCAGCTGTGGAAAAACTCAATCCATAATTCCAGATAAAATTAGTGAGCGTTCAGGAATATGTGAGTTAATCAAAGACAGCCAGCATGGATATTAAAGGCAAGTCAGGTTTGACAAATTTAATTAGATTTTTTTGTTGTGACTGACAAATGTAGCAGCTGTAGCAGCATGGATAAAATGTAAGTTGATGTACAGCAAACAGAGTTAGGGTAAATGGATGTTGCTCAGACTGGAAGTTGTGTAACTCAGGAGTCAGTACTGGGTCCACTTTTATTCTTGGTATAGGTAGATGATTTGGACTTGGGTATAGGTAACACAATCGAGAAATGCTGATGACAAAACTTGACAGTTTGAAAAACAGCAAGGAGGGCTTTAAAAGATATCAGGAAGACAGACAGGTTAACAGAATGGGCAGACACATGGCAGACAACGTTCCTGCTAAGCTGCACGGCCTCTGGAGGTCCCGTGCAGGCCACTCACCAGCTTCTTAATGCAAGAAACTGCGCATGCGCAAAAACTTGAATGGGCCACCCAAAAAAAAATTCACAGGGAACATTGATGGCAGATTCAATTTAATTTGGATAAGTGTGTAGTAATACATTGCGAGGAAAAGCAAGGAATGAGTGCATACACTTAATGGAAAGACACCAAAGGGTGTGGATGAACAGACACACCTAGGAGTTCAAATAAATATACAATACCCTGAAGGTGCAAAGGTTGGTAGATAAAGGCCAACAACATTTTGGGTTTCATAAATAGGAACGAGAGTAGAAGAGAAAGTTGTAGGAAATTATAACTAGGCCACAGTTAGAATACTGTGTGCAGTTTTGGGTGCTCCATTACAGAAAGGACGTTAAAGCCAGAGATAGTAAAGTTGACGCTAGGGATGGGAACCTATAGTTATGATAAGAGACTTGAAATATTAGGACAATTTCCACTGAAGCAGAGAAGGAAGATAGGAAATTTAAATCGAGGTTTATAAGATTAAGAGTTTTGATAGCGAATAAGGAGTGGCTATTTTCTTTGGTTGGGGACCATCAATTTAAAATCGTCACCAACAATGAGGAGGGGTTGAGATTTTTTTTTAATGCAGAGGGCTGTTGGTGCATTGACTTCTTTGCCACAAGGTGTGGATGAGGCAGAGGCCATTGTATCTTTTAATGGAAAAGTTGTTAGTATTTCAAAGAGGAAGATACAGCAATTAGCTAGCAGAGACTATTAAATTTTCCATTAAGAGAAAGAAATCCAGATAAAAAATTGTGTGTTCTAAATGTCATGAAAAGGAAGCACAGGTGCTGTTAAGGGTGTCTAAATGTGCAAGGTAAAAATTAAAGTAGTTCATTTGAATTAACAACCGCTCCTTCTCTGTTGTGAAACTTGCCTGAAATAAAGCTTTAAAAATTCAATCTCCAGTTTGCCTTGAAGTCCTTCAAGGAAAAAAGATCAAATCCTCACAGGATGAAGGCAGACAACCTCTACTTCAACTTGGAAACCTGCATGCTGGGAATTTCTGCAAACTACACATGCTCAGAATACACCGATGTAGATAGTAGCTCCCTTCAAATGTTCTCAGGAAAAAATATCCATCTAAAGCCTAAGCTGCTGAGCCAGGCTGAGACCTTGAAGTAGACTCTTCAAAGATGGTATTAAAAGACATTGCAATGGTTGTTCAGAATTGGCGATTTTCCCCAAGTCCTTAGCAGTTTCTCATTGGTAGCTTTCGAGCCACTTTCCTGCCATTTTATCCATACTTTCCTTGCCTCTTCGGTTCAGATTTCCTGCTATTTTACTTTGATTAACAAAGTGTGATGGGGAACGTGCGACGCAAAGCAATACTTGCATGCTGTGTGCAAGACTTTTAATGCACAGATATAAATACAAAAGCGCACAGTACTTTCATCTTAGCCAGTGTTTCTCTGTACTTCTATTATTTTGCCATTTCCACCATTTTTAATTCCTGCAATAACTATGAAACCATATTTATACTGTTAATATTTTTCACTGCCATTTCATTTAATTTTGTTCAATCATGCCCCACTACAGGGACAAAAATACTATTTAATTTTAATACACTGATTAAATTCCAATTTTACCTCTAAAACCAAAGCACAATTCAGTAGTCCCTACGTAAAGGCTCAGCTATTCACAACCAGCGTACTGCTCTTGTAGCATTTTTGAGTTCAGTACAATTCAAATATGGTTGTACTCCCATCAACTTGTTACTTATTTATAGTGATAATAGGAGGCAATATTCAACCCAAAACCATAATTTTGCTTAAATTATAAAAATACCTGAAGTCCGAGCTCTGGGTCAACAAGTGTAAATGTATGTATGCCTGGTTGATGTGTTGATTTAGACATGTGCCAGATTGCCAGTATAATCTGACAACAGAACCTGAAAATGCTAATTATGGGCACTTTTTTTTCATCTGTCCTCCCCATACCAACTATCAACAGTTTTAGAAAGTTCTACAAGAAAACTTCACTATAAGTATGTAGTGGAGTGGCCAAACTATTAAAAAAAGGTACACATGCATATCGATGATGAGCACAGAATACAACATTGTGTGGGTAATTTTCAACTTCACCACCTGGATGGTAACCTGCTGAGTGGATGGTTCGCCCTTTATAGAAGAAACTTGATTTTCATAGGATTACATAGGATATACGGCACAGAAACAGGCCATTGAGCCCAACCAGTCCATGCCGGCGTTTATGCTCCACACGAGCCTCCTCCAGTCTTTCCTCATCTAAATCTATCAGCATAACTCTATTCCCTTTTCCCTCATGCTTGTCTAGCCTCCCCTTAAATGTATCTATACTATTCGCTTCAACCACTCCTTGTGGTAGCGAGTTCCACATTTTCACCACTCTTTGGGTAAAGAAGTTTCTTCTGAATTCCCTATTGGATTTCTTGGTGACTATCTTATATTGATGGCCTCTAGTTATGCTCTTCCTCACAAGTGGAAACATTCCCTCTGTATCCACTATCAAAATTTTTCATAATTTTAAAGACCTCTATTAGGTCACCCCTCAGCCTTCTTTTTTCAAGAGAAAAGAGACCCAGCCTGTTCATCCTTTCCTGATATGTATCCCCTCGCATTTCTGGTATCATCCTTGTAAATCTTCTCTGCACCCTCGCCAGTGCCTCTATATCCTTTTTATAATATGGCGACCAGAACTGTACGCAGTACTCTAAGTGGGGTCTAACCCAGGTTAGATACAGGTTTAGCATAACTTCCCTACTTTTCAATTCTATCCCTCTAGAAATAAACCCAAGTGCTTGGTTTCCTTTTTTTTTTATGGCCTTGCTAACCTGTGTCGCTACTTTGTGATTTGTGTATTTGTACTCAGAGATCCCCTTGTTCCTCTACCCCATCTAGACTCGCACCCTCCAAGTAATGTGACCTCCCTATTCTTCCTACCAAAACGTGACCTCCCTATTCTTCCTACCAAAACGTAACACCTCACATTTATGTATTGAACTTAATTTGCCAATTATATGCCCATTCTGCAAGTTTATTAATGTCCTCCTGTAACTTGTTGCAGTCCTCCTCAGTATTGACTATCCCCCCCCAATTTGGTGTCATCCACAAATTTAGAAATTGTGTTTTTGATTTTGAAGTCTAAATTGTTAATGTAAATTGTGAACAGCAGTGGTCCCAGCACTGATCCTTGTGGACCACCACTACCCACCTTCCATTGATTACAATTAAATGAAATTCAGGCGGGGTCAACAGGCAGATGTTGCGCTCAGCCAGGTTAACACCCTGGAAACAAAGTTCAAAATTAACCCACGCCTGAGCATTAATGAGGTATGATTTCCAATCTGCTGTATTCCAGATTTTGTCACCTATCTTTTCAACATTGTGATACAGCATTAGCTTGCATAAATTGCCTTGTTTATAAACAGCAGTAGAAAGAGGCTTTAAAATTAATCACTGATTGATGAGGATCTGCTTTTCTTGGAAATGAAGCAGCTAGTTGACCAAAACCATGAACTTTAACCAAATAAATACCCAAAATGAAATAACATCCCCTTGGCGCAGAAATTATTCCAAGAGAAAGCAAACAAACTGCAATGGTTCAGAATAGGTTATCAATCCTCTAGGATTGTTCTGAAGTCTCCAGGAATTAAAGATTAATCTCCAGGACATTGTTACATGCAACCCAGGAGAAAAATCATAGGGACATTAAAAAAAATGTGCATGAGTTTTTAATTTTTTGAACATTTGTTATAAAAATATTGGAAACAAATTAAAAAGGCTGTTTGACAGTCAAGCATCATCCAATCAGGTAATTTGCTTTCCAATTGGTGTGGGAAGGCAGTGCTCTGCAAGGATAGATGCGTCGGGTGACCAATGGCGAGTGTGTGGAGGTGGGAGGCGGGAGATCATGTAATGAAGCCTCCAGGAATATGTGCAGAGTTGGCAACCCTACCTGTTAAATTCAGCAAGGAAATTTAAAAAAAGAAAGCCTCCTCCCACTGAAATATGTCAACCTTCATCAATAGCAATAACTACACAAGTGTGCAGTTATTTAAGATTTCAAAATGCTATGCAATTCGTGAAGCACCATCACGTAATAAAGCATTTAAACATTGCATAACTCAAATTGAAAAATGTAAAAAAAACTCTTCAGGTGCAAGAATTATCCAATTTAAGCCTTCCTCTACTCTATAGCAAGTGCAGCATTGTGCTCTCTACTTGCTAAGCAGCTGCATCATTTTAATAAGCTCTTTTCACACAAAAAATGGCAGTAGATGTCTACATATGGAAAGCTCCAATCTCAACTATACTGTTAGAAGCACCAAGCAACCAAAAGCAAAGCATTTACTCCTACAAACAGGGTATTGGTCTCTGGTCACTTTCTCCAGTAATTGACTGAACCAAGGGAACCAGCAATTTATCCTTTATGTGGTAGAATACGCTGGATGTAGAAACCAAAAAGGGGAAAAAAAAATTAATTTAGAAAAAAGAACTTGCATTCCTCAGGATGTCACAAAATACTTCATAACCAGTTACATTAAGTGCAATCACGGTTACTTGGGTAAAAGTGACAGCCAATCTGCACGCAACACAAACAGAATACGAGACGTCATGTTTCTGGATTGCAGATCATTTCATTTCTTCCCTGAAAGGACTGAATTAGTTTAGAAGACTTGCATTTCTATAGCACCTTTCACAACCTCAGAACGCTAAAAGATAATCATGGATTAGTTGTTTTATAGAATACTTGTTTTCTATCTTTAGTGATATAATCATCAGTAATGGATTTATAATCATTTGCAAGAATTAAATAGAAAAGTCTAATTGTTAACTGTATACAATGGCAACCTGAATTATTAGATATAATTGTCTATAAATAAAGCCTGTGAGGAAACCTTAACCCAGACAGCCTAGGGTGAGAAAGAGGACTGCTATAGTTGAATAGGAAAGCTGTGGATGAATTAACATAAGTTGGACATTTTTGGACATTAGCCAACAGTAAGGATGAGGCAGAGAGTGGAGCTAGCTGTGAGAACGAAGGTCAGTTGTAGTGGTAACCGTGTTGGAATGTTGCGAGAAGGAAAGGAGGACCGATGTCTGGCTATAAGCTGAAACATGGGCCTTTCACAGGACCATCAAGGGCAGCGTATCTCTACAGTATGGGGATATGTACTTTGGTGTTGCAGTAACTACCAGAGTCTTGGTCAAAAACTGATGTAAGGGGGTCATAAGACCAGGACCTGAGTAAGTAGAGGTGCTGTGGACGTGGCATCTTTATGATTGGATTTTGGGAACTGGGTGTAAGCCAGTGATTGGTTCAGTAAGGCTCCATAGGTTTTGAATGAGACCAAGGGTACAAGAAGGGGGTCCTGACAGCCACAAAGGGTAGAAGATTTCAGGAAGAATCCAGGGGACACCTGAGAGACAGAGAGAGACAAGAGGCAGAGAGTGCGGCCTACGCTCAGTCGTGACTTCTACCCATAATGGGGTAATAAGTCTCAATTATACTCTGTAAACTACTGCTCTAATACTGTAATGTATTAAGTCTTGCTTGTGCAGAATAAAGTTAAACTGCGGTCACCAATACGGGTCAACTTCAAACCTTTCAGAATTAGAGCCCCTCTGGGATCCTTACAACATCCCAAAACTCTTTAGAGCCAATGAAGTACTTTTCTGAAGTGTAGTCACTGTTGTAATATAGTAATGGATTATGTTTTAAAACAAAGTGAATTCACATTTGGTTAAAAAGAGATGACAGACTGCAAGCATGGAAACATAGAAGATAGGAGCAGGAGTAGGCCATTCGGCCCCTCGAGCCTGCTCTGCCATTTAATGAGATCATGGCTGATCATCCAAATTCAGTACCTGTCCCTGCTTTCTCCCCATATCCCTTGATCCCCTTAGCCTTAAGAAATATATCTAACTCCTTCTTGAATATATTTAATGAATTGGACTCAACTGCCTTCTGTGGTAGAGAATTCCACAGGTTCACCACTCTCTGGGTAAAGAAATTCCTCCTCATCTCGGTCCTAAATGGCTTACCCCTTATCCTTAGACTGTGACCCCTGGTTCCAAAGAACCAGCACTGGTACAGTATTGCAGCTTTGAGAGACAGCATGCACTCCCACTGGGTGGTTGCAAGCGTTAATTTTCCCTGAAAACTGAGAATCAGTGACTAGGAATTTTTTTTTTTTTTTTTTAAATCATTGCTTCATATTCTAATGGCTTCCAGCTTCAGTTGGAAAAGTAATGAAACCAAACCAATAAATGCAGCCTCAAACCAACTGTGGATCCTGCCCAGAGATGCTCCCATTGTACTCTGCAAAGCACTTCAAAGCCACCCTGACAGCCCAACACTGTTCTAACACTGGATGGTCTCCTGACACTCACCACAGCCCCCAAGTACTATGTACTAAACACTTCTTCCCCCACTGAGACCATTTTCTCGGTCCCAACAGGCACATTGTTTATGACACACCCACCCACTCTCTAACGCTGCTTGGTCCGAATACTGCACTTGGCCTCAACCCCATTGTGCCATAGGAGATCAACTATTTTTTTATTTTTTTATTTTTAAGAAATACACTCCGGACTCAGCAGAAAGCAAGCAAATATAAAACTAGAGCAATGTGCACATGACACATTTGCTATGGACAGTTCCAGACGCTTGCTCTTCTCACTCCCCTGCCACCTACCACAGCCAGCAATTATTCTTCCACAATGTTACTGCACAGATATAATCTCATCATATAAATGCATTTCAATTTTGCTTCCAAAGTAAATCAAACTACTCTGGCTATAAATAAACTACGTAAAATACTTGACAGTATGTTGACCTCTCAGTAAGCAGTAGCGGCATATGGAACAGTTGTCCTGAAGTCAGAAAAGGCTACATTATACTGTAGTTTCCAAATCCTCTCCTCCAACACTTCCAAACATAGCCAAAACCAGGTCCATTGGCATTGCAGGTTTATAGGATATATAGTTACACTGTGACAGCTATGACTCTGCAAATATTGTACAAGATTTACACCACCTCCCTAGTAGGGAAGGCAAAACTAGTGCTACGATTTTATCATAATTTGTTTAATGTTATTAGCTATACTCAGCACTTTGCATATTTCCCTCTATAATCCAAGTTACAGTTTAGAAAGTAAGGAGCTATTAAAGTGGGCTCTGATAAAAGGTCACCAACCTGAAAAGTTAACTTTGTTTCTCTTTTCACAGATGCTGCCCGACCTGCTGAGTATTTCCAGCATTTTCAGTTTCTATTTCAAATTCCCAGCATCTGCAGTATTTTGCTTTTGTATTAAAGTATTAATGTGGTATTGAAGCAACTGTTATGTAGCAAAACACAGTAACTTTCAATTTCTCTTGCAACAAATGTTTTCATGTACAATATTTATTTAAAAGGGAAATGTTTGACTGCATATAAAAAAAGGATCATGCTGAGCAAGTACATGGCTGGAATTTTTTGGTGCTCCAAGATACCGAAATAGAATTAAAAATCAAAAAGGCTAATGGATGTTGGTCTTCACAAAGCAGGGGGTGGGGGGTTGGAATTCTAAAGTGACGAAGTGTTGCTTCATTTGTACAGAGCCGGAGTCAGACTCCACCTGGTGTACTGCATTCAGCTTTCGGCACCAAACCTCAGGACAGATAAATTGGCCCTGGAAGGGGAACAGCAGATTCACCAAATGATACCAGGGCTTAAAGGACTAAATTATGATGCCATGTTTCATAAGCCTTGCTTTCATGTCTTGAGTTTAGACATTTGAGGTGTGATCTAATCTAATCAAGGTATTTAAAATGATTGAAAGATTTAATAGTTTTTCCTGTATTTCCCCTATTTCCTCTGGTGAGGGAATCCAGTACAAGAGGTAATAATCTTAGAGCTGCTAGGCCATATAGAAGTGAAATCAGGAAGCAATTTTTCCACACCGTTTAGTGGAAATCTACAACCCCCCCTCAACTGGTGGTGGATGCTGGGTCAATTGAAATTTTCAAAACCTTTAGCTGGGAAAGGGCATCAAGGCATATGGAGCAAAGGCAGATAAATCAAGTTGAGGTACAGATCAGACATGATCTAATTGAATGATGGAACAGGCTCAAGGGGCTGGATAGTCTACTCCTCCTATGTGGTGCATTCAAATTATTTCTCCAGGAAATTTGAATAACTGTGCAACAGGAAGATTCAGGCACAAAATGGCAGAATTTATGGCACTATTCACAGATCACACCATTCCAGGAAATTCTGACCCACTGTTATATGAAAGGCACCACGTAAGACTTCTTGTAGCTATGCTGACAATATTCACAAAACCAAAATGTATAGTCCATAGTACATTAATAAATGCATGTGACATTCCAGCCTACTGTTGCAAACTATTTAGTGAAAATATCATTGGAGAATAGTTTGCTGCATTTAAACATTAATCCTGTGCTCGACACTGTTTACAACATTCAAAGCTGCAATAAAAAAAAGGCTGAAGTTTAATAACTGATGATTTACAATTACCTTCTGGCTCATTAGACTTTAACTACTTACTCACTACAATTGCCAAGTCAAATGGATCAGAGGCCGAAATAATACACAAGTTTGGATACAAAAATGTAATTATATTTTTGTGTGGAACCGTCATTTAGATGAGCCAATTTTACTATTGAATATTTGCATGCAAATTTTAAATTTCTACAATCAACATACAAAGCATAAGGTGACAGGTTTAGAAAAATCAGGTGGGCGAATGGAAGAGAATGGGTTAGTCAAACTGTAAACTTCAGTTATTCCTACTTCCAAGAACTAGATTGAAGAGTGATGAATGTAAACCATGTCTACCACTACTGACCTGTTGTAGAATTGGTCCAAGAGAGTTCTTGTCTTTCTGACTAACACCATCTTTCTGTAATCGGGCCAGAAGCTCTGGTTTCTTGAAGGGTTTTAGTACCAATAAGTGGATCACCCTATCCCTATAAGATCGTTGGGAAACACTGTTGTTTGTATTGCACTTCCTTATTGTATTTGCAGGATTAATGGGGGTTGACCTTTTCCGTTCAGGCACAGCATCTGGGATGCCCGGTGCTGGTTTACGAATCTGCACTCGCTTACCTAGAAATGGTACAAAAACAACTTCTAAATTAAAAGAAAATCAAATTACAAGAAAATCAAATTATATATTTATGCTAAAATAAAAATTATTTACTTTGTGTTCCAAGATAAATGTACAATTAAAATAAAAGTGCTTGGACAAAGTCTTTTCAGCAATGTTTTTGATGACTTCAATACAAATGGTTCTATATCGTAGTTAATAGTGAACAAGATGGAAACCACATCCATGTTTATAATAAACTATGAATCCACTTAGTTCCATCATAATGAGCGAATTTTCTCAAAGCAGAATTGATAGTTCACCTTCCCTCTTCCAAGCTGAAGATCATGTCCCCTTGGTTATAGAGTTTGCAGTTAAGTGAAAGAAATTATGAGTATAGTCTCCATTGGGTAAATGTATTGAAAAATAGGAAGGAGCAGTAAGAGAGTCTGTTATACTAAATTGTTGCAATCTTCAATGCTTGGAAAAACTATTTGTATGCTTATCAGCATCCAACTCCTCTTACTACATTTTATGCTAAATGCAAATTCCACAAATGATCATGAATGCAATTCGTGAATTGAGGCAACCCTTCCAGATAGGTCAGAGATGTCACGTCAGTGACAGTACTGCACATAACCCTGATTGAGTGTATGGCAAAAATGGGCTTGAAGCTAGCCCATGGCACAACCTAGTCTCTGCGGGTAGCGCAGGGAACAGACGGAGCTGAATTTTGCAATGGCACAGGAAAGGTTTGTCCAGAGCTTACTTAGTTAAGGAGTGTAAAATCTGGCAAGGCAACAACTCTTACAAGGACTGTAGCCTGCCTTTGTGTGGAAATTAGAGTGACAGAAAAGCTGACTAACTGTTCAGTGCTAAAGCAGAAACATGTGGGCAACACTGCTACTTTTGATGGAGTTGGAGACCCCATGGCACCAAAGGACAGTGCCCATATTTGGGGCTAAAGACCACTCTCCAGTAAAAGAACTTGCATTTGTATATCACCTTTAATGTAGAAAAACATCCCAAGGCACTTCAAAGAAGCATAACCAGACAAAAATTGGCACCTAGCCAAAAGGTGGTGACCAAAAGATTAGTCAAAGAAGTAGGTCTAAAAGGACAAAAGAGGTGGAGAGGTTTAGGGAAGGAATTCCAGCATTTAGAGCAGAGATGGCTGAATGCGTGGCTACCAATGGTGAAAGAAGTGGGAGATGGTCAGTAGAGAGTTAGATTTGGGTGTTGCCAGCATCCATATGGAACCTGATGCCATGTCTTCGGATGATGTCACCAAGGGGCAGGATTCAGATGAGGAATAGGAGGCGGCCAAGGATAGATCCTCAGGGGACTCCACAGGTAATTGTGCTGAAGCGGGGAGAAGCCATTACTGTAGATGCTCTGGCTATGACTTAATACGCAAGAATGGAACCAAACGAGGACAGTTTCATTGAGCTGGACAATGGAGGAGACACGTTGGGAGGAGAATGTATGGTCAACAGTGTCAAAGACTGCAAAGAAGTTGAGAAGGCCGAGGAGAAATAGTGCACCACGATCAGTCACAAGGATATGATTTATGACTTTCATTGGAGCCGTTCCAATACGGTGGCAGGGCGGAAACCACATTTGGGAGTACTGTGCACAGTTCTGGTCGCCGTAGTATAAGGTGTATGGAGAAGGTGCAAAACGATTTACAAGGCTGATGCCAGAACTGAGAGGTTATGCCCATCAGGAAAGATTGAACAGTTTGGGGCTCTTTTCTCTAGGAAAGAGAAGGCTGAGAGGTGACCAATAGGGGGTCTTTAAGATTCTGAACAGGTTTGATAGAGTAGACGTAGAGAAGATGTTTCCACTTGTGGGAGACCCCAAAACTAGGGGCCATAAATATAAGATAGTCACTAATAAATCCAATAGAGAAACTTCTTTAACCAGAGAGTGATTAGAATGTGGAACTTGCTACCACAAGGGAGTAGTTGAGGCGACTAGCATAGATGCATTTAAGGGGAAGCGAGATAAACAGGGGAGAGAAAGGAATAGAAGGATATGCTGATAAAGTCAGATGAAGAGGGGTGAAAGAAGACTCGTGTGGAGCATAAACGCAGGCATAGACCAGGTAGGCTGCATGGCCGGTTTCTGTGCTGTACATTCTATGCAATTGTATGATTGAAGAGATTCAAACATGGAGTCTGATGAAAGGTCTTCGACCTGAAACGTTAACTCTGTTTCTATCTCCACAGATGCTGCCTGACCTGCTGAGTTTTTCCAGCGTTTTCTGTTATTTCGGATTTCCAGCATCCGCAGTATTTTGCTATTGTGTCAAACATGGAGTGGCAGGAAAGATAGACATGGAATTGGGAGGCAACAAGTGCGAGCTGCATGGAAGGAGGTCACAGAAAGTCAATCCAATCAATCCATTATAATCGGACTGAAAATAAGGAAGAAGTTAACTGGCATAAAAAGGGAACAAAAAAAGGTATTCCTTAATTTTGCACACTTTTGATGGGGCTCCATCAAGCATGGCACAAACCCAAGTAACGGACTCCTGAACACCCTGGGAGTTATCATTTCAAGCATCATCTTTTTGCGCACACATTTTAATTGTACCAAATTTGGATGCCACACTCAGCTAGAGACAGCAATTGAGGAATGATCGCCTGCTGTTAGGGGATCTCTCAGTGGGCTCAGTCGAGGTTAGCCCTGATCGAGAGCCACTCACAAATATTTTTCTCTTCACAAAAAATGCGTACTGTGCACTGCTGCAAAATGAAGGTATCATGCTGCTCTTTAGAGTACAGATTATTACATACACAATGACATTTGTGGTCAGATACCTCCTGCACAGTAATTGAGGGCAAACCCTGTGTGGTTGAGGTCGATCTAAGGACTCCTCATGCCTATGGTGTACCATCTTCACCTTGCACTTGAAGGAATTCTGCCAACCCATCAAACTAATGCCCCATTTCCAGAGAAATGTGGCAAAGTTATTCTCCCCATGCAAACATGGCATTTGTCACTTGCTGGTACATGAGTGCACTGCCAAATGCCTGATGTGGCAGATGTTCCCTGGGCAACTTGGGTGGATCCAGTAGCATGAAAGCTTCATGTTGAGGAAACTTAGAGAGCTGTCTGTTGCAGATGCCGTTTGCAAATCTTCCAGAAGATGGTACAACTTTTGTTGTAGTCCATCGCGTGAAAGAGATGGAGGAGAGTGGACCCAGTGACATGTCCAGATAGGTGCAAAGGGGTCTTATGTCCTGAAATGGAGGGACACCAGTAAAGTACAGAAGGAGGTAACCAAAAACAGTAGAATTTCTTTTCCCTGCAACAAAAAGCCTTCAAGAAAACTACTTGGTCAGGTCAGGTTCAATGGACCATTGAATTTAATGGAAAGGAAAAATCGGGCGGGCTGTTTAACAGATGGCTGATCTGCTGCCGTCCATTTTACATCCCCAGTGAAGTTGAAAGTTCCACCCAGTCTGTGCAAAGAATAGTGAGATCAGAACAAAGATAAAACTTTAAAAAGTGCACATCTGAGGCACAAAATTGAAGTAGTCAACAAACTAACAATTTCACAACTATAAAAATAGTGTTCAAAAATTAAAGATCTTTGGCCTTTGAATTATACTGCGAGATAATAGAATATTTCTCTCCACAGATGCTGCCTGACCTGCTGAGTATTTCCAGCATTTTCTGTTTCTTTTTCAGATTTCCAGCATCTGCAGTATTTTGCTTTTGTAATAGAAAAGGAGTACTTGGCATGTTTGTGAGAAACTCCTAGTTCAGACATTAACTTGATTAAAGTAAATGGGCTACTGCATTTCATAAAACAAAGGAATTTCCAGCAAACCCTTAAAAGGCTTCCTAGGTTATAATCCCACAATGTAATTTCAGTGCCTCTAAATGCTCTGTTATAGCATCCTTACTAATGCCTTATCTGAAATCAACTAAATTAACTCAGCAGGGGTTGAACTGTAGGCCTCTGATCTCTATGTGCCAGTTACTTATTGCTTTAACCAGCTAGGAATTTTAAAATGGAAACTTAATTTTGGCTTATTCCATAGAATAGTGCAATACAGAAACAGGTTATTTGGGACATTAAGTCTGCACTGATGTTTTTCTCCACAAGGCTAGTCCAACTAGACTAATCCTATTCTCCTGTGCTCCCCAGACCCATTAATAATTATTTTTCAAGCAACTAATTTCCTTTTGAAAGAAAGCATGAACTGTTTGAGGTAGAGATTTCCACATTCTAACCATCTTCTGTGCAAAGAATTTAGTTTAACCTTGATTTATCCATTTTTCTGATCCTAACCAATTAAAAATAGTTGAACAACAGCACAAGTTCCTAATTACTATTATTAATAAACAAGATTCAAAAAGGTAAGTATTTGATTAATGAACACAAAATATTTCAGAACAGGGAAAGGCCATTATGTGCAAAAAGTCCATCCCCATCTCACATTTCCTTTTTCATCAGATCCCTCAATCCCTCCAGAAACTGACATTTAATTGTCTCAAACCATTATGTACTCCATCCAAAGGTGCACGTGAACTTTAAGGGGGGGGGGGGGGAAGATCAATAATTGTTACTAGTAGGAAAATGCCACTCTTAAATAATTTAGAATGCAACCAGAATTTGTACTTTAATACCTCATGCTTATTTGGCTCTAGTTCTCAGAGCAGGGTGGAGATCCTATCAAAAATACTTTGTCATATAAATGAATATGTTTAATTCTTTAAACAAGGACTGCTTTCAAAACAGTTTCCCCGAAACAGTTCAATACATCATATTCATGAAAATGAATGCGTAAACCAATATACTGTATGTACATTGTACAAGTGGCTGCAATCTGCAGACAACAGCCACATTAAGATTTACTTAATTCTACCCATTTAATGTTGCAATGACAATACAGAAACGCATCTACCAACTTTAATCTTGTGGCTACTTAGTTTATTTGCCCTCAAGCCTACCACAAATTGTGTAGGTGTTTGGTTTACAAGAGACTCGTGTTCGAACTTAGAACACGTTAGAAGGTTCTTAATGAATACTTTGCTTCGGTCTTCACAAAAGAGCGGGACGATGAGGACATTGTAGTCAAGGAGGAGGCGTGTGAAATATTAAATGAGATAAACATAGGAGGATATATTAAGGGGTCTAGCATATTTGAAAGTAGATAAATCACCAGGCCGGGATGAAATGCATCCTCGGCAGTTAAGAGAAGCAAGGGAGGAAATAGCAGAGGCTCTGACCATCATTTTCCAATTCTCTCTGGCTACAGGTGTGGTGCTGGAGGACTGTCAACATTGTACCTTTGTTTAAAAAGGGATAGACCGAATAAGTACAGGCCAGTCAGCCTAACCTCTGTGGTGGGCAAATTATTGGAAAAAATTCTGAGGGACAATATTAATTGTCATTTAGAAAAACACAGATCAATCAAGGACAGTCAGCATGGATTTGTTAAGGGAAGGGCATGTCTAACTAACTTGATTGAATTTTTTGAGGTGGTAACAAGGAGAGTTGATGTGGGTAGCATGCTTGATGTAGTCTATATGGATTTTAGCAAGGCTTTTGACAAGGTCCCACATGACAGACTGGTCAGTAAAGTAAAATCCCATGGGATCCAAGGGAAAGTGGCAAGTTGGATCTAAAATTGGTTCAGTTAGGCAGGAAGTAAAGGGTGTTTTTGTGACTGGAAGGCAGTTTCCAGTGGGGTTCTGCAGGGCTCAGTACTAGGTCCCTTGCTTTTTGTGGTATATATCAATGATTTAGACTTTGCAGGATGATATAAAAAGGTGGTCGATAGTGAGGATGAAAGCTGTAGACTGCAGAAGATTATTAATGGACTGGTCAGGTGGGCAGAAATGTTGCAAATGGAATTCAATCCAGAGAAGTGAGGTGTAATGCATTTGGGGAGAGCTAACAACGCAAGGGAATACACAATAAATGGTAGGATACTGAGAAGTGTGAAGGAATAGAGGGACTTTGGAGTGCATGTCCACAGATCCCTGAAGGCTGCAGGGCAGGTAGATAAGGTGGTTAACAAGGCATACGGGATACTTTCCTTTATTAGCCGAGGCATAGAATACAAAAGCAGAGAGGTTATGCTTGAAATGTATAAAACACCTGTTAGGCCACAGCTAGAGTACTGCGTACAGTTCTGGTCACCACATTACAGGAATGACGTGATCGCACTAGAGAGGTACAGAGGAAATTTATGAGGATGTTGCCAGGACTGGCGAATTTTAGCTATGAGGAAAGATTGAATAGACTGTGGTTGTTTTCTTTAGAACAAGGGAGGCTTATGCGAGACTTGATTGAGGTGTATAAAATTATGAGGGGCCTAGATAGAGTGGATAGGAAGGACCTATTTCCCTTAGTAGAGAGGTCAATAACCAGGGGGTATAGATTTAAAATAACTGGTAGAAGGATTCGAGGAGAGTTGGAGAACTTTTTTCACCCCGAGGGTGGTGGATGTCTGGAACTCACTGCCTGAAAGGGGGGGGGGGGTAGAGACAGAAACCCTCAACGCATTTAAAGTACTTGGATATGCACTTGAAGTGCTACAACCTACAAGGCTACAGACCAAGAGCTGGAAAGTGGGATTAGGCTGGATAGCCCTTTTTTGGCCAGAACAGACACGATGGGCCGAATGGGATCCTTGTGTCGTAAATTTCTGATTCGATGATGCTAGTCAATGTTGCATTGTCACGAAAGCCTGCCCTTTCTTAATCGACTGGTATGCCTTCAGAGTATTGTTTATCAGAAATTCATCTCTGCCTTTAAGGAAATTTTCTAAGGATAGCCAGGTTTCGGTGTTCAAAGATGCCATGTCACAATGATGCTATGCTCCCCACCCTGCCACATGGTTCTGTTGCCACCGAAATGCCAGAGAGAAGCAGACCTTGGATCCACTGCTATGCTTCACATCCTGACCTTGGGCTGAAATGCTACCAAAGAGAGTCAGGACTCAGCTGCTGCACCACCCCCCACCCACCCTTGAGACACAAATCAGGTCTTGGACCTACTGCTGTGCTTTCCACTTGCTCTCAAGCCAAATTGCCTCTGAAAATTGGGTCCTGATTAATCTTCATAGTTTAGGGCTTATTCACAGGCTACTCCCAATCAATGTTAAGCCAGCCACATTCAGAGTTTCTGTTATTTAAATAATACACCTGGGCCACCTTATATTTCCTACTTTAATACATTTTAATAGAACAGTTAGATTTCCTTTTTTTTTGATGATTTTGGGTAAAGCTGGTTATATTTCCTTTAATCAATGCATTTTACAGCAAACCAATTCTATTAAATGGCCAATCCTTTTATTTAATGCATTAACTTTCACAACCCCATTCAATTAACCAGCCATCACTATTACCAATAAATGTTCACGGCATAGACTTAATAAATTTTACAACCACATTCAATACCCACTACTTCAATTTAAAAAGTTTGAGACTGCCAATAAATAGCCTCTGCTTTTACTTACTTAATACATTTTTGCAGGTAAAGCCATCTGCTTTCTCACCAGCAATGTGATGGGCGATTCTCTAGTGTTTAAAATAAATTAGCCAACCTTCATTTTATCTGAAGAAAGATTCTGCAAAGTTACGTGCGCGACGAGGCTAACTGCTAACTAACGACAGGCCGAGTATGCATCACCTGATCAAAATGCATATGCATGGTATGAATTTATTAGCGACAGTGGGGATGAATTTCTGCAGGGGATGTCTTGCTTGTCTGCTGTAGCTTCAACAGAAAAGCCCTGGGAAAAACAATAAACGGCATTTGCGCCATTTTTCAGCGTTTCCTCAGCTCTTCCGCCAAAGCTATTGCATACAATCAGTAAATCCCTGCAGAAATTCACCAGTGTATTATGGTATTTCCCCATGAAGAGGTGAGCGAGAGAGATTAGAGATAACAAATGTGGTAGAGAAAAGGTCGAGACCTAAAGAGCCAAACAAAATCACAGATTTCCAAAAGAAAGCGAGACTTTGCATTTATATGGTACTCAAAATATCCCAAAGTGCTTCACAGTCTTTACTGTGAATAGCTGAAGAGTCATGTTGAGTAGAGAATCAATTCTTAACTTACTTTTTCTCAGCTTAATGGAGTGTACCTTGATGAGATTATGAGGTTGCAATCGGAAGAATTTAACCACAGAAATAACTGAAGTTTAAAGATTTGGCCAAAATAATGTAATCCATGAAGATTTTTAATTTGTTCCAAAAGATTTAATTGTGCTATCAATTATTGGATACCAATTTCTTGATCAATTGGCTCAGTCAGCACAAGCACTTGGCCAGAAGCAAATGAATCTAGGTTGACACCTAGTAGTGAGGGAGTGCTGTATAGTCACAGCTGCTATCTGCCTGTTGAAGTATAATTCACTGTCCTGGGCCCCTCAACCAACATCAAAAATTAATTTCACAGCTGCTTGTGGAACTTTGCTGTGAGCAAAATGATGCCACTTTATACTATATAGCAAGTGCCTTAATTTGTATGCAAAATGTTTTGAATCATGGCAAGATGCAATATGGTGTATAAATTGAAATTCTCTTCCTCTTTCTTCCGTCAAGACAATAAAAATCAGCTCTGCAAAAGTTACACAATTCCAATTTGTACACCGTAAGCACATGACAAGTCTTACGTGTTGCTTAGAAAGTGGAAAGATATTTAGAACATATTGTCTGATAAATGAAATTTTAAGTTGTCACACTTTAGTTTTAAACTCATACAGCTGAAGGAATTTTTAGTGCCATACAGCATAAATTAATTCTAGGAGCACAACAAAACAGCTGAAAGCAAATGCAGGGATTGCCTGCTGTCGGCTGCAATTGGAAATATAAATGTACTAGCACTAATGAGATGAAATATACTTTTCCATGGGTCTCCTGATCTCCCATCAGAACAGCTTCCTGTGTTACATCACTTTTTTTGTTCGATTATGGGATGTGGGCGTCGCTGGCAAGGCCAGCATTTATTGCCTATCCCTAATTGCCCTTGAGAAGGTGGTGGTGAGCCGCCTTCTTGATCCGCTGCAGTCCGTGTGGTGAAGGTACTCCCACAGTGCTGTTAGGGAGGGAGTTCCTTCATCGTCGCTGGGTCAAAATCCTGGAACGGCAATATACTTCTAAGTCAGGATGGTGTGTGACTTGGAGGGGAACTTGGAGGTGGTGGTGTTCCCATGCACCTGTTACCCTTGTCCTTCTAGGTGGAAGAGGTCGCGGATTTGGGAGGTGCTGCCGAAGAAGCCTTGGCGAGTTGCTGCAGTGCATCTTGTAGACAGGTACACACTGCAGCCACGGTACAGCTGGTGGTGGAGGGAGTGAATGTTTAAGGTGGTGGATGGGGTGCCAATCAAGTGGGCTGCTTTGTCCTGGATGGTGTTGAGCTTCTTGTGTTGTTGGAGCTGCACTCATCCAGGCAAGTGGAGAGTGTTCCATCACACTCCTTACTTGTGCCTTGTAGATGGTGGAAAGGCTTTGCAAAAATCAGGTGGTGAGACACTCGCCAAGGAATACCTAGCCTCTGATCTGCTCTTGTTGCCACAGTATTTATGTGGATGGTCCAGTTAAGTTTCTGGTCAATGGTGACCCCCCAGGATGTTGATGGTGGTGGACTTGGTGATGGTAATGCCATTGAATGTCATGGGGAGGTGGTTAGAGTCTCGCTTGTTGGGAGATAGTCATTGCCTGGCACTTGTGGCACGAATGTTACCTGCCACTTATCAGCCCAAGCCTGAACGTCGTCCAGGTCTTGTTGCATGCGGGCATGGACTGCTTCATTATCTGAGGCAGTTGTGAATGGCGCTGAACACTGCAGTCATCTGCGAACATCCCCATTTCTGACCTTATGTCATTGATGAAGCAGCTGAAGATGGTTGGGCCTGGGACACTGCCCTGAGGAACTCCTGCAGTGATGTCCTGGGGTTGTGATGATTGACCTTCAACCACCACAACCATCTTCCTTTGTGCTAGGTATGACTCCAGTCAGTGGAGAGTTTAAGGTTCTGAACCAGTTTAGTGCTAGTGTGTGTGTGTCCGGACACGAAATAGCGTCATGACATGCACAGCAAAGCAGTGGCCAGCTCAACATCAAATTCCCTGGGCCGCCTGCAATACGCAATATATAAGGCTATGCTCCCAGACAGAGACCAGAATAGATCAGCAGCATAAACAGAGTTAACCAATGCATGTAGGTTTCTCTCCTTGGAGCTACACAACAAAACTTGCATTTATATAGCACCTTTGACGTAGTAAAACGTACAAGGCGCTTCACAGGAGCGATTATTAAACAAAATATGATAGAGCCACTCAAGGACAGGTGACCAAAAGCTTGGTCAAAGAGGTAGGTTTTAAAGAAACCGACACAAAGGAAACAGCTAAGAATTAAAGTACTTTTTTTAAAAAAACAGTACACATCTGGTCAACCTGATCACTTTACGATACATTTACTGTATAACAGTCACCGACTGTAGCATTAACTTTGGTGTTCACATCGTAAATAGAGCGCTGGGATCACAGAATTATGAAGAGGGGTTTCTTTGTGTTTTTTTTTTTAAAAACAGATGCTGCTGGAATATAAACACTGCTATAAGATAGAGAGTGTCATGCTTTCTAGCCTGTTTGGGGATTCCTCAGCTATTGGAAAGCATTAACAGATAGAAATAAAGTTGCAAGCCATGATTTTGAAAAAGAAAATGGAGACATATATGCTTATGCTTTTTTCTTCCATTAGTGTAATACAAACATGGCATCAGTCATCGATAGTTTTCCTTGAGTTTACATACCTTAGTGAAAACTTGCTCTTACCTACATATCGTCCACCAGGTTTAATAACTTTGGTACTTCGACTACGGGTTTCCTCCTCTGCTTGAGTCATCCGTTCTCGTGTTATCTGATAAGAATCATTCGTTGCACATATTGTAATTTTATCCTGTATGCTTCCAAAGCAGTCCAGTTCTGCAACTCCATTACTAGAGGGAGACAATTAGGATGTTAAATTAAATATAGAAGCTGTAGTGAACTTCAAGTTCCATCACCTTCATAACATTAACAATTTTTTCATTCATGGGCTGCGGGCGTCGCTGGCGAAGCCAGCATTTATTGCCCATCCCTAATTGCCCTAGAGATGGTGGTGGTGAGCCGCCTTCTTGAACCGCTGCAGTCTGTGTGGTGAAGGTACTCCCACAGTGCTGTTAGGTTTTGAGCCAACGACGATGAAGGATCGGCGATATATTTCCAAGTCAGGATGGTGTGTGACTTAGAGGGGAACTTGGAGGTGGTGGTGTTCCCATGAGTCTACTGCCCTCAGCCTAGGCGGTAGAGATCGTGGGTTTGGGAAGTGCTGTCGAAGAAGCCTTGTTGAGTTGCTGCAGTGCATCTAGTAGATGGTACACACTGCAGCCATGTTGCACCAGTGGTGGAGGGAGTGAATGTCTAAAAAGGTAGTGGATGGGGTGCCAATCAAGCTATATCTGAACAAAAGTTACTTGTATTAAAAATGTTTATGTTGAATTGTATATTTTAAGGCACAAATTACCACTTTATATACCTTTAATACATTTCCCACATTTGTTATAGTTACTCATGAGGTTATTGTGTGTTCAGAAACATGTTATGCGATAGAATTAGACAGCAACTCTGGCAATATGCTTTCAGCTGCAACAATCCATTCCGGCTGAGGGGCTGAACAATATGATTTCACAATCTAGCAGTTTAAAGATTATTATTTTTGCAGTTTTGGTTTAGCCATTAATTTCCTCAATTCTGTATCATCTGTTCATCTTTAAATTATTCACTCTTCAGTTCTTCCTCCTTCCCCCCCCCCCCCTCCCCCACCCCCACCCCCACAAAAGTGGACTCATCACATTAGTTGGAGGCCAGTACATTTTCATCAGTTTGTTGGGATATATTGTTCTCTATTTGCTATGTTACTAACAAAGTCAAAGAGTATAAAATGTGGGAACTTTATATAGTTTATACTCATGCTGATTTTTTTTTTGCCAACATTAGCAAATGGAAAAAAATAACCCTTAATGCTGTACATCGCAAAACAACACAGCTCAAAAATAAACATTTGGTTTAAGTACCTCTAACCAACCTTAAAAGGTTATGCATGATGTATTAATACATTAATGGCAGGTCTACCATACACTTCAATATGAAATTCAACTTAAAATGTGATCTTAAAAATAGCTGCCAGAAACACTAATGCTGTTTTTTCAAGCCAAGCTATTTTTGACTTGTTATATTTCACTTGGGGCTTTTAAGCAATCCTTGCCTTCCAGACCAATACTATTTTAGATAATAGTTTAAAGCATCATTTAAAGTGTCAGTGCTTGCCAATTTACATAAGTATTTTCCCAACTTATACCCATTGATTTGTAGCAGAAAAATTGCAGAAACTGCAGTATTTTAAAATCATAAAATGAAATCATAAAATGAGATTTGATCAGAAATCCTAAAATGAGATTTGATCAGCAAGATGAGATCCAAGTAACCATCAAAATTCTCAGTTTCTTGAAATCATGGAGTATGATTTTAGCACATAATACTTTAATTCGATTTTGTACAATCGTTGAATGATTTAAGTGACCTGCCAGACTCCAACAGTTTCTGCAAATTCCTGCAACCCGCCACATTCTACATTCTTTAGATCAAAATACTGTCAAATTAATCTAACGTGACCAGGGTACAAACAAATGATGATCTAACATTTAGATTAAACAGGTTGACTTGGCCATTCTTTGATCTAGTTAGTCTGTTGAATAAACAACATGCAATGGGGTGCAATGTATATACTGTAATAGTTAGCCTCCAAATGAGTTTTCTAACTTGAGTACCTAAGTAAAACTGGTTTACAGTACCTGGATATATACTGCTGGACACAATCAAAGCTTCCCTGAGGGTTATCTTTTCCAACATTGGACACATAAAAGTCAAAATTTCGCGCTTCGTTGCGGGCATCTGTTCTTGGAATCTTTATCAACTATTGGAGAAACAAAAATAAATGCTAGCAATTTTTAAAAAAAAATCAGATTATCCTTGGATAAATTAACATACCTTTTCAGCATAGTACTGAAAGAACAATGCAACTAAAAGAAAAAAAAGTATCTCTAGCAACATGTTTTCTCACAACCTGAAGGACTGAAAAAAACTCAGCTACCACTACTGGCCGAGTTTAATGTTCTTCTATCAAGTCGCCATACAGTGCTCCCTGGCAATGGAGTTTCAATTTCAGGAGAAATGGAAATATCAACTTCACTTACAAGATATTTGTTGGCAGATCATACTGTAGGACCTTAGTAGCATACATTTAATTGGCATATGTCTCTATTTTAGGCACGGATTTTGTGGTAATAACGAAACGGTCAGCGTTAGCAGTCAATACTCCTCTGAAAGTGACAGCAACTTCTGGAGTCAGCGCAAGCACAGATAAATGCAACAATCCAGAAGTTGCGATCAGTCATTCCCTGCTCCTCCACAGGTTGCGGTGGAACTCGCTGGAGCCGGCAATCAATTCAATCACACTGAAGGACAAACACTTCCCCCATTACGTTGGAATATCGCTGTTAACCATCCCCCTGAAAAGTTAAGCCTTGTTGAAAGAGGTGTAACTGGGTTTAACAGTGTATTGACTGTTGAACAACCATTCTGGCCCTGGAAAAACAAATTTGATATTGGTGGAATGTCAATTTTTCCCATTAATATGATAATTACATGGTTTTTAAAATATTTTTTTTTTATATAAAGGTTGATATTTCAGCTTCTATCTTAATCCTGTGTGGTGTCCCAATCTTTATTTAGCTCTATAAAATTTATAAAAAATTAAATTATAATCTGTGCATTTTACTTCCTGGTTTGCGGTCTGAGAATTCTTAAATGCGATTGGCTGCTTAGCCTGCTTGATGACATCACTGTTGCTGGACGCTGGAGATTCGCTTGATTTAATACCAGATTCAAACCAACATCGGGAGAGCTGAAATTCACAGCAGAGATCACTAGATCTTTGTGGGTAGCTTTCTTCGAGGTCAGTAGCAAGCATTGTCGCTTCGCCGCTGACTGCAAATTTTGGGCCAATAGTTCCAACAGATTACACAAAGTGCAAAGTGAAAGAGAGGTCATAGAAACAGCAGTGCCCATTCATAAGGAAGCATTTATTTGTATTCATTGATCATGTTAAAGCTTTTGATTTGGTTAGCCAAGTGAAGTAGGAGATGCTATTTGTTTTCCCTGTAGAACCATAGAAGTTTACCATGTCAGTGTTGGCTCAGAGCACCAAAACTAATCCCACTGCCTAACACTGTCCCCATAGCATTATATTCTCTCAGTTTAAAATACGCACCCAATTTTCCCTTAAAATGATGCAATAGTTTCTGACTCAATCATTTCCAATGGCAAAACCCTTTGCATAAAGAATTTTCTCTTAACCTCTCTTCTTGCTGTTGGTGACAATTTAGGAGTTACGATCGTGTAGTGGTCACCATCTCCCCCATCAAAAGACCCATTATCTACCATTCCATCTGCTGAGCACCAGTCCATCTCCAAACTCCTTTTCCTCTCAGGGTCTTCGAATGGGAACCTAACAGGAGTAGGCCACACAGGGCCTCAAGCCTGTTCCACGATTCTACTGCAACATGGCTGATCTGTACTTCAACTCCATTTACCCATCTTTGTTCCATATCTATCAATCTTAATCTTGAAAATTTCAACTGAACCAGCATCTACAGCATTGAGAGTTTTCCAGATTTCCACAACTCTTTGTCTGAAAAAGTACATCCTGATTTCACTCCTAAATGGCTTAGCTCCAATTTTAAGAATATGCCTTCTTGTTTAGGATTCCCCCAGCAGAGGAAAGAGTTTCTGTATCTACCCCATTGAATTCCTTTATCTTTTTCAACACCTTGATTAGATCAACCCTCAAACTTCGAAACGCAAAGGTAAGCAAGCAAAGTTTATGCAACCTGCCCTCATTTTAATCCTTTAAGCCCTGGTATCATTTTGGTGAATCTGCACTGTATGCCCTCCAAGGTCAATATATCTTGCCTGAGTTTCAGTGCCCAAAACTGAATGCCATACTCGAGATGGGGTCTGACCAAGGATTAGTACAATTGAAGAATTACTCCCTCCTCATTGAGATAAAGGTCTACATCGCATCAGTCCTTTTGATTACATTTTGTACTTGTGTACTAGCTTTTAGTGATGTGTAAATGGACCCTCTGCTCATCCATAGCTCCCACCGTTAACATATTCAGATTTGTATTTCTCAGATCCAAAGCAAATGACACTAGATCTGTGTTCCCCCCCCCCCCCAACTGAATTGCTAAAATCAGGTTTCTGCATCACGCCAGCATCAAAAGAACACTAACTGAAGTTACAAATGGCATTCTCTGTCATGTAACCATATACCGATTTGTATAAAGCAACTTTATATAATTATCTAATCTACAAATATTTGGACAAGCTGTAAAATATCTGCAGTAGATATTCCTTGGAAACAGATTTTTTAGAACAGCGAGATTTTAATTCTGGATCACTATAATTCAGTTACAGTCCTTGAGTTAATTCTCAATAATGAAAGTGATTTTGTTGTGGAGTCACATCAAAATGACTAAGTTAGCTCAATACTTGCATTATTTTTCCAGGAACGTGCATTCATGCAGTTCACCTCTGGTGTGCAGAGAATGACATTGAAAAGATGATACTTATTATCTATACAATAGAACTATCACTAACACATTGTGTGCATAAAATTGCACGAGTCAATCTAGCTAGGATAATTTGTATGATTTTGGGGCGAGGTCAAAGAGAAGTGCTGCTCGTGAATTAACTGGAGTTTTAACATGGTCCAAAGCAGTTTAATCAAACGATCTGTCAGAGTCTGAAAACATCTAGGCATCCTGCAGCAAGGCCAAATAGCTACTCTAATCTTAAAATAGATCTTTACATTATACAAGGCAAGGCAAAAGTAGTAATCTTGGCTCCTGTGAGTTTACCCACCAATGTCACCAACAAGAAAATCTGCTCATCACTCACCCACTACTAGAGTCCTATCACTGGGAATATCACTCGAGGTTTTAGATATCATGCGTAACATTATGATGTCAGACATTTTGGCAGCTATCATAGAAGCTGAAGACTTCTATTGACTGCAGGTGATCAAATAGAGTAAACTTTTGTTCTTGCCAATCAAAACACTTGCTTTGTTACGCAAACATATTAGTTAGTCCAACTGCAAGTTTGAGTAACAAAGCAAGTATTCCGATTGCAAAGAACAAAAGTTTGATCTATTCGATCAGCTGCAGTCTAAAACTTTACAACGTCCCTGTGACCTAATGTACCCAAGTGCCCAAAAAGCTGCACTGGCACTAACCACCAATGTTGAATGCCCATCATCAAAATTAATAAACTAGGACATTTTTCAATATGAAAACTGGTTTAATGATTTTAGGATGTAACCTGTACAAAAAAATATTTAAAAAGGATAGCATCCATGGAGTTTAAGGGAAATAAATGATGTGCAATATATAGTGACTGACTTGGATTTTCATTTTTGATGAGGCAAGGTTTCCAGAAAGAAATTGAAAAAAAAACTTAATGGAAAAATTGTAAAAGAAAAAACAAAATTAGTTATTACAGTTTATTAATGTGAACTTAAAATATTGTATCTTTTTCTTTATAGTTCCAAAAAACTTTAAACTTCCATTTTCATTTTTTTTTTATGTTAGTGGAGTCAAAGGTTAGTTAGCTCTCTACCAATATCGAAATTTTACTAACATTCAGAAGCTGGAGAGTGGATCTTTGCGCATGCAAGTAGTTTTTCTGGTCAAAGAGTGACAGCCAAAGGCATAACTCAGGTCAGTCAGCCCCATGTTGCTCTCAGAAGGATCTAGTCTTTAACTGGCACCTGTAGTATTCATAATACGTACTGGGACTGTTTGCAACATGCCTCCTCTTCACCTATAACCTTTCACAGACCCACTGGTCTGTACATCACTGGCCCTCTATTCAGGGCTGGTATGATAATCATGCTGGGATTAGTGCTGTTATTATTTTCTCCCTTCCATTTAGACAAAGTAAGGGAAAGGGCCCCATAAGGACCATTGATCCCCCTCTCCCATGGGGATGAGTCGGTCTCCACTCAGTAACTGCTCTCATGACACATGGAAGCAGCTCACTAGAGAGAGATTTGGGTGTTCTTGTACACGAATCACAGCAAGTTAACATGCAGGTACAGGAAGTCTTGCTGCAATTGCACAGGGCTTTGGTGAGACCACACCTGAAGTATTGTACAGTTTTAGTCTCCTTACCTAAGGAAGGATATACTTGTCTTGGAGGGGGTGCAACAAAGGTTCACTAGATTAATTCCTGGGATGAGGGCTGACCTATGAGGAGAGATTGAGTAAAATGGGCCTATATTCTCTGGCGTTTAGAAGAATGAGAGGTGATCTCATTGAAACATACAAAATTCTTAAAGGGCTTGACAGGGTAGATGCTGAGAGGCCATTTCCCCTGGCTGGAGAGTCTAGAACTAGGGGTCATAGTTTCAGGATAAGGAGTCGGCCATTTAGGACTGAGATGAGAAGAAACTTCTTCACTGAGGGGGTTGTGAATCTTTGGAATTCTCTAGCCCAGAGGGGTGTGGATGCTCAGTCACAGAGTATATTCAAGGCGGAGATCGATAGGATGTTGACCACTAAGGGAATCAAGGGATATTGATATCAACGGAAGCTTGAGGAACAGCACCTCATCTTTCGATTAGGCACTTTGCAGCCTACCCCGGACTCAATACAGAGTTCAACAATTTCAAATCATAACCACTGCTCCTGTTTTTTTTTGGACAGCAGCTATTGGTAATGATTCTGCTATTGCTGTTTACACCTCTTCTAGACCCATCTTTTGTTTCTTTACTTCTCCCATTACCATCCCCTTTTGCCTTGAACCATCACCCCTTTTGTCATTTAATCTCTCCTGCCTTCCACCCGATCACAGACCTTCCCTTTTGTTCTCTCCTCCCCCTGCCTCTGTACTTACTTAAAACCGGTTACATTCCTCACATTTCCAGTTCTGACAAAAGGTCATCAACCTGCAATGTTAACTTTGTTTTTCTCCCAATAGATGCTGCCTGACCAACTGAGTATTTCCAGATTTATCTGTTTTTATTTCAGATTTCCAGCATCCACCGTATTTTGTGTTTGTATTTGGGAATTAAAGTTAGTTGGATGCAAATATTACTTTTAAAGGGAAATTATATTAGATGCACTGGATCTAGTGACATTTTACCCTTTATTCTCCTCATGGTGCGGTGTCTTTCGAATTATGGCATCACGGAAATGTAAAAATATTTTGTGGAGAGTTAGCAATGTGGTAAACTAACTAAACAATAGTTTTTGGCCTTCATGCATATTGAACCAGAGGCAACTATGTTTGATAAACACTTTCAGACTACCACAATTAACAATGTTCATACCTTGATATAAATGACACAAAATTAAGCAGGGTGATAATATCTCAAGTGCTCTACAGCAGCTGATAATGATTGGTATCCAGTATCATAATAGCTTAACTTCTACCCACATTATTTTAGCTTCCAAAACGTCCCCAAATATGAGCATTGATTTCAGATGAAATGTATTAAGGGCCAATTAATTAAATCATTGTCCTGTACATTCTCCCTCTTTTTGGGAGTCACTTTTGCAAGGGCTGATGATGCACCTGATGCTATCAGATATGCAATTGGAATTCAAGTCATAGCTATGATCCTGTACACCAAAGATGTGAAACAGGTAAAATAATTTGCAGCAGTTTTGCTCCTTTCAGTACCTAATTTGAGGTTGTGGTTGATGCTGACACGGAGTGTCAAAATCCTATTTATTCTCCCAGTACTGTCATCTCTGCACCTCAACACAGAATTTGCTCATTCTCCACCAAAAAAAACCCACATCCTAACTTCTCTGCAGAATAGAAGAAAAATGCTTAAAATGCACATTAGGTCTGTCAGCATTTGACCAAAAGGAACTTTACCCAAACATTAACCTATATTTTCTCCTTCCATATGCTGAAGCTTCTGCTATGTATTTCCAGCAATTTGTTTTTATTGCAAATTAAGTATTTGCCATTTCTCCCTCCACTTATCTTTATAGTACTTGGTGTGCTGGGTCAACGGCAAGACAAGTGATCCATTTGTAAGGATACACTTCATTTATTTTGAGAGTCGGGGGGGGGACACGACTCAAATTCAAAACACATTGGCCCGGATTTTGCGGTAATAACAACGGTGAGGCGAGCAGCGCTCACCATTATTACGGGGTAAATCAGACAGCAACGTCTGGCGCCCGCACATGCGCAGTTAAACGCAGAAATCCGGAAGTTGTTGTCAGATACCCTGCCCCTCCACAGCGCTGCTGCAGCCCTCGCTGATAGACTTGGCATTGAAATGACTGCAACAGCGTGAACTTGCTGTACTTGCCCACTAGTCACACACTTAAAACGGCTGAAAATGTTAGGACTGGTGCATTCAGGAGTAAGTGAGTTTTTAAAGAGTGATGTGATAATTACTGCTGAACACCTCTGACCCTGAAAAAATAATTTTACAAGTGTGGAGTCTCATTCCCTCAAGAAAATTGGAGATTTAAAAAAAAAAAATTTTATTTTTTTTTTACATTTTGTGTTTATCACTCTCCTTTAATCCCATCTGTATTGCCCAATCTTTATTTCGCTCTCTGTACATCATTTAAATCAAATTTATATTTCCTGCTTCATACTTCCTGGTTTGGACTCTGCATGGTTCAGTGAGGATTCTTCAATCTGACTAGTTGAAGAGCCTCACTGTTTCTTCCTCTGCTCAGACGCCACAGATCCCCTGTAGAGGGCACTGTGCTGGAAAAGACAGAGGAAATCTACACCAAGAAGCCTGCGGAAACTCTGTAGGCAGCTGTCAGTGAAGTGAACGACAAGCGCCATTACTTCACCGCTGACAACAAAATCCATTACAGTAAGAATGTATTGACAAGATAGATATGCATGCATTAATGGGAACTTGCTACCCTGCTGTAGCTAGATTTTTTACTAATATGCCATTGTTGACTAATGAAAGCAGTGCAGCAAATAGGTTAACAATTATGTTTGAAAAAGGTGGTTGTAAAAGATTTATTATTTTAGTTAAAAAACAGCAGGAATGTACAACCCTAAATCCCACTATCCTGACAATATGCTATTTTCAAACTAAAAATTATTCAAAATATTACAAAAGAAAAACCTTAAAATGAAGTATTTGAGTACGGAGTAAAACAAAAAAGTAAACAAGTTCATCCTAATTTAGGGGTACAGTACTGTAGTGGTTATATTACTGGACTAATCATCCAGAGGCCTGGACTAATCATCCAGAGAATGGGAATTCAAATCCTAGCATGGCAGTTTGAGAGTTTGGATCCAGTATAAAATATCTGGAAATAAAAAGCTGGCATCAGTAAAAGTGATCATGAAGTGGTCCGATTGTCATAAAAACCCAACTGGTTTACGAATACCCTTTTGGGAAGGCAACCTGCTGTCCTTGCCTGGTGTTGCCTACATGTGACTCTAGTCCCACACCAACACGTTGACTCTTAGCTGTCCTCTGAAGTGGCCTAGCAAGCCACTCAGTTGCATCAAACTGTAGCATTACTTCACCACATGGACTGCAGCCATTGAAGGCGGCAGCCCAGCACCTTTTCAGGGCAACCAGGGATGGGCAATAAGCGGCGGCCTTTCCAGCGACACTCCGAGAACGAATAAACCTACTTGCATCCTACTAACTTGGGGTACTTAGAATCTTCAAAGTGGTATTTCCAAAGTAACAAGACCTTGGAAGTATTTTTCACTGCACAGTTGAATTTTCCTGTTCTATTGGACAAGGATTCAAAACACTCGTCAATGGTCTGCTTTCTATTTAATACTAATGTAAAAATAACCAAGGACAAGTTTCAACATCTAAAGAACATTCCAGGGAAAATCTCCATGTGGCCTTATGTAATTTAAAACTTAAAACAAATGAAGTCTTGTAGTTCAGCTGTTTTTTTGGAGAGGTAGAAAAAAATGAAACAAAATACATCCAATTCCATTCCTTTTCATACTGTTCCTGCAGTTAAAGACTGTTTGACAATTTTCCAACAGTGTGCTTCTTAAAAACTCAAGACAGCTATTTTATTACACAGCCATATTTGTTTCCCTTTCCTTTTAAGATAAATGTTCCAGCCCTCCTTGTAGGCATTTCTGGGCCAGCACCCATTCTATGACGCAGAAGCAAGTCACCTATTCACAAGCTTCTTCAAGCACCACTGTTGAGCTGGCCTTTATGAGTACAGGAGGCTTGTTAGAAAAATTCAGACATATGGTGCAAAAGGAAATATAACAGCATGGATAAAAAGTTTCTAAAGGAAAGGAAACAAAGGAAGGGTTAGAGTTCATGGATGTTGCTCAGCATGGAGAAGTTGTAACTGGTACACTCAGGATCAGTAATACAAGCAGAAAATGTTGGAAATACTTGTCAGGCAGCATCTGTGGAGAGAATAACAGAGTTAACGTTTCAGGTCGATGACCTTCAAAGGTCTGCTTTTATTTCAGATTTCCAGCATCGACCGTATTTTGCTTTTGTACTCAGGATCAGTGCTGTATGCGCTTTATGATTCAGGCATCGGAAGCAAGATTTCAAAATTTGCTGACGACACAAAAGTAGGGTTTGGCAAGAGGAGGACTCAAAAGATTTTACAAGGATAGATAGATTACCGGAATGGGCAGACAGATTGCAAATGCAATTTAAGAGAGAAATATGAGGTTTAAGGGGAAAAACATGGAATGGAGCATAGTGAATGGAAAGACATGAAAGGATAATAAAGATAGACCGAAGGATTCGAATACATATTCCCTGAAAGTGCAAGTGCAGATACATAAAGCCGTAAAAAAAAAAACAGCATTGTGGGTTTTTATAAATCGGGGCAAAGAGTACAATAGTAAAGAAGTAACAACAATTTTGTATGAAACACTAGTTAGGCTACAGTTGGAGTAGCATGTGCTGGTGTGGCACCCCATTATAGAAAGGGCATTAAAGTCAGAGACCAAACAGCATAGATTAACCAGGATATCAGGGATGAGCAACTATAGTTACGGAGAGAGACTGGAGATACCTAGCCAATAGGGAATTTGATAGAAGTTTTTAAAGTTATGAAAGCTTGAGAGGGAATAGGGAAAGAATATTTCCTCTGGTTGGAGAGTTAGTGACTGGGGATCATTCATTTAAAATTACCAAGACAATGAGAGGTTAGGAGAAATTACTTTTATGCATGGAGCATGGAACGCTTTGCCATAGGGAAGCAAAGATCGGTGCATCTTTCAAAGGAAAAGTGGATAAATATTTGAAGCAGAAGAAAATACAGGTCCATGGGGAGAGCGCAGGGCAGTGGAATTAATTCTGGATTGTTCCAGCAAAGAACCACGCAGACAGTGCACCGAATGGCCTCCTTCTAGAAGTTTCCATAGTTCAAAAAGCAGCCCAGTGAGAATCACCTTTTAATTTTGATTTCATATCTAATAGGGAAGTAAAGGACTTCCACTTGGCACTCTCAATAGTATAGCCTAGATTGGCAACTCTGCATGGGAAACAGATCTTATTACTCTCCATCATAGTACTGCCCAAAATGCTCATTGGTTCGATCAATATCGATTCCTACATTAGTCACAGCTCACATCACAGTGCATTACAAGCATGCATCAGAACAAAAAAGTTAAGATTAATTTTCAAGATGGCCAAGATGTGCTACCTAAGTTTTATTAAGGATAAAACATACTTAATGTGGAAACATTAGCTTGTACTTTGCTACTCACCCTGGTCATGAGGTTCACTAGCCTACAAAAACAGTTAAAAGACTCAGTGAATGTACACAATATTTTTGACCCATTTGCAGCCTTACCAAGGGCCAAGGCAATGATGCACCACTAATATTTGTTTTGAGCAGGACCGAAACAAACAGAAAAAAGACTAGTCTTTCCATTTACTTTATTGTTCCAGGCAGACAAACCTTATACCCCCACCTCCCGAAACCCCGGGAGATTCAAAAAGGTGAGCGAGAGCGGCTGGAGAGCGCGAGACCTCGGGAGATTCAAAAGGTGAGCGAGAGCGGCTGGAGAGCGGGAGATTCAAAATGTGAACGGGGGCTACAACGGACTGGTGAGTGTAAAGAAGTAAAAAGTAATCGAAGTGTGACGTCACCAGAAAGCAGGTAAGTGATTGGTTGGTGAGTATTTCTCTATTTCGCGCTTTTTTCCAAACTTGGGCGTCTAAATTTAAGTGCCTTGGTGTACATTAAAAGATAAGTGTTCCAAATTTTAAAATTAATTAATTGAGATGGGAGACCAGGCAATGTGTTGTTGCATGTGGGAGCTGGTGGACACCATTGAGGTCCACAGCGACATCTGCAGCAAATGTTGGCTGCTCGAGGAACTTCGACTCAGAGTTGATGAGCTGCAGTCCGAGCTTCAGACACTGCGACACATTAGGGAGGGGGAGCGTTACCTGGACACCAAGTTCCAAGAGGCAGTCATACCCATAGAGTAATTACTTCCAATTTGGCCCATGGTCAGAGACAGGAGGGTGTGACTACAAGCGAGGCAGGTATTGGGATCCAGGAGGTAGTGATGGAGGAGCCTCAGCCCTTGACCTTGTCCAACAGGTACGAGATTCTTGCTCAGTGTGGACGAGGGCAGAGCCTGCAGGGAGGATGAGCAATCTGACCACAGCACCGTGATACAGGGAGACATTCAAGTGGGGGGGAGTAAAAAGAAATGTTGTAGTGATAAGGGACAGTATAGTTAGGAGGATAGATACTGTTCTCTGCAGCCGAGAGTGAGTCCCAAAGGCTGTGTTGCCTGCCTGGTGCCAGGGTTAAGGACATCTCCTCTGGGCTGCAGAGAAACTTGGAGTGGGAGGGGGAAGATCCAGTTGTCATGGTCCACGTAGGTACCAATGACATAGGTAGGACAAAGAAAGAGGTTCTGCTGAGAGAGTATGAGCAGCTAGGGGCTAAATTAAAAAGCAGAACCACAAAGGTAATAATCTCTGGATTACTACCTGTGCCACGAGCAAATTAGGGTAAATAAGATCAGAGAAATGAACAAGTGGCTCAAAGACTGGTGTGGGAGAAATGGGTTTGGATTGTGGGGCACTGGCACCAGTACTGGGATAAGAGGGAGCTGTTCTGTTTGGATGGGCTTCACTCGAACTATGCTGGGGCTAGAGTCCTGGCGAATTGAATAACTAGGGCTGTAGAGAAGGCTTTAAACTAAATAGTGTGGGGAGGGTCCAGGTGAGCGGGAATTTAAAAAGTCAATGAGAAAGCAATAGAGCAGCATAGAGATGGGGGAAATAATAACCAGAGTGTGACAGGAAGGGACAGAATGTTTAAAAATAAGAGTGCAACAGAAAATGAGGCCAAAACAAGGAAAAATGGTAAAAAGGAAGTTAAAAGCTCTATACCTGAATACACAGCATTTGTGACAAGATAGATGAGTTGATGGCACAAATAGATACAAATGGGTATGATTTGATTGCCATTACAGAGACATGGCTGCAAGGTGACCAGGGCTGGGAACTGAATATTCCAGGGTATATGATAATTCGGAAGGATAGACAGAAAGGAAAGGGAGGTGGGGTGGCTTTGTTGGTAAAAGATGGGATCAGTGCAGTGGTGAGAAGTGATATTGGCTCAGAAGATCAAGATGTAGAATCAGTTTGGTGGAGATAAAAAATATGGAGAAAAAGTATCTGGTGTGCGTAGTCTACAGGCCCCCAAACAGTAGCAATACTGTCGGATAGAGTATAAAACAACAAATAATGGAGGCCTGTAAAAAAGGTACGGTAATAATCATGGGTGATGTTAATCTCCATATTGATTGGACAAATCAAATTGGCCATGGTAGCCTTGAGGAGGAGTTCATAGAGTGCATCTGGGATGGTTTCCTAGAACAGTATGTCATGGAACCAACCAGGGAGCAGGCTATCTTGGATCTGGTACTATGTAATGAGACAGAATTAACAAATGATCTCATAGTAAAAGATCCATCCTCTAGGAAAGAGTGATCATAGCATGGTTGAATTTCAAATTCAGTTGGAGGGTGAGAAAGTTGTATCTCAAACCAGTGTCCTGATCTTAAACAAAGGCAATTACAATGGCATGAGGGCAGAACTGGCTAAAGTGGACTGGAAAAACAAATTAAAGGCTAAGACTGTTGAAATGCAGTGACGGACATTTAAAGGAGATATTTCATAACGCTCAACAAAAATATATTCTAGTGAGAAAGAAAGATTTTAAGAGAAGGGAGCACCATCCAAGGCCAACTAAGGAAGTAAAGGATGGTATCAAATTGAAAATGAAGGCATACAATGTTGCCAAGATTGGTGGGAGACCAGAGGATTGGGAAATTTTTTTAAACCAGCAAAGGGTGACTAAAGAGAGATGAATTATGAGAGTAAACTGGCAAGGAATATTAAAACAGATAGTAAGAGCTTCTACAGGTATATAAAAAGGAAGAGGGTAGCTAAAGTAAACGTTGGTCCCTTAGAGGATGAGACTGGGGAATTAATAATGGGGAATGGGGAAATGGCAGAGGCTCTGAACAAATATTTTGTATCTGTCTTCATGGTAGAAGACACTAACATCCCAATAATGGATAATCAAGGGGGGGGGGGGGGGGTAACTAAAGACAATCACGATCACAAAGGGAAAAAGTACTTGGTAAAATAATGGGACTAAAAGACAACAAGTCCCCTGGACCAGATGGCCTGCATCCCAGGGTCTTAAAAGAAGTGGCTGCAGAGATAGTGGATGCATTGGTTGCAATATACCAAAATTCCCTGGACTCTGGAGAGGTCCCAGCGGATTGGAAAACCGCAAATGTAACACCCCTATTTAAGAAAGGAGGGAGACAGAAAGCAGGAAACTATAGACCAGTTAGCCTAACATCTGTCGTTGGGAAAATGCTGGAGTCCTTCATTAAGGAAGCAGTAGCAGGGCATTTGGAAAATCATAAAACCATGTTGACTCTGCTTGACTGCATTATGAAAGGGAAATCACGTTTAACAAATTTGCTGGAGTTCTTTGAGGATGAGGATAGCAGAGCACTTGGAAAACAGTGACAGGATTGGACAAAGTCAACATAAATTTACAAAGGTAAATCATGCTTGACTAATCTACTGGAATTTTTTGAGGATGTAACTGGTAGAATAGATAAGGGAGAACCAGTGGATGTGGTGTATTTGGACTTTCAGAAGGCTTTCGATAAGGTCCCGCATAAGAGATTAGCATGCAAAGTTAAAGCACACGGGATTGGGAGTAAGGTACTGTCTTGGATAGAGAACTGGTTGGCAGACAGGAAGCAAAGAGTTGGAATAAACGGGTCTTTTTCCGAGTGGCAGGCAGTGACTAGTGGGGCACCGCAGGGATCGGTGCTAGGACCCCAGCTATTCACAAAATATATAAATGATCTAGACGAGGGAACTAGATGTAATATCTCCAAGTTTGCAGACGACACAAAGCTGGGTGGGCATGTGTGCTGTGAGGAGGATGCAGAGAAACTCCAGTATGATTTGGACAGGTTGGGTGATTATACTGCATGTGCCGTGCATCTGCCCAATGTGGATAAATGCGAGGTTATCCACTTCGGTGGCAAAAACAGGAAGACAGATTATCTGAACGGTAATAGATTGGGAAAAGGGGAAGTGCAACGAGACCTGGGTGTCCTTGTGCACCAGTCGCTGAAGGTAAGCATGCAGGTGCAGCAGGCGGTTAAGAAGGCAAATGGTACGTTGGCCTTCATAGCGAGAGGATTCGAGTACAGGAGCAAGGATGTCTTGCTGCAGTTGTACAGGGACTTGGTAAGACCACACCTTGAGTATTGTGTGCAGTTTTGGTCACCTTATCTGAGGAAGGATGTTCTTGCCATGGAGAGAGTGCAGCGAAGATTCACCAGACTGATACCTGGGATGGCAGGAATGACGTATGAGGAGAGATTGGGTCGATTAGGCTTATAGGTCGCTAGAGTTTAGAAGAATGAGAGGGGATCTCATTGAAACTTGTAAAATTCTAAGAGGACTAGACAGACTAGATGCAGGAAGGATGTTCCCGATGGCAGGGGAGTCCAGAACCAGGGGTCACAGTCTAAGAATAAGGGGTAAGCCATTTAGGACTGAGATGAGGAGGAATTTCTTCACCCAGAGAGTGGTGAACCTGTGGAATTCTCTACCACAGAAGGCAGTTGAGGCCAAGTCAGTAAATATATTCAAGAAGGAGTTAGATATATTTCTTAAGGCTAAAGGGATCAAGGGATATGGGGAGAAAGCAGGGACAGGGTTCTGAATTTGGATGATCAGCCATGATCTCATTAAATGGCGGAACAGGCTCGAGGGGCCGAATGGCCTACTCCTGCTCCTATCTTCTATGTTTCTATGTAATGAGCAGGGTGAACAAAGGTGAGCCAGTGGATGTGGTGTATTTGGATTTCCAGAAGGCATTCGATAAGTTGCCACATAAAAGGTTACTGCATAAGATAAGAGCTCATAGAGTTGGGGGTAATATATTAACATTAATAGAGAATTGGCGAACTAACAGAAAGCAGAGAGTCGGGATAAATGGGTCATTTTCCAGGTGGCAAACGATAACTAGTAGGGTGCCACAGGGATCAGTGCTGGGGCCTCAACTATTTACAATCTACATTAATGACTTGGATGAAGGGACAGAGTGTAATGCAGCCGAGTTTGCGGATGATACAAAGATGGGTGGAAAAGCAAGTTGTGCAGAGGACTCAAAGAATCTGCAATGGGATATAGACAGATTAAGTGGGTGGGCAAACATTTGGCAGATGGAGTATAAGGTGGGAAAGTGCGAGGTTATCCACTTTGGCAGGAAAAATAAAAAAGCAAAATTATTTAAATGGAGAGAGATTACAAAAGGCAACAGTTCAGAGGGACCTGGGAGGTCCTTGTGCATGAAACAAAGTTAGCATGCAGGTACAGCAAGTAATCAAAAAGGCAAATGGAATGTTGGCCTTTATTGCAAGGGGGTTGGAGTACAAAAGCAGGGAAGTCCTGCTACAACTGTACAGGGTATTGGTGAGACCACACCTTGAGTACTGCGTACAGTTTTGGTCTCCTTAGTTAAGGAAGGATATACTTGCATTGGAGGCAGTTCAGAGACGATTCACTAGGTTAATTCCAGAGATGAGGGGGTTGACTTATGAGGAAGGGTTGAGCAGGTTGGGCCTATACTCATTGGAATTTAGAAGAATGAGAGGTGATCTTATTGAAACATACAAGATACTGAGGGGGCTCGACAAGGTAGATGCAGAGAGGATGTTTCCCTTCGTGGGGAAATCTAGAACTCGGGGGCATAGTCTCAGAATAAAGGGTCGCCCTTTTAGAACTGAGATGAGGAGGAATTTCTTCTGAGGGTCGTAAATCTGTGGAATTCTCTGCCGCAGAGAGCCGTGGAGGCTGGGTCATTAAATACATTTAAGGTGGAGAGACAGACAGATTTTTGCAAGATAAGGGAGTGAAGGGTTATGGGGAGCAGGCAGGGAAGTGGCTTTGAGCCCAAGATCAGCCATGATCTTATTGAATGGTGGAGCAGGCTCGAGGGGCCAAGTGGCCTATTCCTGCTCCTATTTCTTATGTTCTTATTAAATCGATCAGACAAATGAAAGTGAATTTAAACAGCATTCTTCTGAATCACATTACATGGACATATAAATCTGCAACTTGAAAAGCAAGCAATGCTCAGACATTCTTAAAAAAAACCTCAACTCGAAGAGCTTTGGGAAATCATTGGGGAAACTTTCCCAACCAGTTAAGGAGGTACAAAGATCACTGAACTGGAAAACATCTAACTTTTTTCTTTAAAATGACAATGCAAACAAAGCTAGCAGCTAGAAATACATTTACCCTAGTTTTGATGCTTTATAGCTTTTATGTTTGTTCGGTTTGATTTTAGAGTTATGAAAAACTGATTTTTATCTAATGCTATTTCATTCTCAATTTATTCTCATCTGGTTAAAATCTTTAAATGTAACTATTACTAGAACTTAATGGTTTACTGGATTACGTGGTGTCCAGGGAACCTACTTTCCAAATAAAGCAGTGTTGTCCAATAGAAATCAGTGACTAGTCACAGGCCTGGCTACAGTGACACCGTTTTAGCCACATGCACTAATTTCAGTAGAATTTAAAAAAAATATATACACACAATATTTGCTTAAACATCTACCATTCAGTGTGAAACTTTGCAGCCATTTTCATTCATCCAAGTTTGGAAATCTGACAGCACATCTTCGTGCAGCTTCTAGGTTTTTGTCCAGCAGTTGTGAGCGGCACTTTGATTTAGAGTGACTGCTGAGAATGTTGGCTCTCGAGATACACCAGACCCACCCCTGATCTCCATCCAGAGTGCAGTGGTGCCGCTTGCTCGGTCATGACTTGCCCTGTTGGAGCTGCAAGTTATTGCTTGCGCTTGCTTTCTACTGCTGGATTGGTCGAGCTGACCCGGATGACTGTTCCCTTCTCCATACAATGTTGCTGGTGTTTCCACGATGGTGTTTTCACCCATGTTACACACCATTTTAGCAAATAACCAATAAGTAGTAACCAAGGAAGTAAAGCACACAACGATCAAAAAATACTCATACACTGCTTTTTGTCTTACCATTTTACCAAGAAACACACAAAAAAGGTTAAAATACACATCCATATGCCATGTGAATGAGTATCGAGATCACATGCCCGGTGACTGTCTATTACTCATTTTTTTAAATTTACTAATCAAAATGCAATTTGCCACAACTGGAATCCCAATTAGTCACGTTTGGCTAGTGTTTAACATATTGGAAAATAGAGAAACCTTCTGTGCGAGGTTCAGAGGGATTTAAAAAAGGTCAAGTTTAACTTTAATTACATCAAAAGATACAAAGTATTCTGTGAAATTGCTCCAACTCTAGGAGGTAGTGAAACCTGTATATTAGACACCTTAGGGGCTGGCATCAGCTGCCCTTTATTTGCCATGTCCTTATTTACAAAATGGTCATTGAGTGGACTGTAGAAATTCAGTAAACTAAGGCGTTCTTTACCCAGCATCCATAGTGACAGAGAAACCGCACTATCCCTGGCATAGAGCCGTGCAAGCATTCAATCCCGAGATAGAGCAGTTTCTCTGCCGCTGTGGATGCTGGGTAAAGAGCTCCCCCATTCCACAAGAGCCGTTTCTTTCACCAGCTGCTGCCTCCCACTGACCTGAGTGCCCCGTGTTTTAAGTTGGAAATGGGTTTAGTGCATTGAATGCTGCAAATAGTTTGGAATTTGAGTGTCCATAATTTCAGAGTGCCTCTTGTATATTTTACCATGCAAGTTAGTTGGGTCCCTCAATAAGTGCCTGTTTTTTTGCAGGTGTCTTTTTTGGGAGTGTCCGGTTATACAGGTTTCACTACTTATGGATACCAATCAGACTTCTGTGAAAATGAATGAGCAGAAATTGATGATAGTAGTCACTTGCGTTGGCATACCCAATACATGAGTAAATTAATGTTCAAAAAAATTGAGGAAAGTTTGAAAACAAACCAAAAAAGGGTTTTAAATTGCTAAATGAAGGCTGCAAAAACTTGATTAATTAAGGTGCACTCTTACAGACAAACAAGGACAGCGCAATGTCACAAAAACAGCTTTAGTTTATTGAATCAAATAAGTTTTGATCATTGCCTTAAAATGTTGTTTTGCTCATTTTAACAAAAGACTACTGCAAATGTAACAATCAGGACTATTATAAACCACATCAGCAAACTGACTCCTGACTGCACTGAAATCAGGAGGCAAGAGGCCATCTCTCCAGGAGGTAGCTTCAGATCACATTTAAGATCATGTTTAAGTTCCCAGGCAGCCCAATGGAACATCTGGGAACTTTAAATTTAATTTTAATGTGAGCAGAGAACCAACAGTCGCTGCCAATGCTCTGCCAACATTAAAATTTAACACGTATTTGGAAGCCAGTGAATGGAGCTCTGTGCATGCATACGTGCACAGATCTCTGCAGTCTCTGGGAAGAAAATGACAAAGGACTTAGCAGTCTAGATCAGGTCTACCAGCTCCACATCACATTTCTACTAAAGATACCACTCCTAGTGAGAGATTGGATTAAATGACTCCTTAGAAACTTTTCCACATAAAATAAATTCCTGTATTTGAAAGAACAGCTTTAGATGGGCAAATATTACAGAATGGAAAAAGCAGCATTTTTTTTTTTAAACAAAGAATCTATTTTCAGGAAACTACAATAAAGGCTTTGCATGTTCAATGTCTTTGGGTACATTGATAGCTATCTTTGGAAAAAGTTTTATCAAGTATTAACAGGACTGCTAACAGGACTTTTTAAACCACCTAAAACATGAGTGATAGCTTTCAGTATTTATCAAAAAGCACTGCAGACAGTTTAGTGCTGTTCATAACCTTTACATAAGACATAGGAGCAGGAGGAGGTCATTTGGCCCCTCGAGCCTGCTCCGCCATTCAATAAGATCATGGCTGATCTGATCTTGGCCTCACCTCCACTTCCCTGCCTGCTCCCCATAACCCTGGGCTCCCTTACCTTTCAAAAATCTGTCTATCTCCACCTTAAATATATTCAATGACCCAGCCTCCACAGTTCTCTGGGGAGGAGAATTCCAAAGATTCACGACCCTCAGAAGAAATTCCTCCTCATTTCCGATTTAAATGGGTGCCTCCTTATTCTGAAATTTTGCCCCCTAGTTCTAGATTCCTCCACGAGGGGAAACAGCCTCTCTGCATCTACCCTGTCAAGCCCCTTCAGAATCTTATATGTTTCAATAATATCCCCTCTCATTCTTCTAAACTCCAATGAGTATAGGCCCAACCTACTCAATCTTTCTTCATAAGACAACCCCTTCATCTCCGGAATCAACCTCGTGAACTTTCTCTGAACTGCCTCCAATGCAAGTATATCCTTCCTTAAATAAGGAGACCAAAACTGTGGAAAGTTATAATATTGCACTAAAGGACCAAGTCCTACAATTACATCTTGCATTCCTCTTAAGGGCAGATTGATACTTTTGTTACTTATACCCATTTTTTTCAATTAAAGTAATTGTAGGGCTTGGTCCTTTAGTGCAATATTATAACTTTCCTCAGTTGACCCATACCACTGGTTCAGACTTCTACATGGGTCACCCCTCCACTTAGTCCAAGCAAATTTCAGCCTCTGGTGCTGTGCGACCAAGCTTCACCTTCTCCCCCCCCCCAAAAAAACTTAATTCTGGGTGACAGCTTGATTTCTGGTGGTAGTGGCAGCCACTGTATTTGCTATGTAGAATGCTGGGCTAGGAGAAAACAATATAATAATTCTATTGCCAATGTGCACTGAAGACCACAGCTGACTGAGGCTAACTGATGGTTAATTAGAAGTACTACAAAAGCCTAATGTTGGAATCCAAGGAACAAAAGCACAATTCAGTCGATTTAGTCAATAAAATTGCTCAAGATTGGTACAAGCCCTGTAGAAATTTTCAAAATCTTCCACTGAAGATGAGTCACTTAAAAGTAACACTCCGGCCTCTCCCCTCAACATCATACAATAAAAAAAGATATCTTGCATATTTTACAGATCACAAGTCATGAATGCAAAGCTCAAGTAGCTTAAAGTAAATTGAGATGGCTCAGTGGTAATACCTTCAGCTCGGAGCTAGGTGGTCCTGGGGTCAAGCCTCATGTCAGAGACTTGAGCATATAATCTCAGCTGATACTCCAGTACTGAGGGAGTGCTGCACTGTCTGTGGTGGCGACTTTCAGATGGCACATTAAACTGAAGCTCTGCCCGCTCAGCTGGTCACTATTTGAAGAGGAGCAGGGGAGTTCTCCAGGTGTCTTGGCCAACATTTATCCCTCAATCAACACCAAACTAGATTATCTGGTCATTTATCTCACTGCTGTTTGTGGGACTTTTCAAATTGGCTGCTGCATTTGTCTACATTACAACAATGACTAGAAAAAGTAATCTATGGATTGTGAAGCACTTTAGGATGTCTTGTGAACATGAAAGTTATATAAATGCAAATCATTTTTTAAATTTTCCTTTAACATGAGCAAAAATAATTCTAAATAGTTTTACAACTAATTTTCTATTTGTACATTTAAAGACAAAAAGGCTATATTTATTTCAAGTCTCCAAGCTTTTCACTTTTACAGTGACAATACAGCAGTCTTTATGCTAAAGACTGAAATTTTGATTTCTAAAGTAAGTTTATGATGGAACACCTGGGTTTTAAAGAATTACAGAAAAGCTTTACTGGGGTTACAATCTTGATCCTGTCTGCTCCTGCTAATTCAAAGTTAATTTTTGGCGATATTTTGAATTATCCAATAATTTGAATTAAGCAGTGTAAATAACATGGTAAAGTGGGAATTTAGTACTTAAAAATAAAAATCAGAATTTGAATCAATCAAGTTTGAATCAAGATGGTACAGTCCCCACCGCTTATAGCAGATGCGTTGGTGTTAACGATTTGCCAACTAAGCAATGTAACTGGTATTTCTAAACTTAAATAAAAGGAGATACAAATGTCAGGGAAAAAAAAAGTAATTTTAACAGGCATCTATGAATAGTGGCTAGATTCAAAGGTTTTTTTTTGAAGGAAATAGCACAAAAATATTACAAGAGCTCGGCGTTCAAGCTATTAAATATCTATTTTTAGGCTTGCAATACTTCTTCAGGAGTTTGAAAGTCCATAGCCAAATACAGGTACACGATGTGTATATGTACTCAAGCAGAAGAACAAAAGTAAAGTTTGCTTTGCAGAGCTTTTAAAGTGGCAAGTACAGTATAGAGGATTATAATAAATCACACTTTAACTAGGTGTGAAGAGTTTATTGAACAGCAGAGTCTGGACGAAATAGCTTAATACGTGGTAACTGGCACATTTGTAATTGACTTCTATGGTGATGGAAAATGGTTATTGTTAATTGCCCAACATAAGCATGAGCGGTATAAGTGGTGGGGACCACACAATTATTTTGTCAGGATATATTTCAGTAAGTTTTAAATCAGTTATTGTTCCATTTTACTAGCTTACTGGAAACAAAAGTAAATAGACGTGCAGAGAAATTTTTTTTTTTACTAAAAGGGTGGAAAGTATGTGGAACAGATTACTGGCACATGTGGTGGAACAAAAAACCTTAATGGGTTTCAAGAACGAACTATACAGATTCTGGTTAACAAATGAGATGCAGGGCTATTAGAAATGCATCAGGGAGTACAGTGGGCTAGATGCACCGAAGGTCTCCTGTCTGAAACGGTTACTAGATGTTACTAAATGGAAAACAGGGTACAGCGGTGGTGTTGGCCAGGTTATACTTGGCGTTACTCATCCGCATCATGGGAAAAGCACCACCATCAATGAGTTGCTATCCACATGCATGCACAGTAGTGGCAGTGATAGTGCTCTATTGAGAGGAAACCAAAGGGTTAAGTGCATATGGCCAGTATTACCAGGTTTGTACAACATAATTGATGCACGTTAAAATAGCTGCAATGAATTGGAGGCCAATGCCACCAGATAAATGATGCCATCAAGTATATTTTATAAGGATGATCACTATCCAGCTATCAAGTTTCTTAGCCTATCTTTCATTCATCATCAAAATGTAGACAGAATTACCTCAGTTAACAAAAACAAGTATGTGCCCCTAATAGTGCGAGCACACAGCACAGCTACTCAGCTACCAATGATGCAAATACAGCCTCAAATGCTTCTCAGAATTCCTCTGTTATTTCCGTTGCTTTCTCCATAGTTTAGCATGAGGCCACTAGGTGACTCAGACAGAACTTCTACCAGCTCAGGCTTTACACTCGTGTTCAATTTAAGCGGTTGATCAGCATGTCTTGCTCAATATTTCAAACAGTCCGCCACCCCACCCTCGACAAATGGGAACACGAAAACAGCAGGAAGAGAATGGATGGGATGATTGGAAATACTAGATACCTCTATTTTGGATCTCTTCTGGTGCTGATCAGATACCAGGCTTGTTCATAATCTTTGTCAGAACTAACCAAGGGGAAAACTGTTCTATAACAAGGGCAATAATGCAACTGTTAGCAACAAAAGTCTTTTCCTGGAAATTTTAATGTCAAAATTTGGCAAAAATATTTACTAATTGCATTAAAAAAATCCAGAAGTGCTCAAATAACTTAACAAGCCTCACAAAAGGCTATAGCTACACCATTACAGGTATCTTTGCTTGCAAGAATAGACCCACTGCAACGGAGATCATAAACAAAATAGTGTGACTGCATAAAGATACTACGCAGGGTATGGGAAGCAATGCAACAGAATTCACATTATAATGGAATGAGATTTCTCTTAGGTTGCCACCACAGGTTGTACGAGAATGATTTCTTCCCATACTGTTGGCAGTAAACTGTGCCAATGGATGCATCATGCCAGAAGCTGAAATGCAAATTATAATTTGCCTAAAAGTCACAATTGTGATTTGTGAACAATTCCACATACAAGTTCAACACTCCCACCCACCAAATCTTCAACACGTAATCGAAGGTCAGTGCAGTACTGAGAGAGTGCTGCAGTCCTCTGGAAGACATGTTAAACAGAGGTCTGGTTAGCCTATTCCAGGTGATTCAGGTGTACAAAGATCATATGCTGCTATTTCAATACTCCAGTGTCCTGACCAACATTCCTCCCTCAACCAACAATTGGTAATCTCATTGCTGCATGCAAAATAAATGTCATTGCACTGCAAAGTAATTTGTTATATACAAATCTGAAGTCAGGTGCTGAACTGACTAGAGCAAAAGCAGTGCGACAGTCCCTGGAGAGTCTCGCTCCATTTTGCTCCAGCGTAAGAGCGGGACTTTGACTACAAATTTGCACTGTAACTTCTTGCATCAATGCAAAGTGAAGCCGCTTCGCACCAACACTATAGTTGCAGCATAAATTCAGTCTGAATTGCTTCTGCTTCTTAAGGGAAATAAAGTACTACTTTGAAATACCTCCTGGCTAAATTTATTTTAATGTTTTCATTCATTGCCTTAGATTGCTGTAGCAGATTCTACACTATATACACAATTCAGGGTTTTCCATGAAAAACTAAATAACTGGCAGCTTTTATTTCCTCTCAGTAAAGTTATCCAAATTAATCCAGTTACCTGTAGAAATTTGTATTAACATGTACACTGAATTCTTGCTTCTGTAGTGTCTATAAAGAAGGAAATGAATTAGAGCAGTAATTGTATCAATATTCTTAGATGACTTTGCCTTCATGGCTTACGAATGTCATGTGAGCCTCCAAGATGGAATTACTATTTTGTAACTCACTCCTAGGTATTTATTTTTCCCCACAGTACTTTACTGAGTAGGTGTGTTGCTGCCACTTGAGGTGATAGATCAATGCTAAACACAATGAACCATCTGGGGATGGTGGTATAATTTGGAAATTTAGTGATTCTAAACTGAAAACAATGCCTGAAGGGAGAAATGAGAGGAAGAGACAAAAAAGGGGGGGTGGAAAAAACTATTACAGTTCATTATTGGTTTCTTTGATGTGATGTCGCCAATAGCATGAAGGTTTATTAATATAAAAAAGTGCTGAAATGACAGGTATTTGAGAAACAAACATCAACTTGCAATCCTAACAATAAGTTGTTGTATACAATTTTTCTATGTGGTTTATTCACTTGTATGTACAGTTTACATTATAGCTGCATACTGTTTCTGTAATCCACTGCAGATGTGGCAATGGAATCAAAAAGACCTTTAATACATTTTGGCCAACACTGCACTACATAACTGTTAGCTTAGCCTAGAAATGGATGCAGTTATATTTTAAGAGAAAAGAAAAATCAGTATTCACTCACTGTTCAGGAGGGAACAGTTATCCAAGCTATCAACTTTTTCTTATGGAGGGCAGAATTTTAATCCAACACCAGTTCAGGGGGGAAAAAAAAAATCACTAAATTCTGTAAGCTTTGTGCCTGAAGCAGAACCTTCACAACAGGAGCACAGATTGGAGAATCAGGCACGGAGGTCAACTCGCCGAATATAGTAATGTGCCCAACTATTCGCCGATTAATTGGATTCTTTGAACTGCACACCTGCTAAGCAAGACTGTGCCAGGACTGGAGCCTCTTGAAATTTACACTAATGTCCACAGTTTACTTGCCTCATAGCAACCAATACCATAAATTGGAAACGAAATGCAAAAAAAAGCTTTATACAGAATACACTAGTGTTTTCAGTACTTATTTTGGTATTCACGATAGGATATAACTGCTATATTGCATATATGTAATCTGTCAAACAACGTTACTTCCAATTTTAACAGCACCAAGTTCAAACTTTAGCCAGTAAGATTATTTGATGTTCAAATGTTTTGATTGGGGGCAAGGGGAGGGAGGAGCAACAGGAACAACTATTTATATAGTGTGTTTAACATAGTAAAACATCCCAAGGCACTTCACAGGAGTGTTACCAAACAAAATGTGACAGAAAGCCACATAAGGAGATATTAGGGCAGATAGCTTTTAAGGAGTACCTTAAAGGAGGAAAGAGAAGCTTAGGAAGAGAATCCCAGAGCTTAGGGCCTTGGCAGCTGAAGGCATGGTCATCCACAGTGGAACGATTAAAATTGGGGATGCTCAAGAAGCCAGAATTGGAGGAGTGCAGATATCCGAGGGTTGCACAGCTGGAGGAGATGAGAGCTAGGGAGGGGCGAGGCCATGGAGGGATTTGCAAACAAGGGTGAGAATTTTTAAATCGAGGCACTGCTTCGCAGGGCAAAAGATGGGAACAGGGCAATAATTTAGAATATTTAAAAATCTATTGAGAATCTATACTTTAAATTAAGATGGCAAGCCAGTGCCACACTTCAGACGTCTCTTGACATCAAGTCTCATGCTGAAAACAAGTTCAAACAAATACTTGACGTACAACAATCAGGAAGTTCGACCTATGCACAGCAATTATAAAACTCAAGGTACAGTGAGGTGTTTACCTGTTGAATTGATAATTACAGGCTATCTTGCACTTTGACATTAATGTGCAGTCAGAGGAAACAAAACTCAACATAAAAATACTTCCATTTATCCATCACCTTTCATATCAAAATGTTTAAAGTGCTTTACAACAACTTGCATTTGAGATATCAAACAAAGTGATTAAAAGCTTAGTCAAAGAGGTGGGTTTTAAAGATGGTCTTAAAGGAACAGAAGGTGGCGAGGTGGTGAACTTTAGGGAGGAAATTCCAGAGCATGGTGAAGGGAGATGGCAGAAGATATGCCTGCCAATAATGGTGGGGTGAAAGAGGGGGGCAAATGCACAAGAGGCCAGAATTGGAGAAACACAGAATTCTGCTGGGGTTGTGGGGCTGGATGAGGTTACAAAGTTAGGGACGGACGAGACCATGAAGGGATTTAAAAATGAGAATAACATTTTAAATTAGAGGCTTTGAGGGACTCGGAACCAATATAGGTCAACAAAAACAGATGAATGAATGAGTGGGACTTGATCCAGGATAGAATATCAACAGCAGAGTTTTGGATGAGCTGAAATTTATGAAGGGCGGAGGATGGGAGGCTGACCAGGAGGGCATTGAAGTAATCGAGTCTGGAAGTGACAAAGGCATGGCTGAGTGTTTCAGCAAACAGGCTGAGGCAGTAACCAAGGCAAGCAAGGATATGCAATTCATTCAGGCTTTTTTTTTTTTTTTAAGTGCAGTGACTTATGCAGGCAAATGTTCAACATTTGCATTGGCTAATGAAAGATATTAGAAACACTTATAGTATCAGGATGATTTCTTAAAACTATTCAGCTGGAAAAGTATTGTATACACAACACCTCATGAAAACTACTTTTAAAAACAAAGCTTACCTCTAAAAAAGACAGATGTTCAGATAAAAAATGAGGAGTGAAAACAACCCAGAAGTCTCAGCAAATATATTAAGTCACTGAACATGCAGACCAGGCAGGTCCCAGGTTCAATACCTGCTTTGTGCAGAGTTAGCTGATCTCACCCATGGTAGGGAAGCAGCACTACCCCAAAATAGTAAAAAATGCAAATCATCAACTCTCAATAGAGCTAAGCAGCCATGTTGATTATTCAAGGAGGTAACTTTGCAGATATTGAATAGGGACACAAGAACATAAGAAATAGTTGCAGGAGTAGGCCAATCAGCCCTTCAAACTTGTTCCATCATTCAATAAGATCATGGCTGATCTACCTCAACTCAGCCTTCCCACACTCACCACACATCCCTCGATTCCCTTAGTATCCAAAAATGTATCGATCTCGGTCTTGAATATACTCAATGACTGAGCATCCACTTCTCTCTGGGGTAGAGAATTCCAAAGATTCACAACCCTTTGACCTCCAGGTTTGCCCATGAAGTAGAGATGGACTTTCCAAACACCTCATTAACAAGTCCAAAGACATCCTACTTACCAGCAAACAACAGAGAATGGATTGTACCATTTGTTTATTGAGATTCTATTTGAAGATGGCCTTACTCATAACTCAAACACCACAGGTTATGAAAAAAGTGAAAGGCAGGGACGGACTTGCCATGAGAAATTGGGAAATTTCCCAGAGTGTGCTAATGTGCTGCATTATCGGTGTCTCCTTTAACCCATGAGAATCCCCAAGAATCCTGCACCCTTTCAGGGGAGCCTGTCTACCTCTGGTTACAGAACTTGCAAAAAGACTTGGTACTTCCCCAATAAAGTCCAACATTCTCAGGTATTTACTTAATGGAAAAAATAATGCAACTCAGATTGATGAAATGGCAGATGAAAAAAGGATAGGATAACAAAATCCTAACAGATGAAAATGCAAAATCAACTTCAATAAGATTTAAAATAGGTCCAAGCATTCCTCAATTCTTGTCTGATTAAATTGGGCTGTTCAACAACCAGCACCTGGAGCTTGCTGCCCAATCTGCCAGAAACCAACTACTAGATAAGAATCGTAACTCAAGAATTAAAAAGCTCAAAAAGGAGGATACAGTAGGTTACAAAGAACTAATGTTAAATCCCATAGGGGACCAAGGGTAGTATAGAGAGTTGATTTCCACAACCTTTTTACAGAATAATAGTAACCCAGAGAGTCAATCATTGAAAGCTTGCAATTGCTGCCACATACACTTGAATAGAGTTCAGCTTCAATAGGTGTAGAAGATATTTACAAGTGTTAGCTTGGCTCAGTGGCAGCACTGTCACCTCAGTCAGAAGTTTGTGCATTTCACTCCATTCCAGGATTTGAGCAAAATGTAGTGGAATGCTTCAGTGCAGTACGGAGGGAATTCTGCATCATCAGAAGCACCATCTTTCAGATGCGATGTTAAAATGAGACTCCCATCTCCCTGTTGAGGTGGATGTAAAAATCAAAGAATGGAGTTCTCCCAAGGTCCTGGCCAACATTCATTTCTCATCAAAACAGATTTAATTGATCATTCATCTCATTCTCTTTTAGTGGAACTTTCTGTACAATAAATTGGTTTGCCCACACAAAAAATAATTTACTACTCTTCAAAAGTAATTAATTTGCTGTGAAATGCTTTGGGATGCCGAGGATGGGAGAGGCACCATATAAATGCACAATATGTAGCCGGGCAGATGAAATTAAATTTCAGATAAAATATAAAGTATTGCAGTGAGGAAATACAGCAGACACAGAAAACCATGAATGCTGTCAAAGCAGCCAAGGATGGAAGTTAAAAGTGTCTTAATAGACATTTAACACATCCAACCAATACAAAGCAGCAATCAACGCCTTAAGAATGTTCAACTATAAAGCTAAAACAAGTCAGAGGAAGTTATGATCAAAATGTATAGTGTCACTAGACAGACCACACTTGGTGACTAGAACTGGATACGGTGCACAAAGACACGAGGCATTAAGCATTGAAGACAGAAAATTCACAAGGCTGATTCATAGTGTCAAAGATCTGTGATAGGAGGAAAGACCAGAGAACTTTGGGCTTTTTAACTGTGAAAGAGGATTTCTGAGAGGTGACCTTACAGAGGTATGCATGACAGTTAATGGTATGGAAAAGATAAATCTGAAAAATTACTTTCAACTAAAGTCAGGACAAGGGAACAGGTTCAAATTAGTAAATGGTAAATTTAGAAATGATGCTGGGAAGTTTTTCTTCACACAAATACATGGGATGGACTCCCAGATAAAGTAATGGACACAAACAACCTAGAATAATTAAAAACACAATTAGATGCTACAATTGAGGGGCAGGGAGATTTCGGATATTTCTAGATGGAAGAAAGATGTGCTGAATGGCCTTTCTCATCCTTAGTTCAGACAAAGAGATCAAGCCCTACTTCATTATACAATATACCAGATGACTGTTTTATTGTCCATCCAAAAGGAGCACACTACCCTGCACCAGAGTCTGGTTCTTCCTGTGGACTCATGCTGCAACATAACTTTCCAAGATCCCTGGACACGAGCTCTCAACCAGTGCCAGTGAAACAGAAAGCAACAGGGCAACCTCCATAAAGTTTTCCTTTCATGAACAGCAGATCCTGAGCTGACACACAATCTATTTCCAACAACCAAGAGTTGTAGCAATGCAGCCATAACTAAGAAGCTCACAAATACAAAAGCAAAATACTGCAGATGCTGGAAATCTGAAATAAAAACAGAAAATGCTGGAAATACTCAGGTCAGGTAGCATCTGTGGAGAGAGAAAGAGAGTTAATGTGTCAGGTCGATAACCTTTCGTCAGAACTCAAAGTAGTCTTGCAGAATAATGTTTGCTCCGATGAGGATGAGAATCAGCAGAGATCCTGCACAACTTGTTAACAGGCAATTATCAGCCCTCAAAAGTTGCTGAAATTGTCTGGGACATGTCTTCCTATTATTCTCAGAAGAGCTCAGTCAATCTTGCCCTGCTTTGGGTCGATGAAGTATTTCAGTTAAGTAACAGGGCTAATCAAAAGCTAAAAAGGACTTGCTAGACTACTACTCAAGTTACATCGCAGACACGCAAGAGGCCCATCATCACAAGAATGAAGAGACAAGCAAATGCTACAGCAACATAAGAACACAAGAAATAGGAGCAGGAGTAGGCCATATGGTCACGCGCGCCTGTCCACCATTCAATAAGATCATGGCTGATCTTCGACCTCAACTCCACTTCCCCATATCCCTAGAGTACCTTAGAATCCAAAAATGTATCGATTTCAAGCCTTGAACATACTCAACAACTGAGCATCCACAGCCCTCTGGGGTAGAGAATTCCAAAGATTCACAACCCTTTGAGTGAAGAAATTTCTCATTTCAGTCCTAAATGGCCAACCCCTTATCCTGACACTATGCCCCCTAGATCTAGACTCTCCAGGCAGGGGAAATACCTCAGCATCTAGCCTGTCAAGCCCACTCAGTATCTTGTATGTTTCAATGAGATCACCCCTCATTCTTCTAAACTCCAGAGCGTATAGGTCCAATCTACTCAATCTCTCCTCAAAGGACAACCCTCTCATCCCAGGGATCAATCTAGTGAACCTTAGGTAAAGAGACCAAAACTGTACAGGTGTGGTCTCACCAAAGCCCTGTACTATTGCAGCAAGACTTCCTTACTCTTGTACTCCAATCCCCAACAGGCACTTAATGAATACACTCTCTCAAGACTGAACCTGTATCAATATGGCTGCTTGTCTACATGAAAGTAAGCTGTCCAGACAGTCTCTTGGCCAAACTTGTCTGAAAGATCTGATGCTGTTACGATCTTGAACACCACCTTAGAGAAATCTGTTCCAAAGTCTGAAGATTAGGATAGCAAAGAACCTTCCCTATTTTTTTTTGGGGGGGGGGGGGAAATCACAGAATTGAGGGGGGAATTTACTTCATTTCCCCATTGCCAGGAATTTTGTGACTAGCAAATTGCTGATCTTAGCCTTCACCACAGCTCAGTGTCTGGTTGATTAGACTAAATGATGCACCTGTAATTCAGGAGTCCCACTTGAAATGCAAGGGATCATTTGTGCTGACAAGTTTGCCTGACCCTAGAATCTGATGAGATTTCCATCTATTTTTCCATAAAGAGGTGGTGGTACACCCTAGGAGAGAGATTTGGTAGTTAGGGCAGAGCCGGAGCGATGTAGCTTAGGTAATAAAATTCCTGATATGGGACTCTGGAAGCCTGGAGGGAGCTAAGAGAGGGCTGGCAACTCAGCCTTGGCACGTAGGCAAGAAAACATGTGCCCGAGATACTGTATCTGGAATAGCTCATGGGCTTTGCTACTAGCATTTGAAACCCTCAAGCAGATCCTCTATTTGTTCCCCACAAAGACCTTTACCATGAAAATCACCAATCTGGAACTCCCATGGTAGGGCCAAATGCAAATCCAAGCACAATGGTACTGCAGTAGCGCCCGGACAATAGTCCTAGTTCTAGGTTTATCAGGTTGGGAGCAGTAACAAAAATAACTCACTGAGCTTGAGACCCTGGATTCTAGGCACTGCAGTTAGTCCTGACCATTGACTCTTTCCCCGCCCCCCCAATTAGGAAAGGGGTCAGTTCGGCCTACTTCTATAGTCTACAGAGGATGCAGGGAAAGAAATATCAAATTTGGATCACAACTATGTAAACACAAGGTTGAATAGCAAAGTGCAAATTTTTCTTAGCATTTCCCCCTTCTGGGTGGCAATCCCAGTTTTAACATTCTACTTAACACCTGTAACATTAGTTAAATAGATAAATGCTTGTAACATTAGTAATTAAATAAAGATGTCATTATCCAGAAATGTCAGCTGTAACATTTTAAATAAGGAATTGCCACACAGACTGCAAACCCATCAAACTATGTTTTTTTTTAAATTGATGTATATCAGGAATTCACATTATAAGTCAAAGTGATAGTTACTGCCAGTCAAATAGATCTTAATAAATCTGCTTTTAACAAGAGCATAATAGTATGGAACAGACTTCTCCACTGGTTATTTTAGTCTCTACTTTCCCTGAAAGGAAAAGCTACCATGATCTGCTCCTGGAGAGGAATTAAGCTGCTACCAAGTAAGTACCAAACTTGGGACCCATGCAACATTTCACAATCAAACTTTCAAAATACTAATATGCTGGCAGACTCCAATTAGCATATAGACTTCTTCAGTTCAATAAAATACAGGAGACATCCTTTACTGATTATATGGAAGTACAACTTGGACAGAAGAACCAAGTACCACCAGATGAAAATAGTTGTGGGCACACATCAGTAACTTCTACATATTACTTTGGCACAAAGCTGCTCTGTACAACTTCCATCTAGTGACTCCTGTTGGAAATGGAGGTGTGCAAATGCCAGGTGAAGACAGGATTGGGCTCAGATGTGATGGCCTCTTTGATTAGTTAACCTGCCAACAATGCTAAGGCACAAGTAATGGCCACTTGGTCAATACACCAGACTTTTAAGCCTTCAAGAAGGCAACAGATACAACAGGAAGAAAATTAGTCAGAATGGAAAATAAACAGGACACAAGTATTGTTTTTTTTTTTAAATACACCATCTAGAAAATGTCAAAACTCTAGGGATTTAAATATTGAGAAAGTGGGAGGGTTTAATAGGAACATAGAGCTGTACACTTTATAAATGGTGGCAATATTTCTTTTGGTGGGTTCAATACTTTTAAAGTTTAAGTAAATGATGTGGTTAATCCAAAAAGAGAGCCTAAAACTGAGTTGTGACATTTTACTATTTTCTAAAATAAAATAAGGAGTGTTCAGAAAAATAATGAGTTAAAGCAACAGGCAAAAAAAAAGACATTTATCCCAATTTTTTAAGCAATGCAGAGGACTGAATTGTGTAAACTAGTACCTGACAAAAATCAGAAAGTATTTGAGAATACTAGATTATGCCAGAACACAGCCATGCAATGACCTCAAAAATTGCCAGCAAAATATTTCAAAAATTGAGTTTAGTCATTCAAAATAAAAATACATTTTCCTTACCCCTTGAAGTCCCTGGAACTGGATTGTTGTTTGAGAGATAGATGAATTCTGAAAAGAAAGCACAATCAGTTGCAAGATTAAACTATTCATTTCCACTTGTAAGGTATTGTACATCTAAACGCAGTTGTAAGTACATGTGTTACAAGCTAACACCAACAACTTGCATTTATGTAGCACCTTTAACATAGTAAAATGTCTCAGAACATCACAGGAGCCTTATCAGACAAAATTTGACACCAAGCCACAGAGATATTAGCACCGTTAACAAAAAGCTTGGTCAAAGAGGTACATTTTAAGGAATATCTTAAAGGAAGAGACAGAGGTAGAGACGCAGGGAAGTTTAAGAGGGAATGTCAGAACTTAGACAGCTGAACATATGGTCACCAATGGTGGGGCAATGGAAATTGGGGATGTGCAAGAGGCCAGAATTGGAGGAGCGCAGAGATGGGAGGGTTGTAGGGCTGGAGGAGGTTACAGAGATAGGGAGGGGGGAGGCCATAGAGGAATTTGAACACAAGGATGAACATTTTAAAATCGAGGTGTTGCCAGACTGGGAACCAATGTAAGTCAGAGAGCACAGGGGTTATAGATGAACGAGATTTGGTGCGAGGTAGGATACAGGCAACAGAGGTTTGGATAAACTGAAATTTACAGAAGGTGCATGATGGGAGGCCAGCCAAGAGAACATTGGAATAGTTGAGTCTGGAGATAACGACAGCAAGGATGAGGGTTTCAGCAGCCGATGGGCTGAGGCAGAGGCGGAGCTGAGCGATATTAGAGGTGGAAATGGGCGGTCTTGGCAATGGAGAGTATGGGGTCGAAAGCTCAGCTATAGGGTGGTGAGGTTGTGAACAGTTGGGTTAAGCCTCAGACAGTGGCCAAGGAGGGGGATGGAGGCTCTGTGGTAGTGGCTAGGGAACAGAATTTGTGGCAGAGACTGAAGACAATGGCTTTGGTCTTTGCAATAATTAATTGGAGGAAATTTCTGCTCATCAAATACTGGATATCGAACAAGCAGTGTGCCAAATTAGGTAGTGGAGGGGTCAAGAGAGCTTGGTCTCATCAGCGTACATGTGGAATCTGATGTGTTTTCGGATTCTGTCGCCGAGGGGCATCATGTAGACAAGAAATAGGAGGGGGGCGAAGGATAGATCCTCAAGGGACCAGAGGTAATGGTGCAGGAGCAGGAAGAGAAGACACTGCAGGTGATTCTCTGGCTATGACAAGACAGGAATGGAACCAGGTGAGGGCAGTCCCGGCCAGCAGGACACAATAGCGCTAGCGCACGTGCAGGAAACTTGTTACCTTACATAATCCTAGTGTTATACAATAGAGTAGAATTTTTAAAGTTGATTATAAATCAGACATGTATAGAAAAAACTGGCTTTTACTGATGCAAAATTGGTAAACATCCACATATATTATGAAAATGTCTTACATTAGATCTATATACCAACTGACATAACTGCATTCTTGGAGTACTGAATTTCCTTAGTACCTAAGCATCAATGTAGCTTCTACCTCACTGAACCTACAAAATATCCCTCTAGCCAATCTTCTCTCTTTCCTCAAAGCATTAACTTCTTGCTGGGGTATAGGGTATGAAAGGTGCCACATGCCCTCCAGTACATTACCCAAGTAGTCATTACTCATATGCAAGTGACAATAACAGCTTCTGTTAAGATACTCAATGGTATGGGGCATTACAGCCAAGTCTGATCCTGTCCGTGCACAAAGCCCACATACATGCACGCCCAGCAGGTACCACCGGATAGCAATCAAGAGCAAAAACACTGCTCAATTTTCCTCTCTAATCTGGAGGCACTAAGGCCAATTGTAGAGCCCCTGCCATCACTTTACCCAAGATCAGCTAACTCAGCAGGTCATGGATCAAACCTAGGACCATCATGGTCTGTACTGTTTTGTTACTCACTGGATAAATTCACAAACATCAGAACTGACCCCTACACAAATTATTCAATTGACTTGGAATGTGGAATATTGCAAAACATATGAAACTCTTCATCCTACAAATGCAGAATACACTCAAACTTTTACTTCTCCACCCCAGTCGCCAATTTCCTCCACTCTCCCTTAGAAAAAAAAATAGGGCCGAATGGCCTGCTCCTTCGAGCCTGCTCCACCATTCAATATCATGGCTGATCCTCTATCTCAATACCATATTCCTGCTCTCTCCCCATACCCCTTGATGCCTTTTGTGTCTCGAAATCTATATCTCCTCCTTAAATATATTCAATGACTTGGCCTCCACAGCCTTCTGTGGTAGAGAATTCCACAGGTTTACCACCCTGAGTGAAGAAATTTCTCATCTCAGTCCTAAATCTCCTACCCCATATCCTGAGACTGTGACCCCTCGTTCTAGACCCCCCAGCCAGGGGAAACATCCTCCCTGGATACGGTCAGAATTTCATACGTTTCAATTAAATCTCCTCTCATTCTTCTAAACTCTAGTGAATACAGGCCTAGTTGACCCAATCTCCTCATAAGACAGTCCTGCCATCCCAGGAATCAGTCTGGTGAACCTTCGCTGCACTCCCTCTATGGCAAGTATATCCTTTCTTAGGTAAGGAGACCAAAACTGCACACAGTACTCCAGGTGTGGTCTCACCAAGGCCCTGTATAACTGTAGTAAGACATCCTTGCTCCTATACTCAAAGCCTCTTGCAATGAAGGCCAACATACCATTTCCCTTTCTAACTGCTTGCTGCACCTGCATGTTTGCTTTGTGACTGGTGTACAAGGACACCCAGGTCCTTCTGTACATCAACATTTCCCAATCTATCACCATTTAAATAATACTCTGCCTTTCTGTTTTTCCTACCGAAGTGGATAACTTCACATTTATCCACGTTATACTGCATCTACCATGTATTTGCCCACTCACTCAACTTGTCTAAATCTCCTTGAAGCCTCTTTGCATCCTCCTCACAACTCACAATCCCACCTAGTTTCGTGTCGTCAGCAAACTTGGAAATATTACTTTTGGTTCCCTCATCCAAATCATTGATATATATTGTGAATAGCTGGGGCCCATGCACTGATCCCTGCTGTACCCCACTAGTCACTGCCTGCCACCCCGAAAAAGACCCATTTATTCCTACTCTGTTTCCTGTCTGTTAACCAATTTTCAGTCCATGCCAGTATATTACCCCTAATCCCATGTGCTTTAATTTTGCACACTAACCTCTTGTGTGGGACTTTATCAAAGGCTTTCTCCACATTACATTCCATTTGCCATGTTCTTGGCCACTCACCATAGGCTGTCTATATCCCCTTGAAGCCTCTTTGCATCCTCCTCACAACTCACATTCCCACCTAGCTTTGTATCATCAGCAAACTTGGATATATTACATTTGGTCACCTCATCCAAATCATTGATGTATATTGTGAATAGCTGGGCCCAAGCACTGATCCTTGCGGTACTCCACTAGTCACCGCCTGCCACCCCGAAAAAGACCCATTTATTCCTACTCGCCCTTAAAAGGGCATTAACTCCTTGTTGGTTTATATTTCCATAGATGCCAAATGCCTTACAGTAGAGATTGAGGAATAACAATCCGAAGTGGAAATCTTGTCCAATATTCCTTTCACTGGACCAGGACACTACCACCACCCTGGTTGAGATCAACTAACATGGCAATAAACAAAGATCAAATCTTCTTGACAGTGTGGCTGAGCTACTAAGTGAATAAACTCATTCTGGCAGTGGAGGAGACTTTTTTTTTTTAAACATTCCTACAAGAAAAAGTTGAGGACAAAAAAAATGGCTATTCACCCCATCAAGCTCATCCCTGATGTAATTCAAACCACCCAGCTGAGCATCCAACTGCATGTTGAACTTCAACATCTCGCTTCCACTGACTTACCTAGTAAACTATTCCAAATGCTTATCGTTCGAGTAGGGTCGGTTTTAAACATACTGTTCACTACTTTAAACTTGCGCCCTTTTGTCCTACTGGCCTGGATGACCTCAACATTCTAGATTTACTGTACCTATGGTATTTAATACTTATGTATGCCTATATGTATCATATACACACACATCTCAATGAAGTCACCATTAAACCTGGTCTCAAGTGTAGTGCAAGGTTTTCACATCTTTCCTCATAACTCACCCCCTTTAGACTTGGGATGACTCTTGTTTGCTATTTCTGCACTGTTTCCAATACCCTTTGAAATATCGAAACTAGAGCTGCATGCAGTATTCCAAGTGAAATTTGCATTTAATTATATAGCCTCAGCACAATTTTCTGTAGAGTTATAATCCATTGTTTTAAGTATCCTAAAATTCTATTTAATTTTTATTACTTGTCCATAGTCAACACTGAAAACATCAACTGTCAATCTCAGTGCTAAAGTCTCCTTATTTCCTTCAATACATGTTGCTTGTTCTTCCAATCTGTAATATTATGTATGCCAGTGCCTGCCCAATTACATAACAAATCTAAATCTTTCCAGAGAACCTTCAATGTATTCAGACACTTTTACACTCCCAATTTTAGTTTGCTACAAATTTAAGAAACTTACATTTGGTTTCAGCATTCATTTCATTAATTTTGATAGTAATCAGGGTACCAAGTACATTTCACAGGTAACAATTGCTTGCACAAGATAAAAGTTCTTAACATGATCATACACTTGGGACAAGTTACATTTATTTTGTCACTACTACATTCAAGTCTGTGTGGAACCCCCAGTCACTAATTCTGCACAAAATAAACCTGGCTGCCTTAAACCAGCCTATGAAAACTTTTATTTATTCAACTGTGTTGTAATAATCAATTTGCACGCCGACAAGTAAAATTTTATTTGCATATATGCACCAGTCCAAACAGGACACAGACTAATCATGTTTGTGAGATTATATTTAAGTCAAATATACACAAGTGCTTTAAAAAAAGCCTCTAAAGGTTACTTTGACCTCAGATTTTGTAATACTTTGCATGCGTCATGTTAACAACTCACCATGTTTGCCTAAGCAATCATCCTGTCAGAGAAGGGTTCCTCTGTGCTTTAAAAATTATTTTCATGGACAAAAATTTAAACTATAAATTTTCTTATCCAGTGAGTCATTCCCATATTCAGGTCAGTTAGGAAACAAATCTTCTACAACTTGGTTAGAAGCATTGTGCTTTGAAGATAAATAAAATATCCAGATATACATTTATTCCTAGCTTAACTAAATATGTTGGCTTCATTTTTGTGTTTCATTCTACCATGGGCTATTGGGGAGAATTAAATTATGTACCATCAGATCAGCTCAGAGGTTCCAAAATCACAAAATCAATTTCATTTGTTCCTTTTGCACCAACCCAAGATATTAGTGAAAACAATGCCAACAAGGTCAACATTTTTCTACGTCCAAACCTGCCACATTCCCCCTCTACCCACCCAAAATAAAAGAAAAAAAGCTCCCAATGACTTACCTAGCTAGACTGAACTTTACAAATGGCCTTATTCCTACTGGAATGAGAAACCGCAAAGTGGCACCACTTATTTACAATTGTGGCACAGTACTTGTTCCTTGTGCCAAAATATTTGAAGTCAGCAGTCATGGTTCTTCAGCAGTCACCATTCTTCTTATTCCTTTCGGCCCTTGCTTGCTCTAATTTATTTTATTCTCCACTCCTTCAATCATGCCCCTTCATTTATTCAATTTCCTGCCAACCTGCTCAGTGATTCTCCCCACTCTTGTCAGAAAAAAATTAATTGTTGCTTAAAGCCAAGGAGGCATAAAATAGAAAGCCAAAAAAAGACTTGGAGAAAATCAAGAAAACGGCAAAACAAACAAACAGAAGGCAAGAAATAAGATACGTTTAAAAAAAACTTACTCAATTTTTGTTACCACCTCAATTATCTACTGAGTAATGCCACTGAAGATCCACTAGCATGCAATAACTAAAAATAGTTAAGAGCATTGCATTAGGAAGTCTATTTTGTGGTTTCATGTAACAAATTAAAATCTATCACAAATGCAGGAAAAGGGTTGTTGTCTCAATCTGTCACTCTAAAATTCTCAATTAGAAGTGCAATACTGCACAGAAATAGCCAATATTTGTAGTTAAAAGCCATTTATCACAATGGAATCACGGTATGATAGATGGTGCCCCAGGCAAAACAGCAACATCCAGACTTAATGTTTAAAAAAAATTCTAAGCATTTTGTACAAACAAAGCAGCATTGTTTACTATGCCTAATTTGACAGTCGCATTTTCATTGCATGAACAGAAATATTCTCTAATTGTAATCTAATTCACAAATAAAAAAACTTCAATTCAATTAATAAGCAGATCATGGAATTGATTAATATTCCACAAAAATAATGGGATAAAAGTTAGCAACCGTTAAACTGTGTCTATGTGACAAGAGCAAAGACACTAGAATCGTCTGAACTTTGAATACATTTTAATTGCATTTTTAATGAAAGAATTCAAATACATGATTGACAGCTTTATTTTCTTGAAGTTGCAGCTGAACCAAGTATAAGCTGGCCTCAAAAACTGGGCCAACTGCCATTTCTAAACCAAGATATCTGAGCAGAACACTGTGTTTTTACAAAATTAGACAAATGGTGAAGTCAAGCAAATAATTTCCATTGGTGACCTTTACATAATAGACTATGAAGAACCAACTGTTAACAGCTATAAACATCTTAATTCATTTTTATACCTGGGTAGTTGGTAATAAAAATAATTGACCGAGTTGATTGTGGTCAGAATTTCCTTTTATTTGGGGTATATTTGGGTACAGTAAACTAACCAAACACCATCACCTCCATCCCCCACCAGGACAGCCTGAGGCTCTCCGCTTCTTCCGTGAACAGAGGCCCTACTAGTCCCCATCCACCACCACCCTCCTCCGCCTGGCTGAACTTCTCACATTGAACAACTTCTCCTTTCCTCCAAATAAAATGCGTTGCTATGGGAACCTGTCTGCATCCTAGCTACGCCTGCCTTTTTGTGGGATATGTAGAACATTCTTTGTTCTAGTCCTACTCCGGTCCCCTCCCTCACCTCTTTCTGGTACATTTGATGACTATCTGCTGTTTCCTGCTCTCGCTCTGAACTGGAATGTTTCATCAACTTTGCTTCCAATTTCCGCCCTTCCCTCACCTTCACATGGTCCATCTTCGACTCTTCCCTTCCTCGACTTCTATAACGCCAACAACTTCTGGGGATAGGCTATCGACCAATATCCACTATAAGCCCACTGATTCCCACAGCTACCTTGACTACACTTCATCCCACCCAGCTTCTTGCAAGGACTATATTCCATTCTCCCAGTTTCTCCGTCGCAACCGTGCCGATGATACCACCTTCCATACTAGTGGCTTTGATAGGTCTTCCTTTTTCCTCAACCGAGGATTCCCCTCCACTGTGGTTGACAGGGTGCCCGATTGTGTCCATTCCATTTCCCACACTTCTGCCCTCAACCCTTCCCCTCCCTCCCATAACCACAATAGGGTTCCCCTTGTCCTCACCTTTCACATTCAACGGATCATCCTACACCATTTCTGCCACCTCCAGCGTGATCCCACCACCAAACACATCTTCCCCCCTCCCCTCCCCGTCAGCATTCCAAAGGGACCGCTCCCTCCGAGACACCCTGATCCACCCCTCTATCACCCCCAACAAACTCCCCTTCTCACGGCACCTTCCAGTGCAAGCGCAGGAGGTGCAACAACTGCACTTTCACCTCGTCCTTTCCCACCTTCCAGGACCTCAAACACTCCTTCCAGGTGAAACAGCGATTTACTCATACTTTCAATTTAGTACACTAGTCGCTGCTCACGATGCAGTCTCCTCTACATTGTGGAACATCTCCGTTCAGTCCGCAAGCATGACCGAGCTTCTGGTCGCCTGTCATTTTAAGTCTCCGCCCCACTCCCTCTTTGTCCTCGGCCTCCTACACTGCTCCAATGAAGCTCAACGCGAGCTCGAGGAACAGCACCTCATCTTTCTATTAGACACTTTACAGCCTTCCGGACTCATTGAGTTCAACAATTTCAGATCATAACCTCTGCCCCTATTTTTTTTTCGGATGCCAGCTGTGGCTGATGATTGATATTCCTATCAAAACCTCCTCTAGACCCATCTTTTGTTTCTTTACTTGTCCCATTACCATCTTCTTTCACCTTGCGCAATCATCCCTTGTGTTATTAAATCTCTCCTGCCCTCCACCCCATCACAGATCTTCCCTTTTGTTCTTCACTCCCCTCGCCCCTTTCCCGGTCTCTGTATTTACTTAAAACCGGTTACATCTCTAACTTTTTCCAGTTCTGATGAAGGGTCATCGACCTGACACATTAACTCGGTTTCTCTCTCCACAGATGCTGCCCGACCTGCTGAGTATTTCCAGCATTTTCTATTTTTATCCTAAATTTACATTATGTGTCCATTTTCTGCCCAAGGTATGCTCCACCGCATCAACTATTTGCTTAACAGGAAATCAACCAGGTGCAACAAGCGCAGTGCTCACTACAGGCTCGTTTTGTGCAGTCGGACTGGATTCCAGGTCCACATCTTACATTTCAGAAACAGAACTTCCCTCTTATTTAGATACCAAACCCCAACTCAGCAGTGAAAGCCAGTGACCTGAATTAACAGCACAATAATAGCGGAGGCGGATGGCACGAGAGAAATGGAGAAATAAACAGGGCCCTGAGCAACTTTATCAACCCGACCTCGTCGACATAAATTCTTGTGACAAGAGCAGCACCCCCTCTTTCCTCCTCCCCAACCCTTTCACAAATAGCTGGCGGTATCGCAAAGGACACGAGCGCCCAGACTAGGCTTATCCGTCTGTCCGAGAAGCACATGACCATGAATATAAAGCTCAATCTCGGGTACAAGGAACACCTTCAGCTATTTTATTAACTCAGACTGAAGACATTGAAGGAGAGAGTCACACTGGAACATGATTATTAAGGCTTTGCCGCAGTCCCGGAGACCGGAAAGTCTCTTTCTTTCTGCCCACCCCTTTTCTTCTTCACCTCCCCCCCAGGCCATGTGGTATGCACACACTCTCCATTGATGGTGCCCCCTCCCCATCTCAAACACCAGCTTAATTAGGAAAAAAGTCTCTTTTCAAACACACAAGCAGCTTCCAACCGACACAGGGCAGCGCCACACAAGGGGAAAAGGGTTGAAAGGAAGGCTCGCGCAACTTCAGCACTCAACGCTGGCCAACTCGTGGATTTCCCCACCACCAACTCCGGTTTTAATGCCCCGGAACAGAAGTTATAACTCCCACTATTTTATTTAATAGTTAATTGCAGTGAGTGGTTCATGAACCCGGAAGCGAATAGGGCTGGATCAAAAAAAAATGTAGAGATAAATACTGCTGTTAAAGGGACTTGTCTAACCATACAAATGGTGTCCAACAAGAACCTGAATTGACTGCGCATACACTGTCTTTGTATCGCTGAGACTATTACTTACGTCTCAATATACAGAGGAGACTGCTGATGTTTATGCCATAAACATTAGTCTCCTCTGTATATTGATGGGACAAACCAACTGGCAGTCCCCCTGAAATCTTTTCGCAGACCCCCTGCTCTTCAAGATAAAGAAAGTCATCCTCTCATTTGTTGTTTCAAATGGGTGCTAAACAAAAGCATCCAACTGTCCCAGGGAGTGGCTGTACTGTGAAGTCACATGGGACAACTTTCATTCATATTGAGCTTTTAATGCGAAGAAACATCCCAAGATACTTCACCGATAGGCATAAGGAAATGGGCAAAGGCACGTGCCAAGTATCAATTCCTGAGATTTGGAAGAGAGCAGGGAGATATAGAATTTGAAGAAGCAACTGTGCTAAATTCAATTTATGTTGCTAAATTCATTTAGCAACATCACAAACTCTTCAATTTGAAAGATTCCTAGGCTAGTGTTAATTCATGAAGTCATAATTAATTTTACAAAGCTCAATGATTTTCACCAGTTAAATAGGGCACATTTCCTGTACTCCATCAGCTTCAGTGAATAAAATACACCTCAAGGTAGCTGCTAATGGGTCAGAGCTGGTAAAGACATCAGCTCAGACTCCGATGGGGCAGGGGGTAATCCCAGATTCAATTCCTGCTTCATGCTACAATTGGCTGCAACACCCAGATTAGGGAAGGATAAAAAAAGGGATTCCCACCCCCAACTGTTACATGGTGACCCCTGTTTGAAATGTACATGAGTGAACGCCAGGTAAAGACAGGAGGAGCAGGATAGCCTGCCAACACAACACTGAACTTTTATACATGAATAATGACCACTTGGACAAGGTACCAGATAACAACCAAACCCCATTAAAGAAAGTCAACTGCTTCCAAACGACTCCATAAACGGCTCTTCTAAAAGCGTCATCATACAAAATAACTACATTAGGTATTTCAATTTACTTAAAAAGTCACGTAGCTGCAGTACACAAATTGCATAAATGCAGCATTGTGATTCCAAGGCTGAAAGTAACATTGATCTTTAAATATTAAAACAAAGTATTGCACTAGATTGGTCTATGAATGGACAGCTTCTCAGTTGCAATTCTAATCATATTTTATCAATAGATCTAGTCACTAGATCACATTTGCTTCAGATTTAGGCAAGCTATAAATTGGATTCTCCCTTTTCAGAAAGCTCTCCAAATAGACCCATGTGTTACTTCCAAGACAATCCATTTGTAAATCTTTTACGGCAGCGACTGCACTCTGATCTTTTTATATCCAGAAGGTTATTAGCAATCTAACCAAATGCAGACTCAACATGAACACACATGGAAAATCATATTGCTCATGGTGCTCTCCATACTTCATTCTTCAAATTCAACACCCTAACCCCATATTCATCCTAAATACAACTTTAACACTTGAAGATTTAACATTACTCCAGTGTGTATATTGGAGGTCCAAAATAATTCAAGCAATAGAATTGCAATCTAGAAGATATGCTAAACCCCACTAGAATTGTTGCCACTCTTTCACTCCCACTTCCTCATTTACATGCTGCCCCTTGGTGACATCAACCGAAGACCAAGGGTCAGCTTCCACACGTACACTGACAATACCCAGCTCTACCGCTCCACCACCTATATTAACCCTTCATCAGACTGATTATCCCGCATCCAAGCTTCGTCTTCTGGCCCAACCACAAACACCGTACCCTTGCCACTGCTTCTATCCCCCACACGACTATGTCAGGTTGAACCAGAATGTTCATAACCTCAGCATCAGACTTGACCCAGAGCTATACTACTGACCCCATTCTTCCATCAAAGATTGTCTATTTCCACCACCATAATATCGCCCGCTTCCACCCTGCCACAGCTCACCTGCTGCTGAAAATCAGCAGCTATGCTTTTGTCACCTCCAGGCTCAATTTTTTTTTTTTTTAATTCATTCCTGGGATGTGGGTGTCGCTAGCAAGGCCAGCATTTATTGCCCATCCCTAATTGCCCTCAAGAAGGTGGTGCGGTGAAGGTACTCCCATTGTGCTGTTAGGGAGGGAGTCCCATGATTTTGAGCCAATGGCGATGAAGGAACGGCAATTTATTTTCCAAGTCAGGATGGCATGTAACTTGGAGGTGGTGGTGTTCCCATGCGCCTGCTGCCCTTGTCCTTCTAGGTGGTAGAGGTCACGGGTTTGGGAGGTGCTGTCGAAGAAACCTTGGTGAGTTGCTGCAGTGCATCTTGTAGATGGTACACACTGCAGCCACGGTACGCCGGTGGTGGAGGGAGTGAATGTTTAAGGTGGTGGATGGGGTGAAAATCAAGCGGGCTGCTTTGTCCTGGATGGTGTCGAGCTTCTTGTGTTGTTGGAGCTGCACTCATCCAGGCAAATGGCGAGTATTCCATCATACTCCTGACTTGTGCCTTGTAGATGGTGGAAAGGCTTTGGGGAATCAAGAGGTGAGATACTCGCCACAGAATACCCAACCTCTGACCTGCTCTTGTAGCCACAGTATTTATATGGCTGGTCCAGTTAAGTTTCTGGTCAATGGTGACTCCCAGGATGTTGATGGTGGGGGATTCAGCGATGTTACTTCCGTTGAATGGCAAGGGGCTGTTTTTAGATTCCAATGCTCCCATGGGCGGCCTCCTATTCTCCACCCTCCATAAACTTGTGCGAGTGTGAGTGAAAGCAGCAGCAGTGGCGAGAGGATACAGAGCAGCCCGAGAGCAGACCTGAATTAAAGCAGCAGCGAGAGGATAAAGAGCAGCCCGGGAGTGGACCTGAATTAAAGCAGCAGCAGTGGCGAGAGGATAAAGAGCAGCCCGAGAGCGGACCTGAATTAAAGCAGCGGCAGCGCAAGGCTCAGATTCAAAAACAACATCAAAGAGTGACATCACAGGAGAGCAGGTAGGTGATTGGTTGGTGAGTATTACAGCTCTTTTTGCTCCAAGTTAGGGAAGGGGGTTAAATTAAGAGCTGAGAAACTAACTTGCTAGCACTTATTAAATTAATAACTTAAAGTAGCTAAAATAAGAAAATAAACCTAAAATATTGATTGAATAAAATCTTTAACTAATTAATTAATTAATAAAACAGGGTTAGAGATGGCAGGGCAGGTGGTGTGTCGTAACTGCAGCACGTGGAAGTCTTTGGGGAGCATCGCAATCCCGAGCAACCATATCTGCAGTAAGCGTCTGGAACGTGAGGAACTTCGGCTCAGAATTGTTGAGCTGGAGTACGAGCTGCAGACATTGCGATGCATCAGGGAGGGGGAGAGTTACCTGGACACTTTGTTCCAGGAGGCCGTCACACCCTTTAGGTTTAGTACTTTAGAGTTATTCAGTGGTCTGGGACAGGAGGGTGTGACTGCGAGTCAGGAAGGTATGGGGACCCAGGATGTAGTGATGGAGGAGCCTCAGCCCTGGACCTTGTCCAACAGGTATGAGGTATTTTCTACCTGTATGGATGAGGAAAAGGACTGCAGGCAGGATGGGCAAACTGACCACAGCACTGTGGTACAGGGGGCCATCCAAGTGGGGGGGGGGGGGGGGGGGGGGGGCAGGGGAGAGAAGGAAGGAATGTGGTGGTAGTAGTAGGGGACAGTACAGTCAGGGGGATAGATACTGTTCACTGCAGCCGCGAAAGAGTGTCCCGAAGGCTGTGTTGCCTGCCAGGGTTAAGGATATCTCCTCGCAGCTGGAGAAGAACTTGGAGTGGGAGGGGGGAGGATTCAGTTGTCATGGTCCATGTAGGAACCAACGACATAGGTAGAATTAACAATGAGGTTCTGCTGAGGGAATTGGAGGAGCTGGGGTCTAAATTAATAAGCAGAATCACATGGGTAATAATCTCTGGATTACTACCTGAGCCACGCACAAATGGGCATAGGGTCAAGCAGATCAGGGAGTTAAATGCGTGGCTCAAAGAGTGGTGTGGGAAAATGGGGTTTCAATTCATGGGGCACTGGCACCAGTACTGGGGAAAAGAGGGAGCTGTTCTGTCGGGACGGGCTCCATTTAGACCAGGCTGGGACCAGCGTCCTGACAAATCAAACTACTAGGGCTGTAGATAGAGCTTTAAATAAAAAGTGGGGGGTGGAAAAGAGGTCAGGTGAGGGGAAATTTAGAAATCTAAAGAGAATGGTCAAGACAATAGAGCAGTGTAACGATTTGGGTAAAAATAAGCAGAGTGTGACAGGAAGGGACAGAGAGTTTAATGGTAGCAGTGCAGCAGAGAATAAGGTCAAAGCAGGGAATAATGGTAAAAAATTTAAATTAAAAGGCTCTTTATCTGAATGCATGAAGCATTCGTAACAAGATAGAAGAACTAGTGGCACAAATAGAGATAAATGGGTTTGATCTAATAGCCATTATAGAGACATGGTTGCAAGGTGGCCAAGGTTGGGAACTAAATGTTCCAGGGTACTTGACGTTTCAAAAAGATAGGCAGAATGGAAAAGGAGGGGGAGTAGCCCTGATAATAAAGGACAACATATGGACAGTAGCAAGGAAGGATCTCAGCTCGGAAGATCAGGAAGTAGAATCAGTATGGGTGGAGATAAGGAATAACAAGGTGCAGAAAACACTGGTAGGAGTAGTATATAGGCCCCCTAACAGTAGCTATACTGTTGGACAGAATATTAATCAAGAAATAGAAGGAGCTTGCAACAAAGGTAATGCAATAATCTTGGGGGACTTTAATCTTCATATAGACTGGACAAATCAAATTGGCAAAGGTAGTCTGGAGGACGAGTTCATGGAATGCATTCGGGACAGTTTCCTAGAACAATATGTCATGGAACCAACCAGGGAACAGGCTATTTTAGATCTTGTATTGTGTAATGAGACAGGGTTAATTAGCAATCTCATAGTAAAAGATTCTCTGGGGCAGAGTGATCATAATATGATAGCATTTCACATTAGTTTGAGAGTGACTTGCCCAAGTCCAAAACTAGAGTCTTACACTTAAATAAAGCCAATTACATAAGTATGAGGGGCGAGTTGGCTAAGGCAGATTGGAAAAATAGATTAAAAGGTATGGCGGTAGATAAGCAGCAGCTAGTATTTAAAGAAATATTTCATAATTCTCAACAAAAATACATTCCATTGAGAAACAAACTCCACGGGAAAAGTGATCCAACCGTGGCTAACTAAAAGAAGTTAAGGATAGCATTAGATTGAAAGAAGCAGCTTATAATGTTGCAAAGAATAATAGTAAGCCTGAGGATTGGGAGAGTTTCAGAAACCAGCAAAGGTTGACCAAAAAATTGATAAAAAAGGGGGAAAAATAGAATGAGAGAAGACTAGTAAGAAATATAAAAGCAGATTGTAAGAGTTTCTACAAGTATGTAAAAAGGAAAAGAGTAGCAAAAGTAAATGTTGGTCCCTTAGAGGCTGAAACAGGAGAAATTATGGGGAATAAGGAAATGGCAGAAATGTTAAACAAATATTTTGTTTCTATCTTCACAGTAGAAGACACAAAAAGCATACCAAAAATGGTGGGGAACCAAAGGTCTAATGAGGGTGAGGAACTTAACATAATTAATATAAGTAGAGAAAAAGTACTAGGGAAACTAATGGGAGTAAAAGCCGACAAATCCCCTGGACCTGTGACCTACATCCTAGGGTGCTAAAAGAGGTGGCTGAAGAGATAGTGGATGCATTGGTTTTGATCTTCCAAAATTCCCTAGATTCTGGAATGATCCCAGCAGATTGGAAGGTCGCAAATGTAACACCGCTATTCAAGAAAGGAGGGAGTGAAAAAAACAGGGAACTACAGGCCAGAAAGCCTGACCCAGTTGTTGGGAAAATGCTGGAATCCATTGTTAAGGAAATGGTATCAAGTCACTTAGAAAATTATAACATGATTAGGCAGAGTCAACATGGTTTTATGAAAGGGAAATTGTGTTTAACAAATTTATTAGAGTTTTTTTGATATAACTAGCAGGGTAGATAAAGGGGAACCAGTGGATGTAGTATATTTGGATTTCCAAAAGATTCGATAAGGTGCCACATAAAAGGTTATTACACAAGATTAGGGCTCATGGGGTTGGGGGTAATATAGTAGCATGGATAGAGGATTGGTTAACGGACAGAAAACAGAGAGTAGGGATAAACGGATCTTTTTCAGGTTGGAAGGCTGCAACTAGTGGGGTGCCGCAAGGATCAGTGTTGGGGCCTCAATTATTTACAATCTATATTAATGACCTAGATGAAAGGACCGAGTGTAATGTATCCAAGTCTGCTGATGATAGAAAGCTAGGTGGGACAGTAAGCTGTGAGGAGAACACAGTCTGCAAAGGGATATAGATAGACTAAGTGAGTAGGCAGTAAGATGTCAGATGGAGTATAATGTAGGGAAATGTGAGGTTATTCACTTTGGTAGGAAAAATAGAAAAACAGAATATTTTTTAAATGGTGAGAAACTTTCAAATGTTGGTGTTGAGAGATTTGGGTGTTCTCGTGCAAGAAACATAGAAAGCTAGCATGCAGGTACAGCAAGCAATAAGGAAGGCAAATGGCATGTTGGCCTTTATTGCAAGGGGGTTGGAGTAGAAGAGTAAGGAAGTCTTGCTACAATTGTACAGGGTCTTGGTGAGACCACACCTGGAGTACTGTGCACAGTCTTGGTCTCCTTATCTAAGGAAGGATATACTAGCATCTTTCGATTAGGCATTTTACAGCCCTCTGGACTCAACATAGAGTTCAACAATTTCAGATCATAACCTCGACCCCCATCATATTTTTTATCCACACTTTGTTTGTGGTTTTTGTTCTTCTCTCCCACATGGCAGCTGTCTTTCATTCTGCCAGCGCAATTCACACTTCATCTAGAGCCATCCTTTGTTTCTTAACCTGTCCCATTACCATCTCCTTTTGCCTTGAATATCTCTTAATGCCTCTTTAATTCTCCTGCCTTTTATCCTATCACAGACCTTCCCTTTTGTTTTTTCATCCCCTCCATTTCCCAGCCCCTAAACTTGCTTTAAAATCTGTTCCATTTCCTGCTTTTTTCCAGTTCTGACGAAAGGTCATCAACCTGAAACGTTAACTCTGTTTCTCTTCACAGATGCTGCCTGACCTGCTTAGTGTCTCCAGCATTTTCTGTTTTTATTTCAGATTTCCAGCATCTGCAGTATTTTCTTTTTGTTTTCACTAGATTGATTCCTGGGATGAGAGGGCTGTCCTATGATGAGAGATTGTGTAGCATGGGCCTATACTTTCTGGAGTTTAGAAGAATGAGAGGTGATCTCATTGAAACATACAAGATTCTGAAGGGGATTGACAAGGTAGATGCGGAGAGGTTTTTTCCCCTGGCTGGAGTGTCTAGAACTAGGGGGCATAGTCTCAGGATAAGGGGTAGGCCATTTAAGACTGATGAGGAATTTCTTCACTCAGAGGGTTGTGAATCTTTGGAATTCTCTGCCCCAGAGGGCTGTGCATGCTGAGTCTTTGAGTATATTCAAGGCTGAGATAGATAGATTTTTAGACTCTAGGGGAATCAAGGGATATGGAGATCGGGCGGGAAAGTGGAGTTGAGGTCAATGATCAGCCATGATCTTATTGAATGGCGGAGCAGGCTCGAGGGGCCTTATGGCCTACTCCTGCTCTTATTTCTTATGTCCTTATGTAAACTTCAACTCATCGAAACCTCTGCTGCCCGTATCCCATCCCACATCAATGCACTCCTGCTACACTTTTCTATTACACCACCTCAGCTTTCTGAATTAAACTACATTGAGTCTACAGTGCAAATACAACTGTGTGGAGAATTCACATTTCACTTAACATTGAAATGATTTCTATCCAGAACTTGATTCAAACATGGTTTCTAGGTATTCAACCCACTTTGTTACCATGCCGCCTAATATCACATCCTATCATTACAGACAGTATCTTGGTAAATAAATATCTTGTGACACACTGAAGGTTTAAATGATACTTAGTTCCAAGCCAACTTTCACATCCCTTCCCAAGGAGCAGACAAACATGAAGAACTACACAATGAAATGATATTCCAAACATAAACTGCTCATTAAATACATACCATATTGCTGTGCAAAATTTATACTCAACTGCTGTGCAATAAGGAATGTGCACTTTAGAATCGCAAAGTATGTGCAGGTGTCTGCAGTATTGACAAAGCAGCACAACTAGTGAAACACAAATACAATGTTAACTTGATTTACAGAAAACAAGACTACACTTCAAATAAAATCAGATTTCATGCATTTATCTCTACACATGCAACATTGGGAGGGCTTTAGAAAGCAAAGGATAACCAAAAAATTGATTAAAGGGGAAAAAACAGAAAATAAATATATTATATATTTTCTGTTTTCTCCCCTTTAATCAATTATATATAGATAGAAGCACCCCCTGTACCTCTTCCTCCATCTCATTCTCTACATCTCCATCTCCATGTAAAAAGGAAGAGTAGCAAAAGTGTTGGTCCCTTAGAGGCTGAGACAGGAGAAATTATTATGGGGAATAAGGAACTGGCAGAGACTTTAAACAAATATTTTGTATCTGTCTTCACAGTAGAGGACACAAAATGCATACCGAAAATAGTGGGAAACCAATGGGGCTAATAAGAGTGAGGAACTTAAAGTAATTATCAGTAGAGAAAAAGTACTTGAGAAACTAATGGGACTAAAAGCCAACAAATCCCCTGGACCTGACGGCCTACATCCTAGGGTTCTAAAAGAGGTGGCAACAGAGATAGTGGATGCATTGGTTGTGAGCTTCCAAAATTCCCTAGATTCTAGAACAGTCCCAGCAGATTGGAAGGTAGAAAATGTAACCCCACTATTCAAGAAAGGAGGGAGAGAAAAAACAGGGATCTACAGGCCAGTTAGCCTGACATCAGTTGTCAGGAAAATGCTGGAATCCATTAAGGAAGTGGTAACAGGGCACTTAGAAAATCATATGATTAGGCAGAGTCAACATGGTTTTATGAAAGGGAAATTGTGTTTAAAAAATTGACTTTTTTGTGCATGTAACTAGCAGGGTGGGTAAAGGGGTACCAGTGGATGTGGTATATTTTGATTTCCAAAAGGTATTCGATAAGGTGCCACATAAAAGGTTGCTACTCAAGATAAGGGCTCATGGGGTTGGGGGCAATATATTAGCATGGATAGAGGATTGGTTAACTGACAGAAAAAAAAAGAGTAGGGATAAATGGGTCATTTTCCAGTTGGCAGGCTGTAACTAGTGGGGGTGCCGCAAGAATCAGTGCTTGGGCCTCAGCTTATACAATCTATATTAATGACTTAGATGAAGGGACTGAGTGCAATGCATCCAAATTTGCTGACAGTACAAAGCTAGGTGGGAAAGTAAGCTGTGAGGAGAACACAGTCTGCAAAGGGATATAGACAGGTTAAGTGAGTGGGCATAAGGTGGCAGATGGAGTATAATGTGGGGAAATGTGAGGTTATTCACTTTGGTAGGAAGAATAGAACAACAGAATATTTTTAAATAGTGAGAAACTATTAAATGTTGGTGATCAGAGAGATTTGGGTATCCTCGTACAGAAAACAAAGTTAGCATGCAGGTTACAGCAAGCGGCATGTTGGCCTTTATTGCTAGGGGGTTGGAGAACAAGAGTAAGGAAGTCTTACTACAATTGTACAGGGCTTTGGGGAGACCCCACTTGGTGTACTGTGCACAGTTTTGGTCTCCTTATCTGAGGAAGGACATACATGCCTTAGGAGGTGGTGCAACGAAGGTTCACTAGATTGATCCCTGGGATGAAAGGGTTGTCCTATGAGGAGAGATTGAGCCTATATTCTTTGGAGTTTAGAAGAATGAGAGGTGATCTCATTGAAACAGAAGAGATTCTGAGGGGGATTGACAGGGTAGATGTGGAGAGGTTGTTTCCTCTAGCTGCAGAGTCTAGAACTAGGGGGCATAGTCTCAGGATAAGGGGTAGGCCATTTAAGACTGAGATGAGGAGGAATTTCTTCACTCAGAGGGTTGTGAATCTTTGGAACTTGCTACCCCCAAGGGCTGTGGATGCTGAGTCGTTGAGTATATTCAAGGCTGAGAGATACATTTTTGGAATCAAGGGATATGGGGATCGAGCAGGAAAGTGGAGTTGGGGTCGATGATCAGCCATGATCTTATTGAATGGCGGAGCAGGCTCGAGGGGCTGTATGGCCTACTCCTGCTCCTAATTTTTATGCTCTTAGGTTCCAACACGTTACTTTTAATAAAGACGCGATATAAATACAAGTTGCTGTTAACGTAGTAAAACATCCCAAGGCGTTTCACAGGAGTATCAATGCGTTGTAAAGGATCATCTATATACAGTACATTTAGCAAATAGAACTTGGCTCACCAAGGTTAACAAGATACCATTGACATTTAAATTCAATGTTTTAAAACTCATTACAAACTCATTAACTTTTAGAAAGTTATTGACAAAGGGAGGAATGTCAGTCACAGAAATCTTTCCACACCTGCAGGGTAATTTCTACATTTCAAGATTCGAGCTGTGAAGGTGAGTATTAAAATGGTGAATTCACACTACAAGTTTTGCATTGTGTAAAGCGATTTCAGCTTCACATCAATGCTAAATTTAAGAGAGTGTAAACTGGGTGTTGAGGCCTGAATTGACTGAAGTGAACCAGATGAGATTACATCCTCCAGAGAGACCCACTCCTCTTTATTCCAGTGTCAGGTGGGGCCCGACTCCAGACTCAGGCTGCAGTGTCAGTGCAAAGCAAAACTAAACCACTTTAACAATGCTACAGTTATATTATGGATGTACCCCAATTTAACCAGAGTTTAAGAAAACTATGCTAGTTTCCACACCTGAAAAAGTGTTTTGGATTTTAAGGCTAAACCTAGATTCAAGGACATAAACCTAGAGTTGCCAGCAAGGGCTAAATGGTCACTTTCCAATAGAAAATTTTAAAAGTTCGTATCACATTATTCTAGGACACTATTTAGTAGGGAGCTAAAGCTTAGCTCCATATAAACAACATGGTAGCTATTGCTAGGGTTTATTAAATAAATCAGTTTTTAAACCAACTTCCACTGATCAATTCCCAGGATTTATTTATTTAATTTATTTTTTAAAGTGGTGACCAATTTGTTCCCGATTTGAGCAAAAAAAAACTCCCGAAATGTTCTATTATATTATCAAAAATCAGTCTAGCGATGTACAGAGTGATACCCAGACTCCATTGGTTAAGTGCTGAGGAGAGATTACACAAATTAGGGTTGTATTCCCTAGAATTTTGAAAATTAAGGGGTGATCTGATCGAAGTTTTCAAGATATTAAGGGGAACAGATAGGGTAGATAGAGAGAAACTATTTCCACCGGTTGGGGGTTCTAGGACTAGGGGGCATAGTCTAAAAATTAGAGCCAGAACTTTCAGGAGTGAAATTAGGAAACACTTCTACACACAAAGGGTGGTAGAAGTTTGGAATTATCTTCCGTAAACAGCAATTGATGCAAGATCAGTTGTTAATTTTAAATCTGAGATTGATAGCTTTTTGTTAACCAAAGGTATTAGGGGATATGGGCCAAAGGCGGGCATATGGAGTTAGGTCGCAGATCAACCATGATCTCATTGAATGGCGGAACAGGCTCAAGGGCCTGCTCCTGTTCCTATGTTCCACTGCATGCTCTACATGCAGTACTGATAAAGATGTGATGCACATGCATCTGATTCTCACTTTCAAATTCAGATTTCAGTTATGTTAATTATGAGAAAACAGTGCAAGTGATAAAGACAACTGTAACAAGAACTTTTTAATCAAGCCAAAAAAAGCCCGATCAAACACCAAGGGGGAGAAATTCAGTATCGCCCCGTTTGGGGCGCAATTATCGGCCGGGCGCAAAGTTTAGTGCCTGGCGCTAATTATCGCCTCTGACTGCAAACTTGGCTTCTAGCGCCCCTGGAGGTGACTGGAGCGCTAAACACCTCTTTTAAGGCGCTAACGCTGAAGAGAGGCGCTACCTCAGAGCGCTGGCGAAGCTCATGTGGTATCAGTTAGCAATGGAACACAGACACACTGGCGCCGGCCAGTTCTTAAAGGGGAGGGTCGATCTTGCTCTCCAGCCACACCCTGTTCATTGCAGCCTGGAGACCTGTACGGGGGCACCACTTAATATCCGGTCCGGGGCGCTACACACTCAACTGAGGTCACAATCTGCGGGTGCAGGAGATCGTGGCGGTAGTGTTTAGCGCCACCGCAAAATGTCTGGTCAATTTCTCGAGCGGCGCAAACATCGCCACACCCGGGCGCTAGTTGCTTTGCACCCCCATTAGCGCCTTCTTAGGGCGCCAACGGGAGACGCAAAGCAACCGAATTTTCCCCCCCCAAGCTTTGGAAAGGGTGGGAGGAAATTTCACAATACATTTTCAAACTTCTATTTTGACATGCTCAGTACACAGCAAAATGCCAAGTTACCCTGGTGTCCCCCAAGGATCTATCCTTGGCCCGCTCCCATTTCTCATCTATATGCTGCCCCTTGGTGACCATCTGAAAACACGGCGTCAGTTTCCACATGTATGCTGATGACACCCAGCTCTATCTTACTACCACTTCTCTCGACCCCTCCAGAGTCTTTAAATTGACACACTGCTTGTCAGACATCCAGTAATGGATGAGCAAAAATGTTCTCCAATTAAATATTGGGAAGACCGAAGCCAGTGTCTTTGGGCCCCGCCACAAACTCCATTCCCTTGCCACCGACTCCATCCCTCTCCCTAGCATCTGTGAGGCTGAACCAGACTGTTTGCAACCTTGGTGTCATATTTGACCCTGAAATGAGCTTCCGACCACATATCCATGCCATAACTAAGACCGCCTATTTCCACCTCCGTAACATTGCCCGTCTCTGCCCCTGCCTCAGTTCATCTGCTGCTGAAACCCTCATCCATGCCTTTGTTACCTCTAGACTTGACTATTCCAACACACTCCTGGCTGGCCTCCCACATTCTACCCTATGTAAACTTGGTCATCCTAACTCGCACCAAGTTCCGTTCACCCATCACCCCTGGGCTCGCTGATCTACATTGGCTCCCGGTTAAGCAACGCCTCAATTTCAAAATTCTCATCCTTGTTTTCAAATCCCTCCATGGCCTCACCCCTCCCTATCTCTAATCGCCTTCAACCCCACAACACCCCCCATCATCACCCCGAGATGTCTGCGCTCCTCAAATTCTGCCCTCTTGAGCATCTCTGATTATAAATCGCTCAACCATCGGTGGCCGTGCCTTCAGCTGCCTAGGCCCCAAGCTCTGGAACTCCCTCCCTAAACCTCTCTACCTTGCTTTCCTCCTTTAAGACGCTCCTTAAAGCCCATCTCTGACCAAGCTTTTTGTCATTTGCCCTAATTTCTTATATGGCTCGGTGTCAATTTTTTGTCTTTATAATACTCCTGTGAAGCGCCTTGGGACGTTTTACTACATTAAAGATGCTATATAAATACAAGTAGTTGTTGTTGCATTTGCAGCTAAAGTCGGTAACAAACTTCGACTGGAAGTGACATACTTCCAAATAAGTATGCATTTTTAAAGATTTTTAAAAATGCGTTCTGACGAAGGGTCATCGACCTGAAACGTTAACTCTGTTTCTCTCCCCACAGATGCTGCCTGACCTGCTGAGTATTTCCAGCATTTTCTGTTTTTATTGCATTTTTAAAGACTTGGCTAAATTGGCTGCCACCTTTAAATATCAATTACTTGCTATGGAGTCATACCAGTTGGGATACAAGCATTACATCCCAAAAATCAGGCAAATATGAACCCGTTCCAAATTAAGGATCTCGTTATATTAAGTCTCTTCATTTGCATATATATTTGCTGCAATGTCAACTGCAAGGAAAACTTCCCATTTCTCAATATAGATTTTAAACTGGGTCAAATAGAACTGGTGCAGACCACTTACTTTAAACCTAGTTCTCATTTCTGCACTAATTTGGAAGCACCTACACATATCTGTAACTTCATATTATTAGTCAGAGATTCATAGAATAGAATCATTGAATGCTAAGCAAAGAAACAGACCCTATGGCCCACCTAATTTTGACACTTTTTTCATTTCTTGTGGGATGGAAGGTGGGTGGGTGGGATGGAAGGTGGGTGGGTAAGGCAGCCAGGATTGATCTCCACTAAGCTTTGCTGGAAGTGTTGTACAGTTGCTGGGCGACAACAAAATCAGGCTTGTCCACAATGACCTGCACGGTCACTGTGTAACCTCACATGAAGAATGGCCACATGAATGGGATAATGAAATTGTAGTCCTGCAGAAGTTAACATCTTTAGCAAAAAGGAGAGAAGATTGTGGGTACTTGTCTTTGCAGCCAATTTCTCTGCTGAAGGTGTGGTTGAACAGACACCAGACACACTCCAGGATCTTGCCCAAGCAGCCATTATTAGCAAGAGTGTCTGCATAGGGGAGATTAGTAGGTTATTTAAGCATAGGACATCACAGTCAAGCTCAATTCGGTCTTCACCAGGATATTCAAAGCAGGGGTGCAGGATACCAACTAGAAGTGGGAACCTTAATGATTTCTCCTCCCATAGGGCACCAAGGCCAAATATGCACCTCCTATTAATGCATCAGCAGAGATCAGCTAACTCAGCAGACTATGATTGAACCTGGGATGTTCCTGGTCTGTATGGCTCAACAACACTAGAAAATTAGAGAATAATGCAGATAGAAGTGGAAAGAAAACTAGAAATTAAGTACAATCACTAAATAAAAACATGTTTGTAAATTGCCTGATGAAGACTAATGCTCAAATTTAAGCACAACTGTGATTTTTTTTTAGAAAAAGTTAGTGCTCAACTAGCTCACCACAAATACCAAAGCATTTAAGAAAAAGAATAACTCACAGATCAACTTGCTCTACACAAGCACAGATGGCACCAACTAGCATTGAAAGTTTGGGGGGGGGGGGGGGGGGGGGGCAAGTCTACAATCCCTGTCCATTCTTTCAATAGCCAAGATTAATGAAGGAAGGGGGTTAAAACATACTAAATCTCAAATGGATATAAATACTGTTTGAAAACTTTAGTCACAGATAAGTAAACTTTTTTTGTACATGGATTCTGCTAGGAAATTTGCTGTTATATATTTAACAATGCATAGTTTTCTCCGTACTTTTACTACCAGGTTTTAAGAATCAAGTCTTATTGGAGCACCTTATAAATAAATCTGCAAATTACTGTAGCTGTCAATAGAGTTGACCTACAGGGAACTGAATAGCTACTGCTGCAGTACTTTTATACCCACAGCATACTCAGATCAAGTTTGCTGACACAGCAGAAAGAGACAGAGCACAACTCCCTTCCCCACACACAAACCCATGAGGCCACCACACATGTAGCTGTAATATTCATGATAAGAAACAGCTGTTGAATTTCAAATATATACCTGTAGCTGTTAATAGTGTTTGTTAGTCTATTACAAAACTATAATCTGCAAGTTCTTTCTCGCCGCATCTCAAAAAGGTCTCGTAGGAACAGGAGGATGCCATTTATCCCCTCGAGCTTGTTCCACCATTCAATAAGATCATGGCTGATCTGTGACCTAACTCCATATACCCACCTTTGCCCCATATCCCTCAATACCTTTGGTTAACAAGAGTCTACCAATCTCAGATTTAAAGTTAACTGACCCAGCATCAATTGACATTTGCAGAGGAGTTCCAAACTTCTACCACCCTTTGCATGTAGAAGTGTTTCCTAATTTGATCACTGAAAGGTCTGGCACTAAATTTTAGGTTATGTCTCCTAGTCCTAGACTCCCTAACCAGCAGAAATAGTTTTTCTCTACCTACCCTCAGTTCCCCTTAATATCTTGAAAACTTCGATCAAATCACCCCTTAATTCCAGGGAATACAACCCTAGTTTATATCATCTCTCCTCGTAATTTTACCCTTTGAGTCTAGCTCAAATAATGTTCAGCTTCACTTTTAAAAATAAAGATTCTGCAAATAAAAGCTTAGCAATCCTTTGAAAATATATCAAGAACCTTTGTGCTAGAACCAAAGGACACTCTTGTGAATTAAAGACATGACTTGATGGTTTGACGTAGACCGTTTTTAAATTAATTGGACTGTAATTGCTAATTCTAGGTCTGCCTGGCGTCTGGGCAGGTTAAGCAGTCAATGCAATGATAGACGCTTTCTTCATAAATTATTCATGAAATTAGAAACGTTCGCAAATGTTAATTTAAAGAATAAAAACAACCAATTACTTGAAAATCAGAAACTATTAAGGATCAAACTCGCTACTTTTACAACACGATTCATACACTCCGACGAAGCCACGTTTGCTTTCCATGTCAATGCAACCTACGTAAATTAATACGACTGCAATATGCCCGCCCCCGGTAAAAAAAAACATTTTTGGGTAAAAAAGTCAAAGCCGAGAAATTAAACAACTGTTTGTCGTATTACTTGTGCAAATAACGAAGAAAAACATTTATCTCCCAACATAATTACCAAATGTAGGAAAATATTCAGTAGTAATTATTGGTGGAACTGCTGAAACGGATTATTTTTGGTTGAAGTCTGTGTATTCGCCTAAATTCAATTACCCTGCCGGGCTGGCTATTGCTGGTGTCAAGACCCCGTTCTTTAATACTGCTCAGTTAAGTACAATTCGGATTAAAAATATCTCTGCCAGAAATTCCTGTAGGCCAATATTTAAATTCTAAAATTTGAATTTATAATTCCCAAAGCGACTAATTTGACACTCGTTAGTCATTGCGATTTAAAACCCTTCTAATGGCTGCATAATAGATAAATATGCCTGGAGCTAGTATGCAAATATGATGTGCCGCTGAGTGAAATGGTTACTGCAGAACTTAATCAGCCTCGTCTAATCGCTTCCCGACACACATCACGTACTTAGTGTCTCCATTCGAATATGCTGCTAGAGAATCGGCTACATCCACGCAAAACTATTTTAACAACGAAGTTTATTATTTCGATTACAAGTAGGAAATATTTCAATACCAAACCAACACATCCAATACCACCACCCAACTTCTTTGCTGGTAGACATACAAATACAGAATTTCTAAGTTTATTTTAGATGGCATGTAATTTGAAATTAAATGCCAATCAACATCTATGTTAACGAAACAAATAGTAGCAGCAGCAGTGGGTGACAGCGACACCGAAGACCTGCGCCAGTCAGTCGAGTTTTGCTCAAGGGAAAATCCCAGCTGGTCAAGTTTTATGTTGGCTGTATTGGGAGTTTTCAGTTCAGAAAAAAAAATGGATTAAAATTCGGTCAACAAAATCGTCACTGCTTGTTTGTGCTGCATTTCATCGGCCCAGAGGGGAAAAAAATACCCAAGGTAGGGGAGAAAACTGCTCAGCGAGAGTGAGTCACTTGGGACTTTTTTAAAAATCTATAAAAATTAAGACGTTGAGCTTTATTTTGACTGAAATAAATAATGAGCTGGATTCATTAAATAGTGAACAGCTCATAGTGCAAGTTTTTTAAGTCCGTATGTTTTACCCCCGGGTTACTGTCGGCATCGGAACTGTCAGTCACTATGGTTGGGCCCATTAATGAAAGGCTGAAATAAGATTATAAATCTTCCCCACCCCCACCTTTGAATTTTGAAAGGCTTCCAACGCTCGGAAGGCTGTCTCTGTCAACTTCACGTGAAAGACGGTGATTTTGCCGGGGCTCGACTTCCCACACGACAACCCGTAACGCTGATCCTCAGCGAGCGCCGCCGCCATCTTGAACTGGCCCCTCCGGCATCAGTTTGACGTCCCTCGCATCGTCCACGTCCCCCCTCCCGTTCCTGCCCCAGGCTCTGAAGCAACAACCAGCAGAGCGACTGAGGAGGTAACTGTGGGGCAAGCGGCTGCCACCCAACTTCTTTGGACAACCTCATCCCGCCCAGCTCGCCGCCTCCCGGCCTCCCCGATTGGCCCACCGGATTCCAACCGCAAACTCGCCGGCGGAGACCTCTGTTCTCTGATTGGTCCAATGAAGCATCCATCGTCCCCACTCGGACCAATAAAAAAAAAGGCGATTTTTGATTGGCGAATTCCTGATACTTGGTCGCGAGGGGGGCGGGACTTAACTGCTGGTACGTTTGACGTCACGCCGTCGATGGAAATTGATCTTCAGGAGCAGGACTGCCTTCCCTTTTTCGCGGCGCTGATTGGCGAGCAGACATCACTGGCTGGGTTCCAGTTGTCAAAGCGATATCAATCATATGACGTGATCGCTTGTCTCCTTAACTATGTAAATGAAGGTAAACGTCACAGCCGTTCTCAGAACTGTCAACGGAGCTGTTGCATTTTCGCAAGATGACGTCCTATGAGAAAATGAAACAGCACTATAAAAAGCCTGACAGACTGCTAACTGGTCAGATATTTCCCAGCGTTTTAATGGTTTGCACGTCACCGTTTACCTGAAACGTTAACTCTGTTCCCCTCTCCACATATGCTGCCTGGCCTGCTGAGTGTTTCCAGCATTTTCTGTTTTTATTCCATGATAATGTCTCATCTTAGACAAAAAAACGGACTAACAGATTCTTACATTACGCTTTCAATAAAATGTATATTATTTTTTACCTCTAGACTTGACTATTCCAATGCTCTCCCAGCCGGCCTCCCATCTTTCACCCTCCATAAACTTGTGCTCATCCAAAACTCTGCTGCCCGTATCTTAACTCGCTCCAAGTCCCATTCACCTATGTCAAACAATGCCTCAGTTTTAAAATCCTCATCCTTGTTTTCAAACCTCTTGGGCATTCTCTCTGACTTCTTGAGCATCCCCGATTTTAATCGCGCCACCATTGGTGGCCTTGCTTTCAGCTGCCTTGGCCCTAACCTCTGGAAATCCCTCCCTAAACCTCTCCACCTCTCTACCTCTCTCCTCCTTTAAGATGCTCCTTAAAACCTACCTCTTTGACCAAGCTTATGGTCACTGTCCTGATATCTCCTTCTGTGGCTTGATGTCACTCTTGTTAAGTGCCTTGGGACATTTTGCTACGTTAAATGTGTTTTATAAATTTAAGTTGTTGTTATAAATAATTATCTTTTAAGTCAGGATACTGAGGTTATGAACAGTATGGTCCAGCCTGAGATGTTGGTTTGGAAGGGGATGCAGTTGGTGGCAAGGGTATAGCGTTTATGACGGGCTGAGTCAATGGCTATGATCGTCCCAATATTTAGCTAGAAGAAATTATGGTTCATCCAAGACTGGATGCCAGACAAACAGTCTGACAGCACAAAGGTAGTAGATGGGTTGAGACAGGTGTTGAGAGGTATAGTTGGATGTTGTCAGCATACATGTGGAAGCTGACCCTATGTCTTCTGATGATGTTGCCAAAAAGTATCATGTAGATGAGAAAGAGGAGGGCCCAAATATGGATCATTGGGGCACTCTCAAAGTGACAGTGCAGGATTAGAAAAATAAGCCATTACTGGAGATGCTGTGGCTATGATTGGATAGGTATAGAATCATAGAATGGTTACAGCACAGGAGGAGGCCATTCGGCCCGTCGAGCCCATGCCGGCTCTCTGCAAGAGCACTTCAGCTAGTCCCACTCCCCCGCCCTTTCCCCGTAGCCCTGCAAAATGTTTTCCTTCGGCTACTTATCTAATTCCCTTTTGAAAGCCACGATTGAATCTGCCTCCACCACCCTTTCAGGCAGTGCATTCCAGATCCTAATCACTCGCTGCGTAAAAAAGTTTTTCCTCATGTCGCCTTTGGTTCTTCTGCCAATCACCTTAAATCTCTGTCCTCTGGTTCTTGACCTTTCCGCCAATGGGAACAGTTTCTCTCTATCTACTCTGTCTAGACCCCTCATGATTTTGAACACCTCTATCAAATCTCCTCTCAACCTTCTCTGCTCTAAGGAGAACAACCCTAGCTTCTCCAGTCTATCCATGTAACAGAAGTCCCTCATCCTTGGAACTATTCTTGTAAATCTTTTCTGCACCCTCTCTAAGGCCTTCACATCCTTTCTAAAGTGCGGTGCCCAGAATTGGACACAATACTCCAGGTGAGGCCGAACCAGTGTTTTATAAAGGTTCATCATAACTTCCTTGCTTTTGTATTCTATGCCTCTATTTATGAAGCCCAGGATCTGATATGCTTTTTTAACCGCTTTCTCAACCTGCCCTGCCACCTTCAATGATTTGTGCATATATACCCCCTTTAAAATTGTACCCTTTAGTTTATATTGCCTCTCCTCGTTCTTCCTACCAAAATGTATCACTTCGCACTTTTCTGTGTTAAATTTCATCTGCCACGTGTCCGCCCATTCCACTAGCCTGTCTATGTCCTCTTGAAGTCTATCACTATCCTCCTCACTGTTCACTATACTTACAAGTTTTGTGTCATCTGCAAATTTTGAAATTGTGCCCTGTACACCCTAGTCTAAGTCATTAATATATATCAAGAAAAGCAGTGGTCCTAGTACCGACCCCTGGGGAACTCCACTGTGTACCTTCCTCCAGTCCGATAAACAACCATTCACCACTACTCTCTGTTTCCTGTCACTTAGCCAATTTCGTATCCCTGCTGCCACTGTCCCTTTTATTCCATGGGCTTCAACTTTGCTGGCAAGCCTATTATGTGGCACTTTTATCAAACGCTTTTTGGAAGTCCATGTACATCACATCAACCGCATTGCCCTCATCAACCCTCTCTGTTACCTCATCAAAAACCCAATCAAGTTAGTTAAACATGATTTGCATTTAGAAAATCCATGCTGGCTTTCCTTAATTAATCCACACTTGTCGAAGTGACTGTTAATTTTGTCCCGGATTATCGTTTCTAAAAGCTTCCCCACTACCGAGGTTAAACTGACTGACCTGTAGTTGCTGGGTTTATCCTTACACCCTTTTTTGAACAAGGGTGTGACATTTGCAATTCTCCAGTCATAGAGTCATAGAGTTATACAGCACAGAAAGAGGCCCTTCGGCCCATCGTGTCTGTGCCGGCCATCAAGCCCTGTCTATTCTAATCCCATTTTCCAGCACTTGGTCCATAGCCTTGTATGCTATGGCGTTTCAAGTGCTCATCTAAATGCTTCTTGAATGTTGTGAGGGTTCCTGCCTCTACCACCCTTTCAGGCAGTGAGTTCCAGATTCCAACCACCCTCTGGGTGAAAAAGTTTTTCCTCAAATCCCCTCTAAACCTCCTGCCCCTTACCTTGAAACTATGCCACCTGGTTATTGACCCCTCTACTAAGGGGAAAAGTTCCTTTCTATCTACCCTAGCTATGCCCCTCATAATTTTGTACACCTCAATCAGGTCCCCCCTCAGCCTTCTCTGCTCTAAGGAAAACAACCCCAGCCTGTCCAGTCTCTCTTCATAGCTGAAGCGCTCCAGCCCAGGTAACATCCTGGTGAATCTCCTCTGCACCCTCTCCAATGCAATCACATCCTTCCTATAGTGTGGCGACCAGAACTGCACACAGTATTCCAGCTGTGGCCTAATTAGCATTTTGTACAGCTCCATCATAACCTTCCTGCTCTTATATTCTATGCCTCGGCTAATGAAGGCAAGTATCCCATATGCCTTTTTAACCACCTTATCTACCTGTCCTGCTGCCTTCAGGGATCTATGTACATGCACACCAAGGTCCCTCTGATCCTCTGTCCTTCCTAGGGTCCTACCATTCATTGTGTATTCCCTTGCCTTGTTAGTCCTCCCAAAATTTATCACCTCACACTTTTCAGGGTTAAATTCCATTTGCCACTGTTCTGCTCATCTAACCAACCCATCTATATCGTCCTGTAGCCTGAGGCTTCCCTCCTCGCTATTTACCACTCCACCAATTTTCATGTCATCTGCGAACTTACTGATCATACCTCCTACATTCATATCTAAATGATTAATGTACACTACAAACAGCAAAGGACCCAGCACCGATCCCTGTGGTACACCACTGGACACAGGCTTCCAGTCACAAAAACAACCTTCGACCATCACCCTCTGCCTCCTGCCACTAAGCCAATTTTGGATCCAATGTGCCAAATTGCCCTGGAATCCCATGGGCTTTTACCTTCTTGACCAGTCTCCCATGCGGGACTTTGTCAAAAGCCTTACTGAAGTCCATGTAGACTACATCAACTGCACTACCCTCATCCACGCACCTAGCCACCTCCTCGAAAAATTCAATCAAATTGGTCAGACATGATCTTCCCCCTGACAAAGCCATGCTGACTATCCTTGATTAATCCTTGCCTCTCCAAGTGGAGACTAATTCTGTCCCTCAGAATTTTTTCCAATAATTTCCCTACCACTAATGTTAGGCTCACTGGCCTGTAATTCCCTGGTTTATCCCTACTACCCTTCTTGAATAATGGTACTACGTTAGCTGTTCTCCAGTCCTCTGGCACCTCCCCTGTGGCCAGCGAGGTTCTGAAAATTTGTGTCAGAGCCCCTGCAATCTCCTCCCTTGCCTCACACAGCAGCCTGGGATACGTCTCGTCTGGGCCTGGGGATTTATCCACTTTTAAGCCTGCTAAAACTGCTAGTACCTCCTCCCTCTCAATACTAATTTGTTCAAGTATATCACAATCCCCCTGCCTGATTTCTATGCCTACGTCGTCCTTCTCCATAATGAACACAGATGCAAAATATTCATTTAAAACCTCACTTACATCTTCCGTCCTCTGGCACCAGCCCTGTATCCAAGGAGGATTGGAAGATTATGGCCAGTATCTGCGCAATTTCCACCTTTAATTCCCTCAGCATCCTGGGATGCATCCCATCCGGTCCTGGTGACTTATCTACTTTAAGTAAAGCCAGCCTTTCTAGTACCACCTCTTTATCAATTTTTATCCTATCCAGTATCTCAACTACCTCCTCTTTCACTATGACTTTGGCAGCATCTTCTTCCTTGGTAAAGACAAATGCAAAGTACTCATTTAGTACCTCAGCCATGCCCTCTGCCTCCATGCATAGGTCTCCATTTTGGTCCCTAATTGGCCCCACCCTTCCTCTTACTATCTGTTTACTATTTATATGCCTATAGAAGACTTTTGATTTCCCTTTTATGTTAGCTGCCAATCTATTCTCATACTCTCCCTTTGCCTCTCTTATTTCCTTTTTCACTTCCCCTCTGAACTTTCTATATTCAGCCTGGTTCTCACTTGTATTCTCAACCTGACATCTGTAATATGCCCCCTTTTTCTGCTTCATCTTACTCTATCTCTTTCCTCATCCAGGGAGCTCTGGCTTTGGTTGCCCTACCTTTCCCCCTCGTGGGAATGTACCTCGACTGTACCCGAACCACCTCCTCTTTAAAGGCAGCCCATTGTTACATTACAGGTTTGCCTGACAATCTTTGATTCCAATTTACCCGGGCCAGATCCATTCTCAACCCACTGAAATTTGCCTTCCTCCAATTAAGCATTTTTACTCTAGATTGCTCCCTATCCTTTTCCATAGCTAGTCTAAACCTTATGATACTGTGATCACTGTTCCCTAAATGTTCCCCTGCTGACACTTGCTCTACTTGGCTTACCTCATTTCCCCAGAACCAGATCCAGCAATGCCTCCTTCCTCGTTGGGCCGGAAACATACTGATCAAGAAAGTTCTCCTGAACACACTTCAAAAATTCTTCCTCCTCTCTGCCCTTTACACTATTACTATCCCAGTCAATATAAAGATAGTTGAAGTCCCCCATTATCACTACTCTATAGTTCTTGCACCTCTCTGTAATTTCCCTGCAAATTTGCTCCTCTATATCCTTCCCACTAGTTGGCGGCTTGTAGAATACACCTGGTAATGTAATGGCACCTCTATTGTTTCTCAATTCTAACCAAATAGATTCTGTCCTTGACCTCTCCAGGACATCCTCTCTCTCCAGCACGGTAATATTCTCCTTAATCAATACTGTCACACCACCTCCTTTCTTTCCTTCCCTATCTTTCCTGAACACCTTATATCCAGGAATATTTAGTACCCAATCTTGCCCTTTCTTGAGCCAGGTCTCCATTATCGCCACAACATCATATTCCATAGTGTCTATTGGCACCTGCAGCTCACCAACCTTATTTACCACACTTCATGCATTCACACACATGCACTTTAAACCTTCTTGTATTCTCTCTTAGTCTGACCCCACCTAATACCATACTATTTCTTACTCTCGTGCTATCTGTCTCTCCCAATCCTTTATGCACCTTGTTTCTCCTTTCTAATGCTACATTCTGGTGCCATTGCCCTGCCAAATTAGTTTAAATCCTCCCCAACAGCACTCGCAAACGCCCACGCGAGGATATTGGTCCCAGGTCTGTTGAGGTGCAACCCATCCGGCCTGTACAGGTCCCGCCTCCCCTAGAACCGGTTCCAATGTCCCAGGAATCTAAAGACCTCCCTCCTGCACCATCTCTCAAGCCACGCATTCATATGCTCTATCCTCCTATTTCTATACTCACTAGCTCGTGGCACCGGGAGTAATCCGGAGATTACTACCATTGAGGTCCTGCTTTTTAATCTCTTTCCTAGCTCCCTAAAATCTGCCTGCAGGAACTCATCCCCCTTTCTACCTATGTCGTTGATACCGATATGGACCATGACCTCTGGCTGTTCACCCTCCCCCTCAGAATGTTCTGCAGCCGCTCAGTGACATCCTTGACCCTGGCACCAGGGAGGTAACATACCATCCTGGATTCACGTCTGCGGCCGCAGAAATGCCTGTCTGTTCCCCTAACTATCGAATCTCCTATCACTTTTCTTTCCCGATCTTCCTCCTCCCTCACTGTACAGCTGAGCCACCTGCGGTGCTGTGGACTTGGCTCTGGCTGTACTCCCCAGAGGAACCATCGCCCTCACCAGCCTGAATACTGGTTAGAGAGTGAGATGCACTCAGGGGACTCCTGCACTACCTGCCTGGTCCTCCTTGTCTGTCTGACGGTCGCCCATTCCCTCTCTGCCTGCACACTTTTATGCTTCGGGGTGACCACCTCCTGAAATGTGCTATCCACGTAGCTCTCAGCCTCACGGATGCACTGCAGTGACGCCAGCTGCTACTCAAGCTTCAAAACCTGGAGCTTGAGCTCCTCCAGCTGATGACACTTCCTGCACATGTGGTTGTCCAGGACACAGGATGCGTCCTGGAGTTCCCACATGCCACAAGATGTGCATGCCATGGGACCGAGGTGTCCTGCCATGCCTCTACTTAATAGACTATTAATTAACTTAACAGAAATAAACTTAAGACTTAAAAAAAAATAATCACCAGCTACTCACCAATCAGCTCCTTCCCTGTGCTGACGCCACTTACCTCGCTCCCTGACGCTCACGCTCCCTCTGGGCTCTGGGCTCTTGGGCCTACCTTTATCTGCAGCCACTCTTCTCGCTCTCCCACAGGTCTGCTCTCGTGTCTATTACCTTCGAGACCTTGGGTTCTGTGTCTCCACTCCTCCTTTTCCGTTAGACTTCTCAACCACTTTCCTCCTCTCCACCGAATTCCTGCGCTCATCAAATTCCTCCACTCTGCTGGCGAATCACTCCGTTTGCGTTCTCCAGCTCTGTCTCCAAGCTCTGTGCTCAAGCCTGAAGTGGAACCAAGCAAGTTCACGCCCTTTTAAGTTGCTGCACGCAGCTGTCTCCTGCAGCAGCAGACATTTCCCAGCCTCTGCAGCTGTGAGCTCCCAAATGCAGGTGGGCATCTCAGTAAAACAGTTTGCATAAAGTTGACCACAAAACTTGGTTGAAGCTAGCTACAGGTCATTTGGGCTGGCGCAAAGTCTGACCTGGCATACTTACGGTGCAGTTTGGATCAGGGAGGAAAATCATGGTCATTGAATTTCTAGTCTCAGCTGTCAAGGAAAGATCCCAATTATAAGTTAGATGTTTCCCTTGCCAGTCTCCCAAACGTATCCTCATGCACACTTCAACTTGTCCAAAATTCCACCACCCACATTCTGTATTCTGCATTACATCTTTTTCACTCATCACCATCCTCTCTTTAACTATCACTGGTTCCCTAACTCCCAATGCATCAAATTCAAAATGCTTGTCTTTGTTTATAAATCCCTCCACAGACTTCTCCACCCTATCTCTGCAACCTTCTCCAGCCATATGAATCAGTCTATGATCTTCCAATTCTGGCTCCTATGCATCTGCCATGCTGGCATTCTTCACCTGGCCACGGAATTTCCTCGGAGTTGCTCACGTTTCGCCAATGTAACTTTGCAGGAAGAACAGAGGAAAACCCCATTTACGCATCTAAATGTGGTTTCTGATGCACTTTCCGGCAAAGTTATGGTGGCAGAGCAGGAACAGCTCCGAGGAAATTCCTGGCCCTGGTGGGAGAAATTTCAGCGATCTTGTCACCACCCTTTGAAACTCCCTCCAAAACCTTGCTATTTCTCTCCCTGCCTTTAGAAATCTCCTCAAAACCTTCCTTTTTGATCGTGCCTTCTGGCAACTTTCCTTAATAGCCCACCATATGGAAAGCACCTTGGGACATGTTATGATGTTAAAAGCTCTGCGCAAATGAATTTTGTTGTGGTTGTTTTATTCACTCCAAGTTGCTTTTGCACATCTCCAACTACCAGATTAAACAGCAGCATTTCAAAATCTTGGAAGAAATCAAAACTATTTCATACAGGAAATTATGTGTGACACCAAGTGAAAAATCTAAACAAGAGAGGAAAAGCAGCTAAGTGTCAGACTTAGAAATAAAATAAATTTGGGTTTAATAATTTATAAATGCTGCTGAACCATGAAGAAGTACAGCAGATCTGATCTGTTGCATCATAATGCTGTTACAAATAAAAACAAGGGAAAATCATAGAAGGCAGAAAATCACAATGAGCTGAATCTACCAGTAGCAAATAAAATGTGGGAAGAGACAGCACTATTGCAAATACCAATTTGAAACAAAATATAATAAGGGCAGTAAATCATATATGCCTGAGTTTTTTGGTGTGTGGGGGATTCTCCCAATCTCCCGCTGTAACTTCAGTGGAAGATGAGTAGAAACCTGGGAGAAACGGTGTTAATGGCCATTGATGCTGCTTCTGTAGGGTTTCTATTGATTATTGTGGGAGATCAGGTGAACTGCATGGAAATTCTAGCCCCAAAATTTAAATTATTGAACAAAAAAAATCAAATTAAGCATTATAAATTATTAAGAGCCAATTAAGCAGATTAGGGAGAAAATTGGAAAATTGCAGTCAGGAGACAAGGGGGCAGAAAGATTTGGGACTAAAAATTCGGGAGTTTAGCGCCAGCCGTTACCGCCCGAGTCAGGAAAAAAAGGTGGCGGCCGCACTTTCACCCACTGCTGGTGGGTCCTGTGGCGGCCGCCATTTTTGGCAGGCTGGCAGCGCTGCCTGCGCTCACCGAAAGTCGGAGTGTGATGTCAATCGGCATGATGCCCGCTCATCCATTTTGAATATATCTACTCCTATTGCCGTCCTCTGTAAAGCATGCCCGTGCGTGCAGCCGCTAAAAGCGCTTCAGCAGTGTTAACGGCCATGAGGAGTCTGGCAGGACTTGGCAGATTGTGTACGAGGATGGAGGCTGCCAAGTGGAAAACACCTCTCATGGATGCCGGAACTTTAAATACCTCCTTTGCCAAGGTTCTTCTTTTATACTTTCATTATTTGCCTATCGGGGGGGGGGTGGGGGGGTGGGGGGGGGGCAGTTGCTGGTGGTTTTCCGGGAGGCCTACAGTGTTTGTGGGTCAGTAAATCAATGGGTGAAACATTGTGGAACAAGCTTTTAGTTCAGAACTGAACACCTGCATAAAATTGCAAATCCCTCAGCGGAGGCCCAGTAAATTAAAAAAATGAATTCCTAAAGCGCATCAGATTTTCCAAAACTCCATTGCAACGATTGAAGATGATCTCTGATAAGATTGCTTTTATCTTTATGATAACGTCACCAGAATGTCACCCCCCTGGCAAATCTGGACTCAACTGCTTAAGATTTTAAGGAATTCTAATTAATTTATTCAAAATTCCATAACCAATGATTTATCAAATAATTAATTTGTGTCGAGTATGCAAGTCTCACTATTACTACACATTTAAACACTTTCAAGAGTAACCATTGGGTAAAGATTAGTGTTACAGAGAATGCAAATTTCATGAACTTTAAAAAAATCAACAAATATTGGGTGGCAGGTAATATTTTTGTCGCAAATACAGCAACTGTTCCGTACATGGCCTACAGGTTCGCTCCTTTCTTCACTGCAAGTGGGAGACAGACTTGACCTTCGACCTCCTGCTGAGCTTAGTGCTGGAAAGAGCACGTTTTACCACAAAATCTCCACTTGGCTGATGTTAGGTGGCAGGCAGCACCAAAATACCAGTGCTTCCTGCGCTTTCTCGGCGGGTGGCCGTTAGCCTTGGCCGGCGCTGTTACCGGCAGTTTTCCAGTGTACTGTAATTTTTAGCCCTTGGAGTTAAATATAAATTGAGTACAAATGCAACGGTTGAGGTAAGACATAAGGGTAGATGTTTCTGTTATTGCTTGGGTACAGCACACAGAGGAAAATCATGCGGAGAGGATCTCACGTCAGTAATGATACCTACACAATTTTCCGCTGTGCATTGTGCACTGGTGATCCAATATAATAGATATCATAGTAAATCTTTCCAGCTGATTCAACAAGCTTATCCAGTGGGAAGCTGAGCCCTACATTTCAGGAAAGTCCAAGTTTCCATTCCCAGTGCATGTTATTTGAAGTGATCCTTGCCAGGGTGTGGTCGATATGCCAAAATTAACTTCATCATGCCTGTGCTGGGGAGGAGAAATCAGCCAGGTTTCCCACTTCTGCTCAATAATCAGTGACTACTGTTGGAAGTGCCTGTTTGCGGTTGTCAGGAGAGGATGGGATTGGGTTGGGCTGTGATGCTCCCTGTGATTGAATAACTTATCGTTAATTAATAGCCACATGAACAGAATATCAGCGAGCAACTGAGTGCAGCAGCACAGAGTGAACGACTGCAAGTTTGATAAGTGTGGGAGTTTGGTGAAGTGGGGGAAACATGGAAACATAGAAGATAGGAGCAGGAGTAGGCCATTCGGCCCCTTGAGCCTGCTCCACCATTCGATGAGATCATGGCTGATCATCCAAATTCAGAACCCCGTCCCTGCCTTCTCCCCATATCCCTTGATACCTTTAGCCTGAAGAAATATAGCTAACTCCTTCTTGAATATATTTACTGACTTGGCCTCAACTGCCTTCTGTGGTAGAGAATTCCACAGGTTCACCACTCTCTGGGTGAAGAAATTCATCCTCATCTCAGTCCTAAATGGCTTACCCCTTATCCTTAGACTGTGACCTCTTGTTCTGGACTCACCCGCCATCGGGAACATCCTTCCTGCATCCAGTCTGTCTAGCCCTGTTAGAATTTTATAAGTTTCAATGAGATCTCCTCTCATTCTTCTAAACTCCAGCGAGTATAAACCCAATCGACCCAATCTCTCCTCATACGTCATTCCTGCCATCCCAGGTATCAGTCTGGTAAATCTTCGCTGCACACCCTCCATGGCAAGAACATCCTTCCTCAGATAAGGCGACCAAAACTGCATACAATACTCAAGGTGTGGTCTCACCAAGGCCCTGTACAGCTGCAGCAAGACATCCTTGCTCCTGTACTCGAATCCTCTCGCTATGAAGGCCAACATACCATTTGCCTTCTTAACCGCCTGCTGCACCTGCATGCTTACCTTCGGCGACTGGTGCACAAGGACACCCAGGTCTCGTTGTACTTCCCCTTTTCCCAATCTATTGCCGTTCAGATAATAATCTGCCTTTCTGTTTTTGCCACCAAAGTGGATAACCTCGCATTTATCCACATTATACTGCATCTGCCATGCTTCTGCCCAATCACCCAACCTGTCCAAATCATACTGGAGTTTCTCGGCAGCCTCCTCGCAGCACACACGCCCACCCAGCTTTGTGTCATCTGCAAACTTGGAGATATTACATCTAGTTCCCTCGTCTAGATCATTAATATATATTGTGAATAGCTGGGGTCCTAGCACCGACCCCTGCGGTACCCCACTAGTCACTGCCTGCCACTCGGAAAAAGACCCATTTATTCCAACTCTTTGCTTCCTGTCTGCCAACCAGTTCTCTATTCAAGTTAGTACCTTACCCCCAATCCCATGTGCCTTAACTTTACACGCTAATCTCTTATGCGGGACCTTATCGAAAGCCTTCTGAAAGTCCAAATACACCACATCCACTGGTTCTCCCTTATCTATTCTATCAGTTACATCCTCAAAAAATTCCAGTAGATTAGTCAAGCACGATTTACCTTTTGTAAATCCATGTGCTGATGGATGGAAGGAGGTGCTTGCTTTTCTTAACTTCTCCCGCAGAGCGGCGGCGGACCTGAGCGGGAGCAGACCGAGGCCCGAGAGCGGGGATAAAAGCAGCAGCAGACCTGCATCAACAAGAGAAAACGACAGTGTGACATCACAGGTAAGGCAGGTAAGTGATTGGTAGTGACTGTGTGCTAAGTTTTAAGTTAACATATAACTAAATTTTAAAAACTAAACTTATTTTAATTAATTTAATAAACTAAACATGTAAATGATTTGATTAATACTAAACTAATTAATTAAACAAATAAAATAATGGAAGAACAAGAGATGTGTTGCTGCTGCAATATGTGGGAGCTTGTGGATATTTTTGTCCAGGGCAACTACATCTGCGGTAAGTGTTTGCGGCTCGAGGAACTTCGGCTCCGAGTTGAGGAGCTGGAGTCTGAGCTGCAGACATTGCGAGACATCAGGGAGGGAGAAAGTTACCTGGACCTTTTGCTCCAGGAGGCAGCCACACCCCTTAGATTAAATACTTTCGAAGTGACATGTGGTCAGGGACAGGAGGGTGTGACTGCGAGTGAGACAGGTACGGGGATCCAGGAGTTAGTATTCCAGGAGCCTCAGTCCCTGCACTTGTCCAATAGATTCGAGGTTCTTGCAACCCTTGTAGACCAGTGCGGGGACTGCGGGGAGGACGAGCAAACTGACCACAGCACCATGGTACAGGAAGCCGTTCAAATGGGGGGAAGTAAAAAGGAAGGTGGTTGTAGTCGGTGACAGTATAGTTAGGGGGATAGACACTGTTCTCTGTAGCCAGGAGCGTGAGTCCCGAAGGCTATGTTGCCTACCCAGTGCCAGGGTAAAGGACATCTCCTCCGGGCTGGAGAAGAACTTGGAGTGGGAGGGGGAGGATCCAGTTGTCGTGGTCCACGTAGACACCAACGACATAGGTAGGACAAAGAAAGAGGTTCTGCTGAGAGAGTTTGAGCAGCTAGGGACTAAATTTAAAAAGCAGAACCACAAAGGTCATAATCTCTGGGTTATTACCGGAGCCACGAGCAAATTGGTACAGGGTCAATGGGATCAGGAAGATGAATGCGTGGCTCAAAGATTGGTGTGGGAGAAGTGGGTTTCGATTCGTGGGGCACTGGCACCAGTACTGAGGAAAGAGAGAGCTGTTCCGTTGGGACGGACTACACCTGAACCATGCTGGGACCAGAGTTCCAGCGAATCGAATAACTAGGGAGGTAGATAGGGCTTTAAACTAAATAAGGCGGCGAGGGGGTGGGGGGAGGGTCCTGGTGGAGAGAAATCTAGAATGCTAAAGAGAAAAGACAAGGAAGCAGTGCAGGAAAGTGATTGGGGTAAGGATAACCAGATTGTGTCAGGAAGGGACAGAGCGTACAAACAAAGGATTACACTAACAAATAGGGTCCGGGGAAGAAAAAATGGTAATAAGACAAATAGGGCCATAGTACAAAAAAAGTTAAGACGTCTAAAAATGTTAAAAAGACAAATCTAAAGGCACAAAGCATTCGTAATAAGGTAGACGAATCAACAGCATAAATAGATGTAAACGGATACGATATAATTGCAATTACAGAGACATAGCTGCAGGGTGACCAAGGCTGGGAGCTGAATATCCAAGGATATTCGATATTTATAAAGGGCAGGCAAAATAGAAAAGGAGGTGGGGTGGCCTTGTTAGTAAAGGATGAAATCAGAGCAATAGTGAGAAAGGATATTGGCTCAGAAATTAAAGATGTAGAATCAGTCTGGGTGGAGCTAAGAAGCACCAAGGGGCAGAAAACATTGGTGGGAGTTGTCTATAGGCCTCCAAACAGTAGTGGTAATGTAGGGGATGGCATCAAACAGGAAATTAGAGATGCATGTAACAAAGGTACTACAGTAATCATGGGTGACTTTAATCTACATATAGACTGGCCAAACCAAATTAGCAATAATACTGTGGAGGATGAATTCCTGGAGTGTGTACGAAATGGTTTTTTAGACCAGTACGTTGAGGAGCCAACTAGGGAACAGGCTATCCAAATTGGGTATTGTGCAATGAGAAGGGGTTAATTAATAATCTTGTTGTGAGGGGTCCTTTAGGGAAGAGTGACCATAACATGTTAGAATTCTTCATTAAAATGGAAAGTGAAGAAGTCCAATCCGAAACTAGGGTCCTAAATCTAAACAAAGGAAACTACGATGGTATGAGGAGTGAGTTGGCTATGATAGATTGGAGAGCTTCATTAAAAGGCATGACGGTGGATAGGCAATGGCTAACATTTAAGGAACGAATGCATGAATTGCAACATTCCTTTCTGGCGCAAAAACACAAAAGGAAAAGCGGCCTAACCATGGCTAACAAAAGAAATTAAGGATAGTATTAGATCCAAAGAGGAGTCATATAAAGTTGCCAGAAAAAGTAGCAAGCCTGAGGATTGGGAGCAGTTTAGAGTTCAGCAAAAAAGGACCAAGAGATTGATTAAGAGGGGAAAAATAGAGTATGAGAGTAAACTTGCAAGGAACATAAAAGCAGATTGTAAAAGCTTCTACAAGTATGTAAAAAGAAAAAGATTAGTGAAGACAAATGTAGGTCCCTTACAGTCAGAAATGGGAGAATTTATAATGGGAACAAGAAAATGGCAGAGCAATTAAACAAATACTTTGGTTCTGTCTTCACGGAAGAGGACACAAATAACTTCCCAGGAATGCTAGGGAACCAAGGGTCTAGTGAGAAGGAGAAATTAAAGGAAATTAGTATTAGTAAAAAAATAGTGCTGGAGAAATTAATGGGACTGAAAGCTAATAAATCCCCAGGGCCTGATAATCTGCATCCCAGAGTACTAAAAGAGGTAGCCATGGAAATAGTGGATGCATTGGTTGTCATCTTCCAAAATTCTATAGATTATGGAACAGTTCCTGCAGATTGGAGGGTGGCAAATGTAACCCCACTATTTAAAAAAGGAGGGAGAGAGAAAACCGTGAACTACACATCAGTAGTAGGGAAAATGCTAGAGTCTATTATAAAGGATGTGATAACAGGACACTTAGAAAATATCAACGGGATTAGACAAAGTCAACATGGATTTATGAAAGGGAAATTGTGTTTGACAAACCTACTGGAGTTTTTTGAGGATGTAACTCGTAGAATAGATAAGGGAGAACCAGTGGATGTGGTGTATTTGGATTTTCAGAAGGCTTTTGATAAAGTCCCACATAAGAGGTTAGTGTGCAAAATTAAAGCACATGGGATTGGGGATAATATACTGGCATGGATTGAAAATTGGTTAACAGACAGGAAACAGACAGTAGGAATAAATGGGTCTTTTTCAGGGTGGCAGGCGGTGACTAGTGGGTTACCGCAGGGATCAGTGCTTGGGCCCCAGCTATTTACAATGGCCCAGAAATTAAACATGGATGGTTCCCGCGGGGGTAAGGATTCCCCGCGATATCGCACTCCGCGACTACCTTTTTGCTCCGGGCCCACACGAACTTTAGTTTCAAAGGCTCTCTCTGTTGGAACCGTGCAGTGCTTGCGTGACCCAGAGGCGCAATTAGTTCGTGCGAGCTCTGGGATCATGTGATTCAGGTGGAGCCAATGGCAGCACACCATCTTTCATTCATAGTTTTGACGGCAAGAGCTGTCAAAGCTATGAATACTACACACCCCCAAAAGAACAGCTAAACCTCAATTAAATTAAAAAAAAAAGCCATCACATTAATAAAATAAGTATAGTTAAATAAATTAACCACTTTAAACAAAAAATTAAATTTTTGAAAAAATTTAAAATCTTTTTAAAAGTTATAAAAATAAACTTACCTTTCTTTAAATCTCTAGAAAAGATAAACCTGTTGAAAAAAATTTAAAATAACACTTAATTAACTACTTACCTTGTTAAAAGGGGGTCCTACGCCTGCTTTCTTTGTGTGTAAAATCTTCACCACTTACCTGCGCGTTCAAAGCTGGAAAAAAAACTAAGTGCACTGCGTGCGCACAGCCTGTAATGCGCACGCGGTTCACTTAGGAACCGCCCCCTTTTCAATTCACGAAGTGCCGGTTTCCCGCGCATGCGCAGTGCATGCAGGAAACCGGCAATTCGGGATCTAATACGCGAGAGTACACAATGCGTACTCTCGCGTATTAGGTTTAATTTCGGGCCAATATATACAATGATTTGGATGAGGGAACCAAATGTAATATTTCCAAGTTTGCTGATGACACAAAACTAGGTGGGATTGTGAGTTGTGAGGAGGATGCAAAGAGGCTTCAAGGCGATTTAGACAAGTTGAGTGAGTGGGCAAATACATGGCAGATGCAGTATAATGTGGATAAATGTGAAGTTATCCACTTCGGTAGGAAAAACAGAAAGGTAGAGTATTATTTAAATGGTGCTAGATTGGGAAATGCTGATGTACAAAGGGACCAGGGTGTCCTTGTACACCAGTCACTGAAAGCAAACATGCAGGTGCAGCAAGCAGTTAGGAAGGCAAATGGTATGTTGGCCTTCATTGCAAGAGGATTTGAGTACAGGAGCAAGGATATCTTACTACAGTTGTACAGGGCCTTGGTGAGACCACACCTGGAGTACTGTGTGCAGTTTTGGTCTCCTTACCTAAGAAAGGATATACTTGCCATAGAGGGAGTGCAACGAAGGTTCACCAGACTGATTCCTGGGCTGGCAGGACTGTCGTATGAGGAGAGATTGGGTCGACTAGGCCTGTATTCACTAGAGTTTAGAAGAATGAGAGGGGATCTCATTGAAACGTATAAAATTCTGACAGAGCTAGACAGACTGGATGCAGGGAGGATGTTTCCCCTGGTTGGGGGGTCTAGAACGAGGGGTCACAGTCTCAGGATACGGGGTAGGACATTTCGGACTGAGATGAGGAGAAATTTCTTCACTCAGAGGGTGGTGAACCTGTGGAATTCTCTACCACAGATGGCTATGGAGGCCAAGTCACTGAATATATTTAAGAAGGAGATAGATTTCTAGACACAAAAGGCATCAGGGGGTATGGGGAGAGAGCGGGTATATGGTATTGAGATAGAGGATCAGCCATGATCATATTGAATGGCGGAGCAGGCACGAAGGGCCGAATGGCCTACTCCTGCCCCTATTTTTCTATGTTCTACTTTTCTATGAACTATGGCCCAGCAGAAATCAATGGGCTAGAAATTCATTATTGCCCAGGAATGGGTGGTATGTTTAGAAAAATTTGAGAATTAGCGCCAGGCGCCAATGCATTAGACTGCATGCAAAATTCATTCTCACTGCTCAAAGAAATGATTGGGGCGCTAAATCAAGTCTTAAAGGCCTAGCTCAGTGATATTACACTCAAAGGGTGGATCAATATCGGGTGCAGTCTAATCTCAACTCATCGGCCACAATCTTACCTGAGGAGGCGCGTTGGGAGTGGGACTGCTGGTTTCCGGGTTCTAGTCCCACCCCCAGCGACGTCTGACGAACAGACGCTATTTTCTCTTGATTAGCCTTGTTAAGCCCGATCTGCGGGCTTGCCGGCCAATTAAGGGAAAGCCAGTGTCAGATGACGTCAGTGCATGACGCTTCATCTGCTGGTTTTCTTAAAGGGATAGGCCCCATAATTTTTTGACAGATGAACTGTCAGTGTTTGACAGCATTGAGGTGCTGTCAAACACTGATAATCACTGTCCAAAGGTGAGCCCTTGCCCCCAGGCTCACCAATGACTCTCTCTTTAGGAGAAAACAGATGGCAGCTGCATGTGAGATTGAAGAAGCCATCTGTCAATTCTCCCGATCAGATGAGGCTTCACAGAAACATCAAATCTTGTCACCTGCAGATACATATAAATAAATAAAAATATTTCTCACTGCATTCTGTCACCTGTCATACTTATCTGTGCACCATTGCACCCATCACACTACCTCTGCAACTGTCATTTGCACACTTACACTGCAGCAGACCCACAGCTCGCCTCGCTGACCTTGGCAGGGTTCGGGAAGACCGTATCAGCAGGCGGAAAATGGTGAAAAGCCTCTTAACTGCCTTTTAACTACCTGTTAACAGGCAGTTAATTGGCTCTAATCCCCTTCCCGCCGCTAGGAGACGGGTCCCTGCGCGAGTCGGGGACCCACCTCCTGGGAAGATGGTTCGGAGGCGGGTTGGGAGCGAGGTTGGGACCCGCTCCCAATATTTCCCATTTTCCCAGCAGTCCCGCCTCCAAACCCGCCTCCTCAGGGCTGGGAAAATTCCTGCCATCATTGCCACAGACTTTTCCCAGCACTTAAAGGGGAGGTTCATTGATACTGCAGCACCTCATTCTCAGCATTGCTGGCTGTGCAACTGCCTCAGCAAGGAGAAGCACAACAAGGAGAAGGAGCTGGAGGACTGAAGCAGGTGTGCTCATGGCAGATCCATCTCAGTTGGGTAGTCAAGGTGATTGAATGCTTCAACAAATGCTACATACCACCATCTGTACCACAAGCTTCACACACTATCCAAAGCACTACACCCCCAGTGCTCACCCACCAACAATTTCTACCTACCAACACTTACACCCACATCTCACGCCTTGCACACAATGATAGCTATTCAACTATGGCAGGCACAAGGGTCATTAGTTATTAGAATGAATGTGATATGTGTGATATGTTCATGCATAAATTTGTTAATGGAGTTTTCAATATTTTGTGGTCTCTCTCATTTCACCTTTGAGCCCAGGAGGACGCTATGTTATGGCACGACACAGGGATGGTATGATGGGCATGTGGTGAGCAAAAGTCATCCTGGTGTGAGGCAGGAGGTCTGTTTGGAGGAGGTGGCAGAGTTTTGTGACCACCACCTTGGTGATGCGGAGCCATCTAACACACTGCTCCTCACTTAATTGAAGGTAGGAGAGGTGCTGTCGGAATACCCTCGGAGGGTAAGGCCTCCTGGTGAGAGCCCTGATGTCCCTCCTCATCCCTCTGCACACATGTTCCCATATTTCTGGCTGCCTACGCTCCCTCCACTGTAGATCCTGGAGGGCGAGGTGGCGCCAGTACAGCCCCTATTAATGTTGCTAAGTGTAGCAGTTTGAATCTTTGAACAATAAATGTAGGCACTTTGCACTTGCCAGAACACTGCTGATTTAAAAAGAACCTTGAAATTACTCATACAAAGTGATCCACTAGCTGAAACTGACAAGAAGCCACTGAAACTAACCTGCCCTGACAACTGCGAGTGATTAATGCGGATGCCTTTAAATAACGTCCCTGGAGCCGGCTTCCATCAGCTGTGCACCTCCTCTCCTTGTCGCTGTCTGGTTGAGGTAAGTGGCAAAAATCAATTTTGCAGATCGGGCGCCCAGTGAGCGTTGCATGCTCACTGACATCACGATCTGCCTGGCATTGAAGTCCTCGGCGTTCCTCGTACTGGTGGCGCAACAGGGGGTCCAGATTTGCTGTGCACCGCTGTATTCGTCTCGCCCCAGCGCTACTGCATCAGCACCCCATTACCACACTCTGCAGGCGCTAACGGGAGGCACTAACCAACTGAATTTTTCCCCCAATGAGTTCCAGAGAGGAGGAAAAGATTGTTCATAAAACTATAAATGAAAAAGTTACATGTTATGTTTTCTAATAAAAATTAGAATGTTTTATTGAAGGCATGATGAAGTGCATTGCTTTATACTGTGAGTTGGACAGAAATAGTGTACTGGAACTTTTACAGCAATTGTGTGGAATAATTGTACCAATTGAATGCTATTATCACATGTTTTGCTTGAGCACCACTAAATATATAACTAATACAAAAGCAAAATACTGTGGATGCTGGAAATCTGAAATAAAAACAGAAAATGCTGGAAATACTCAGCAGGTCAGGCGGCATCTGTGGAGAGAGAAACAGAGTTAACGTTTCAGGTCGCTGACCCTTCGTCAGAATTCATATAACTATATTTTGGCCCGTATTTTCCGATCGCAGGCCTCCCGCGGGCGGAGGCCTGTGATCTAGAAAAATCTGCGCCCTTACCTGAGGGCTCCCGGGAGGCGCACAGTTCCGATCCTGGGCCTCTCCAAACTCCAGGTGTGCAGGGCCCACGTATCCCAGAGGCGCAGGCAGTTCACAGCATCCCTGGGATCACGTGGGCCATGGGGAGCCAATCACAGAAGGGAATCTCCCTTCATACATTTGACAGAAAGACCTGTCAAATATATGAATGGAGATCAATGAAAAAACATAGTAAAACTTTAAATAATTTTTTTTTAAAAATCACATTTTTAAAATGACTTGAAATTACAATAAATTAAGCATTTTAAACAAAAATTTTATTTTTTGAAAAAAGTAATTAAAGTATTTTTTGGGGCTAAAAATAAACTTACCTTTTTTTAAAGTATTTTTAACTGATAAATCAGTGAAATTTTTATTTTTTTATTTTTTTCTACTCTTATCCTGGTAAAAGCAGGCCTTACGCCTGCTTTTACCAGAAGTAAGAATTGTAAGGGTTTTCTGCGGGCGGAGGGTCTCCAAAAAGCAGAACTATCCGCCCGCAGAGGCCCTTCTCCAGGGCAGCCGGAGGATCTGTCAAGAGGATTCTTGACAGATCGGAAATGCCGGTTTTCAGCGCATGTGCGGTGCATGCCTGAAACCGCCATTTCCGATGTCCCTACGGGTGAGTACACAGCGCGTACCTACCCATAGGGATCGGAATATCCGGCCCTTTATGTCTTCCTGTCAGTATTGTTGAAATCTGGCCTTGTAAAAATGAAAACTTTTAATTAAAACATGGATTGCATAATTATTTAAATGAATAGAACAAACTTTATTTTCACTATGAAGCATATAGAAAGAGGAAACAGGAAGTATACTTGACAAGTCTATACTTTGTATCTTTTTCTGGTTACTTTGGAGGGCAACATTTTCTCTTTGGTGCTTTGGGTTTTCCCCAACCACTACATCAATGGAGTTTAGTGTGGTAGATAGCCACAGAGAAATGAGAGCTTATTTCACTGCAATGTGCCCAAAAAGAGAAACATTTTCGAAAAAAAATCATAGTGGAGTTCTATCTTGGGCATGATATTAGGTCTGCCGAGCAGCCAAATTGGCTAAATTTCTTTTAAGGTCCTATGCCTTACGTATTGTGTCCTAAACTTTAACGCCACCTTGGAAGACTTAACTGTGGCTGCAAATGCAAAACAAAAATTCTGCAATTATACAACCATCTTATTCACATATGTTACAAATGCCAGCATTTTTTTTTATCACCACTCCAAAATCTCTGTGATATTAAAGCATAAAAATGTTCACATACAACCTGTTGTCTGTTTCCCAGAAAGGAAAAATTGAATCACAGTGTAAAAAAAAGAATTTGCATTTATACATCATCTATTATGTACTCGGGATTCCCAAAGAGTTTCACAGCCAATTAATTACTTTTGAACTGTGGTCACTATTATGTAGACAAATGCAACAGCCAATTTGCATACAGCAAGTTCCCACAAATAGCAATGAGTTACATGACCAGTTATTATGTTTTTTTGACATTGCTCTTTATCAAATAATGCCATGGGATGCATTACATCTACTTGAACAGGCAGACAGTCTACAAGCGCATCTGAATAACCTCTAACCATGCAGCACTCTCTTCAATACTACACTGAAGTGACAGCCTTGCGTTCAAGTCCTAGAGTGAGGCTTGAACACATGGATTTCTGACTCATAATGAGAGTGCTATCATTGAGCCAAGCAGACTCTTACAAATGTACCAATAAACTTTTTCTCCAATACCACGCAACAGTGAGGAAAAGGAGGAGGAAGAGGACAAAGATGATTTGGAATCCTCAACTTAAATCTTCAAATCTATATTCTATTCAGAAATAATTGCCAGCCATCTGTTTTGTGAATAATCTTTCTTCATTGAAAAACTAAGATGAAAGTCAAGGCGCAGAGAGCAAGACATCACCAAAGTTGAAAACAGTATAAGCGAAAATAAGGTATATCAGAAAGTAGCAATTGGAGATGTTAAGCTTGTGTTTTAAAAGCCCGTCGATTGTAGGATCCAGGAAAGAATGGATGTTCCATAATTTTGAGTCTTGAGTTAGAATGAATTAGAGTAGCAGACAATGTGATGGGTTTTGATTTCAACACAGTGAGAATGTAGGGAAGAGGAAAAGTATGTCGAACAGTATATTTGCAGTTTGGAGAAGTCAGAGGAATATCAATAAAATTGAAATGGAGGCATTGTGACACAGAGAGAGATTGGAGGTTACAGGTGAGAAACACATTGCTTATCTTACAACAAACTTTTTTGTATCCTTTTCAAGAGTGCAAGGCAGGTGTTAGAAGGGCCTCTTATATATGACAGTGATATTCTAGTCTTAGACAGATGTGGGCTTTATAAAGATTTGGGAATTGTTGAGGAGAAAAGAAGTGTTTGTTTTGAAAGGGGAAGCCAAGCTTCTTCAAGGCAGTTTTGACAATGGAAGAGATGTAGGAACCACATTTGAGAGCAAAGGCTCTGAATGTCTATAAATGAAGTAAAGCTAGGAGCAGAGACATCAAAGGTATGAATTATAGCTGATTACTTAGTCCATTATTTTAAGAGCTGTTAACCCATTTATTTTACTTTCTGCATTACAATAGTTGATGAAGTATTTTCATATGTTAAACATTCATATGCTAATATTGCACAGAATAACCTCTTAGGCTTGTATCTTTGAGGAACTAAAGAAGCAAATTATCATGTCCTCATTGAACAGTATGGAGATCAAGATGCAATGATTTTGTTATTGCACTGCAACAACAACAACAACTTGTATTTATATAGCGTCTTTAACGTAATAAAATGTCCCAAGGCGCTTCACAGGAGTGTTATAAAACAAAATTTGACACCGAGCCACATAAGGAGATATTAGGGCAGATGACCAAAAGCTTGGTCAAAGAGGTAGGTTTTAAAGAGCGTCTTAAAGGAGCATAGAGAGGCGGAGAGGTTTAGGGAGGGAATTCCGGAGCTTAGGGCCTTGGCAACTGAAGGCATGACCACCAATGGTTCAACGATTAAAATCGGGGATGATCAAGAGGCCAGAATTGGAGGAGCGTAAATATCTCAGAGGGTTGTGGGGCTGGAGGAGATTACAGAGATAGGGAGGGGCGATGGAGGGATTTGAAAACAAGGATGAGAATTTTAAAATCGAGGCGTTGCTTAACCAGGAACCAATGTAGGTCATCGAGCACAGGGGTGATGGGTGAACAGGACTTGGTGCGAGTTAGGACACGGGCAGCAGAGTTTTGGATGACCTCAAGTTTACGGCGGGTAGAATGTGGGAGGCCAGCCAGGAGTGCGTTGGAATAGTCAAGTCTAGAGGTAACAAACGCATGGATGAGGGTTTCAGCAGCAGATGAGCTGAGGCAGTGGTGGAGTTGGGTGATGTTCCGATGGTGGAAATAGGCAGTCTTGATGATGGTGTGGATATGTGGTTGGAAGCTCATTTCGGGGTCAAATATGACACCAAGATTGCGAACAGTTTGATTCAGCCTCAGACAGATGTTAGGGAGACGGATGGAGTCAGTGGCTAGGGAACGGAGTTTGAGCAAGTGGACTGGCAATTGTGAGCACAGTGTGCGATTTAAAGGAAGCTGATGAATGTAGAATGGAATCATTAACAAGAGTGAACAAGTTGGTATGATGAAAGAAAAGAATAGGAAAGCTGACAGAGGCCTAGGAAATTTCTGCATCAATGAAAAAAGAGTCCAGGATGTGCAATCAACTACAGGATTTGTGAGGAAACTAGATAGTGACAAACATAATTTTGGTGCAAGTTTGTGTAGAAGCAGCACATAAAGAAAAGTTTTTTTTACCAATGCTATCAAAATTATAATTGAAGAAAAAAATTGAGTCATGTATCTCTAAAAGACCTAGCATGTATAATATACCATCAACAATAATAGCACAACTTGCATTTTTATATAGTATTTCACATAGAAAACCATCTTTGAGTGCTTTATAAAAGGGCAAGGAAACAAGAAGGGTTAAGTGGAAGGGAAAGTGAAAGCATTATTGAAGGGATAAGTTTTTAAGAGCGTTTGAAGGGAAAGAGATAGAAAAGTGCGGAGGATGGGTTGGAGTTAGTGAAGAGCAGGGAAGTAAAAGGGAGGGTGATAGAGGCAATAGTGGCTGAGAAAATGACTTTGATTTTGAAGGTCCATGAGCTCTCATCTTTTATCATCAGGACCAAAGAGGCATGTAAAAGAGGAGAAAAAGAAGCTATGAGGGACAGCTTTGGCAAGGGATCAGAAGGAATTGCTGCTGGAGAAGCAGAAAGCAGCAGTTAACACTTTTTTTCGAGGTGAAGGATAGATATTTTTAGCCACAGGAGATCAAAATTAGCTGACCCAAGGAAGCTAAGGATATCAGGAGAAACATCATAATGAACATGGTACATATACACCCTTCAGATCGGAATTAGGAGTAGAAACTGCACATGGGTAATTGATAAGAAGAGTCGGAAAGAGATCAAATGTGGGTTTCAGTGAGATGTGCATTTTAGGTTGTCCTTACATGTTGCTTCAAAATGCTGATGGAGAGAAGCAAAAGCTAGGATAAGGGGCTCTCTCTGCTGTAACATGAGAGAGATGGTGAGCAGATCCTATGTGATGTGTCCTATCGGTGGCCTCAGTCTTACCTTTCTGACTTTCAGCAGTTGATGAAGCAGAGTTTGAAATATGGCTAATGGGTCCAGTTACCTGAAGATGCGATGTTAATCTTGACCATGGTATTCTTCAACAGGGACAGAGTCCTAACACCTTAAGCAGCAATGGAGCAAGGGGAAGAAAGCAAGTGGGAAATTGTATGGAGGACAAAAGAACTAAAAGAGGAATGGAATAGCGAAAAAAAAATCAAGAGTAATTAAAACCTAGAAATTACTGTTGCCAATATTAGTGCACAAAAACTTAATGCATGCTATGCCATTCCTTTGTCAGCTGTTTTAGCTGAGGTGTTATTCCATTTCTAATTAACAGCTTAATGGCTACAGCAAAGGAATTAAATACAAAGACCTGAAGTGTTTAGCTGCTAATATTGGCAACAGTAATTTCTGGATTTTTAAATGAGATGGGAAAGGGGGAAAAGAGAAAGAGAGAGAGAGATAGAGCGACAGAGGAAAAAAAGTTTGGTAACCATTCCAGTACATGGAGTAATGTCTGTGAAAGATGATGATGGTACTACTCTCAACAACCTACCACACTGGACCTAAGTCTAGGCTCCAAAGGTTGAAGTCACTCTACTTGAACCTATTGTTGCTTCTAAAGTTTCTGTTTCTTTGTAAACCTCCGAAGCTCTACTAACATGATCAAAAAAATATATAATTATAATGATTTTATGTATTTCTGTACTTTCATGAATTGTTGAAATCATTGAGGTCAGGGATGTTAGTGATGGGAAACCTTTTTACTTTTTGCAGCCATTAAGTAACGCTAGGTCAGTTATCCCTATACACTACTACAACAGCTTGCCCAAACCACAACCTCAGAATAGTACTATAGCAAAATACTGCAGATGCTGGAAATCTGAAATAACAACAGAAAATGCTGGAAACACTCAGCCGGCCAGGTAGCATCTGTGGAGAGAGAAACAGAGTTAACGTTTCAGGTCTGTGACCCTTCATCAGAATAGTACTCCCTGCTTCGCCAGTGTGATTTTTTCCATTTTCCCACACCTTGTAAAATCTTTATTTTTAAGCATTTTTATTTTAGTTTTTCACTACTGACTACTTCTTCATTGTATACCTTTGTGCTTTCTCATGTGGGCCTTCAATTTTGGACCCTTCCCATTCTAAAGACGCCATAATGGATTTTCCATTAGAATACCTCTTTATGACCACCACTGTTTCTAATTTATATCAATGACTTGGATCCAAATACTCAATGCAAATTGGTCAAATTTGTAAACAATACCAAACTAGAAGGGGCAGTTGGATCAAAAGAGGCAGCCCAGAAATGCCAGATTATAATTATAGATTACAACTGTAAAGTACAATGCATAGGAAGGGAAAATGGGTGACACGCATTAATGTTGTTGAAATGTCAAGGGATGAAGTTGAAAGAGAACTAAGGGGGAGAAATTCAGTATCGCCCTGTTTGGGGGCGGTAACTTTTGAAAGCTGGGAAACTTAGCGCCAGGCACTAATGATTCCCAGCTTTAAAAGCACTCCAGGAAGGAAGTGGAACACTAAATCAAGCGCTCCACTTAATTCCTGGAGTACAACAGGCAGCAGGCGGGGCAGTAGGTGAGCAGCTCTGCACACTGGGCCGTGCAGCGCTGCCGCGTTGGAAGGCTCCTTCCCTCCCTTAAAGGGAAGGGCCATCGCTGCAGGCTCTGCAAGAGGAAAACTTACCTGGTCCCCGACGGCAGCCGCGATCCGGCCCGATCAGCCTGATGCACTGCAGCAGAATGCCGGGCTGATCGATCGCTGGCAAAGACAAGGGGAAAAAAAGGGAAAGAGCATTTCAGAATTCTTTTCACTTACCTCGGCCACCTCGCCTTTCAGTATCGCCCCCGAAGTGCCCGGCCTCCCGATGAACGCCTCCTGCAGCTGCCGGTGTTTTCGCCCAGCGATGCTGCCGGGGGCGGAACCGAAGTTCGGGTCTAGTGCGCTACCGGGGCGATGCTCAACATGTCCAACTCATGCAGAGCAGCAATCAACAAAGCCGATAGAATGTTAAACTGCAAAAGGCAAAACAGTAGAATAAAAGTCAGGAAGTTGTGATCAAACTGTACAATGCTCTGGTCAGAGTGCGCCTTAAGTATTCTGTCTAGTTCTGAATACTGAGACACAAGCACTGGAGGCAGTGCAGAGAAGAGCCACAAGGCTGAACCCTACTGTCCAAGCATCTGAGTTATGAGGGAAGACTGAAAGATTTGGGCTGGAAAGGAGGCATCTAAGAGATGATCTGAGAGAAGTATATAAGATAGCTAAGAGAATGGAATCTGGAATACTACTTTAAATTCAATTCTGGGAGTAGGACATAGGGACACAGATTCAAACTAGTAAAAGGTAATTTTACCACTGATATCAGGAAGTTCTTCACTCAGACAGTGGGTAATTCTTGGAATGGATTTCCAGATAGGGTAGTGGAGGCAAAAACCCTGGGATAATTTAAGATAGAACCTGATGCAGCAGTGGGAGGGTGGTGGGGGGAACTGTAAGATCTTTATGGATGGATGAATTAAGATAGGCCAAATGGCCTTCCTCATCTGTACGTATCTAATGATTTTTTTTGGAGGAAGAGGAGTAGGAATAGAGAGTGTTCAGACTAATCAGGCACCACATGAGATCTATGGCACCCGCCATTGCCAATACAACAACAACTTATATTTATATAGCACCTTTAGCGTAGTAAAACCTCCCAAGACGCTTCACAGGAGAGTTATCAAACCCTCTCTGAACATATAGACAAAACATCTGCCTCCACATGACCCAGGATCAGTGTTTGTAGAGATTGTGCTTCAGTTGGGAGGCTATCAATGAATTATACCACACGTTATTAGCTTATCTACAGCCCACATTCATCATAGGGACTGCAATGCTAGCAGCTGTGAAGGTTGCCACTGCCAATGTGCTCCTGTAGGAGCACTAAAAAAAATGTAATGGATCTTCCTCTTTGGCTCTTGCTGGTTCTCAATTTTTATACTACCAGATCATTCCAGACAGCCTTCAGGGACATCGGCAATATTACTAATCAGCTGTGCACAGATGCATCAAGCAAGTTACAGAGTAACAGTATTCCCCAAAATACAAGGAGTCATACACCAAGAATTTCCTCGGGGATTCTCCCGCTCCACCTATAAATAGGGTTTCCCCTGAACTTCCACTGATTATCGACGGTGGAGAGGGAGAAACCACGAGCACATTCCTGGCAAAATATTCCACCCACATGGCAAAACATGCTCCCTTTGGCAATCCCTTCAATTACGGTAATCGGAATGGTTTACAGTTTCTCAATGCCCAGCTTGTTTGTGACCAGCAGCACTATATCATGCAAGTAAATACTCCCTTTCCTAACAGTGACTTCATTTTAAGGCCGTTCACCATGCCTGCATTCTTTCAACTGGTAAGGCAAGTCTCTGGGTGGCTCCTGGGAGATCAGGGCTACTTTCAACAGCCTTGGCTGATGATATCTGTGCGCTTTCCTGGGACACAGTAAAATAAGATCCATTGTGCTACCAGAGTTGTCATTGTGCACACAATTGGAATTTTGAAGGCACACTTCAGGTGCCTGGATCAATCTGGGATCACAGAATCATCGAATTTTACATTGTAGGAAGAGGCCATTCAGTCTGCTGTACGTATGTCAGGTCTTTGAAAGAGCTATTCATTTAATCAATTCCCCTGCACATTCCGATACCCTTTTAAGTTTTTTTTCTTTTGAAATATCTATCCACTTCCCTTTGTTGATTCTGGTTCTGGTATGGCATTTCATATCTTAACAACCATTTGCATTAAAAATAAATTCCCCATACCTATCCATTTATTCTTTTGGTGATGATAATATAATGCTCTGCAATATAGGGTTAGGGTGTCAAAAATAGCAATGGGGCCTGCTGCACAACTCTTGTATTTCCTCATACCAAACAGCATCATAGTGAATCTATGCTGTACCCTCTCTAAAGCCACAATATCCTTCCTATAGTGTAGAGCCTAATACAGCACACAATACTCTAATTGAGTTCTTATAAAGGTTTTATATAAGCTCAATCATTACCTCTTGTTTTTTACCTCTTGTGATAAAATCTAGAATTTTATTTGTTTTTTTATAGCCTGAAGTGCGGCAAAATTATTGGTCAATGTAAAATTCTATAGTGTATTCACATATCCACTAGGCTTGAAAAATGGGAGGCCGACAATTGAAAATCGGGAGGAGGGGGAACCTCGGCACACCATTAACCCCAAAGCCCGCCTGATGCAATTTTCAAGCTCACCTATAAATGGGCCAGCAGCCAACCTATATGTTTCTGGGAAAAGCTGCTCAAATATACAAATCGGGGTCATTCGCCAGTTGTAGGATCCCGATTGCAACCTGCAGGTACGCTCGCTCCATTGGTACCAGGCATCGGGTTGCCTAACCAGCAGTCCTTAAAAGGACCATTGGAGGCCGCTAAAGAAACGGCCAACGGCATTTCTAATTTTAATTTGATGCGGGCGGCACAGCTGCTCTGCCAATTTCGCACCCATTTCGGCTGGAAGGTGAAGATCAGACACTCCTGTATTCTCCGGCATGGGAGATCTGATAGTTTTATGTAATTTCTCAGCTATCTGGGTGTTATAAAACAGCTTGAGTAAGTGGCAACAATTCAAGAATACACTAAGTACATATAAGTAGATATCTCCAAACGCAACATTGCAGCCATAAAATGTAGCATCATGTACATTCAAAAATAATAGTTAAACTATTGTTTCATTGAATTGAATATTGGTTTTGTGTCATTACAAAATACCTCAGTTCATAAAGATTACCAATTGTGATCAATCAGAGCACTAGATTGCAGTACTCAGGATACCTCATACCACAATTTTTTGTTTTACATGGCTGTCCCATGAGAAATGATCTGATTAGCACTTAGAGTAGAGAGGAGCGGGAGAAGCGGCGCTGTAAAGAGCACGAGAGCAGCAGCGAGAGGAGCGGGAGCAGTGGGAGCAGCGACGCTGTAAAGAGCGTGAGAGGAGCAGCGAGAGGAGTGGCGAGAGGAGCGGGAGCAGCGGCGCTGTAAAGAGCACGAGAGGAGCGGCGAGAGGAGTGGCGAGAGGAGCGGGAGCAGCGGCGCTGTAAAGAGCACGAGAGGAGCGGCGAGAGGAGTGGCGAGAGGAGCGGGAGCAGCGGCGCTGTAAAGAGCGCGAGAGGAGTGGCGAGAGGAGTGGCGAGAGGAGCGGGAGCAGCGGCGCTGTAAAGAGCGTGAGAGGAGCGGCGAGAGGAGTGGCGAGAGGAGCGGGAGCAGCGGCGCTGTAAAGAGTGCGAGAGGAGCAGCGAGAGCAGCAGCGAGGGGAGCGGCGAGAGGAGTAGCGAGAGGAGCGGGAGCAGTGGCGCTATAAAGAGCGTGAGAGGAAGTGGAGGCAGTGGACCTGGGTGAGACCAGAGCGGGAGCAGCGAAAGAGGCAGCAACTCAACACAGGCAGAATTCGAAAGAGTGACGTCAGAGTAGAAAAAGTGATGTTGGCACAAGGGAAGGAGCTGATTGGTGAGTAGCTGGTGAGTTTTTTTTAAAGTTTTAAGTTTATTTCTGCTAAGTTAGTTCTTAGTCTAATAAATAGAGGCATGACGAGGCAGCTCAGTCCCGTGGAGTGCACATCCTGTGCCATGTGGGATGTCCTGGACGTTTCGCATAGCCTGGACAACCAAATGTACAGGAAGTGTCACCAGCTACAGCTTCGTGTTTCAGAGCTTGAGCGGCAGCTGGAGTCACTGCGGTGCATCCGCGAGGCTGAGAGTTATGTGGATGGCACGTTTCTGGAGGTGGTCACCCCGCAGCTTAAGAGTATTCAGGCAGAGAGGGAATGGGTGACTGTCAGACAGAAGAGGAGGTCCAGGCAGGTAGTGCAGGAGTTCCCAGAGTGCATCTCGTTCTCCAACCAGTATTCTGGGGAGTGCAGCCAGAGACAAGTCCAAGGCACCACTGGTGGCTCAGCTGCGCAGGTGGGGAGGAAAAGGAGTGGAAGAGCAATAGTGGTAGGGGATTCGATAGTTAGGGGAGCAGACAGGCGTTTCTGCGGCCGCAGATGTGACTCCAGGATGGTATGTTACCTCCCTGGTGCCAGGGTCAAGGATGTCACTGAGTGGCTGCAGGACACTCTGAGGGGGGAGGGTGAACAGCCAGAGGTCGTTGTCCATATCAGTACCAATGACACAGGCAGAAAGAGGGATGAGGTCCTGCAGGCAAAGTTTAGGGAGGGAGGGCTTTAGATTCTTGAGGCATTGGGACCATTTCTGGGGAAGGTGGGACCTGTACAAGCCGGACAGGTTACACCTCAACAGAGCCGGGACCAACATTCTCGCGGGGAGGTTTACTAGTGCTGTTGGGGAGGGTTTAAACTAGCTTGGCAGGGGGATGGGCACCAGCATATAGGAGTAGAAAAGAGGAATAAGGTGCATGAAAGAGTGAGTGTGTTGGATATTACTAGAGAAGAAAGTAGTACTAGAGACGGAAGTAGTACCATATTAGATAGGAGCAGACTAAGAAAGACTACGAAAAATTCAAAAATGGGTTTAGAGAGCATGGGGGAAAAATTCAGTTGGTTGCGTCTCCCGTTAGCGCCTTAAGAGGGCGCTAATGGGGCGCAAAGCATCTAGCGCCCAGGCGCGGCGAAGTTTGCGCCGCTCGCGAAATTAACTAGACATTTTGCGGCGGCGCTAAACACTACCGCCACGATCTCCTGCGCCGGCAGATCATGACGTCACTCGAGTGCACAACGCCCCGGTATCGCCCCGGAGCGGATATTGAGTGGCGCCCCCTGCCTTACCGCCTGACACTAGCAACGACAGGTTGAGGGGAGCGTTCTGCAGTCATGAAGGGAAAGGGGGAGCGCTATTTAAAGGTGTCCGCTTCCTGCCTTTTATTGTTGGTGCCATTTTTGAACTACGCATTCTGAGAGAGAGAGGGAGAGACTTCTGGAGAGATTCAACGTTGTGTGAAGGAGTTTTGGGTACTGAGCAGCACTTTGCAGGTTCATTTTGATTTGCCATTCCTTGTATCGATTTAGCAGAGACTGTGGGGGCTGAACTCTGAGCTCTTTGCCTGGTACTCTCCATTGTTCTTTCCAGCACATTTGATGTGCAGGTCTCTCCAGGCTGAGATTCAAGGCTGCAATGAGCAGGATGTGGATGGAAAGCAAGATTAACCATCCCCTTTAAGAACTGGCCCGTGCCATTGTGTGTGTGTTCCATTGCTGACTGACATTACATGAGCTTCGCCAGCGCTCTGAGGTAGCGCCTCGCTCCTCGGCATTTGCGCCTTAAGACAGGTGTGAAGCGCCTGATATAGCGCAGCAATCACCTCCAGGGGCGATAAAAGTCAAGTTTGCAGTCGGTGGCGATAATTAGCGCCAGGCGCTAATCTTTGCGCCCAGCCGATAATTGCGCCCCAAATGGGGCGATACTGAATTTCTCCCCCCATGTATGTAAACGCACAAAGTGTGGTGAATAAGGTTGGTGAGCTACAAGCACAATTAGCCGTGTGGCAATATGCTGTTGTGGCAATAACGGAAATGTGGCTTAAAAACGGTGAGGACTGGCACTTAATATTCAAGAGTACAAGGTGTTCAGAAAAGATAGGAAAGGAAAAAAGGGAGGTGGGGTGGCAGTGCTGATTAAGGAAGACATTGTAGTGTTGGAAAGGGAGGATGTTCTTGAGGGGACAAGGACAGAATCTATTTGGTTAGAGTTGGGGAGCAAAAAGGGAATCATCACGCTATTGGGGGTATTCTATAGGCCTGCAAATAGTGAGAGGGAGGTAGTGGAGAAAATCTGCAGGGAAATCGCAGAGATATGCAAGAGCTATAGAGTGGTGATATTGGGGGACTTTAATTACCCAAGTATCGATTGAGATAAAGCTAGGGTAAAGGGAAAGGAGGGGGAGGAATTTCTGAAATGTGTTCAGGAGAATTTCCTTGACCAATATGTTCTTGGCCCAACTAGGAAGGAGGCATTGCTGGATCTGGTGCTGGGGAATGAGGCGGGCCAGATCGACCAAGTGTCTGTGGGAGAACACTTGGGTACGAGTGATCATCGTATCATAAGATTTAGATTCGCAATGGAGAGGAGTAAGGAACAATCTAGAGTGGAACTTCTAGACTGCAATAGGGTTAACATCAATGGGATGCGAAAGGATCTAGCCAGGGTAAAATGGAACCAAAGACTGACAGGGAAAACTGTAACGGAACAATTGGTGATCTTTAAGGAGGAGATGTTCCAAGTCTAGGCTAGGTACATTCCAACAAGAGGGAAGGGTAAGGGAACCAAAGCAAGGGTTCCTTGGATGACGAGGGAGATAGAGAAGATGATGAAACAAAAAAAGAGTGTGTATGATGAATGTCAGGTGAATTCTTCAAGGGAGAACCAGACCAAATACAGTAAGTTGAGAGGGGAAGTGAAGATGAAAATAAGATTGGCAAAGAGAGAATATGAGAGTAGAATGGCGGTTAACATAAAAGGGAACCCAAAAATCTTCTACTGGCATGTTAACAGTAAGAGGGTAGTAAGAGGTGGGGTGGGGCCTATCAGCGACAAAGAAGGTGTTATATGCTTAGAGGCGCAGGGCAAGGCTACAATACTCAATGAGTACTTTGTATCGGTGTTTACTAAGGAGGTGGATGCTGACAAAATATCGGTAGCAGTGGAAAAGGTAGAAGCAATGGAAGTGGTGAAAATTGATAGACAGGATGTACTAGAAAGCCTGGGTATGCTTAGAGTGGATAAGTCGCCTGGTCCAGATGGCTTGCATCCCAGATTGTTAAGGGAATTGGGGGAGGAGATAACGGAAGGGCTTGCCATAATTTTCCAATCTTCCCTAGATGCGGGGGAGGTGCCTGAGGATAGGAAATTGGCAAATGTGACACTATTGTTCAAGAAAGGATGTAAGGACAATCCTAGTAACTACAGGCTGGTCAGTTTAACATCAGTGGTGGGTAAAGTTTTAGAAACAATAATCAAGGAAAAAATTAAGGGGCACTTGGAGAGGTTTAAGCTAATTAAGGAGTGCCAACACGGATTTGTAAAAGGCAGATCATGTTTGACTAATCTAATTGAATTTTTTGATGAAGTAACAGGGAGGATCGATGAAGGGAATGCAATGGATGTTGTCTACATGGATTTTAGGAAGGCATTTGACAAAGTACCACATAGAAGGTTGATTAACAAAATTGAGGCTCATGGAATAGGTGGGTCAGTGGCAGCTTGGATAAGGAATTGGCTCAAGGACAGAAAACAGCGAGTTGTGGTAAATGGCTGTTTATCAGACTGGAGGATGGTAGACAGTGGTGTTCTGCAAGGGTCAGTGCTGGGGCCACTGCTTTTTTTGATATATATAAATGACCTGGATATTGGAATAAAAAGTAGAATTTCTAAATTTGCCGATGACACCAAACTTAGGGTGTGGCAAACAGTGATGATGATACCAATCGACTGCAACAGGACATAGAAAGGCTAGCAGAATGGGCAGACAAGTGACAGATGGAATTTAATACAGAGAAGTGTAAGGTGATGCATTTTGGCAGAAGGAACAGGGAGAGGCAATATACACTTAATGGCACAGTTTTAAAGAGTGTGCAGGGACAGAGGGACCTGGGAGTTAATGTGCATAGGTCCCTGAAGGTGGCAGGATATATTGAGAGAGTGGTTAGCAAAGCATATGGGATCTTGGGTTTCATAAATAGAGGTATTGAGTACAAAAGTAGAGAAGTTATGCTGAACATTTATAAAGCGCTGGTTAGGCCACAACTGGAGCATTGCATCCAGTTCTGGTCACCACACTTTAGGAAGGATGTGAAGGCACTTGAGAGGGTGCAGAGGAGATTTACCAGAATGGTTCCGGGGATGGGGGATCTTAGCTACAAGGACAGGTTGGAGAAGCTGGATTTGTTTTCATTAGAGCAAAGGAGGTTGCGGGGTGATTTGATAGAGGTGTACAAGATTATGACGGGTTTGGATAGGCTAGACAGGGAAAGGCTGTTCCCACTAGTTGATGGTACAAGGACTAGGGGACACAGATTTAAGGTTTTGGGCAAGAGATACAGGGGGATGTGAGGAAAAACTTTTTTACGCAGCGTGTGTAGAGGACCTGGAATTCGCTGCTGACGGAAGTGGTGGAAGCGGAGACATTCGGGGGCGGGGTGGGGGGGGGGGTGAATTGAGTTGCGCCTCCTTTGGGGCGCTAACTTTGCCCCGAAAAAATTAGCGCCCCTGCGGCCGAAATTGAGTGGTAGCGCCCCAAGAGGGAAGCGAGGCACTACTGGAAGCGCCCCGCCTCCCTCTTGGGGTGCCGCGGTATTGCAGGCCTTCCTCCCCTTCTTAAAGGGGAGGGGTCTTGTGCAGCGCGACCCAGGGCCCAGCTGAGCCACCGGGCTCGGAGTGCCGACAAAAGAGCCCGGCCCTCAAGAGAAGTGCCGGGCTCATGGAGCGCAGCCGGCACTCCGCAGACGGGGGCGGGGGTGCTCAGTAGGCCAGGGACGGTAGCGGAGGCAGGTGCTGTCAGGCGTCCAGCAACAAAAATGGCCGCCCGGCACCTCGCCTTTAAATAGCGCTGCCCTGGCCGCAGGCAGGCCCCCCTGACCCTGTTGGACATAGCGTCTGGTGGTAAGTCAGGGGGCGCTACTGAAGATCGCGGCTGGGACGCGAGCGGGACGCTGCGCACGGCGATGATGTCATCGCCGGCGGCGCAGCGCCGCGGGGCACTAACGGTTACCGCCGCCGCTAACCTCCCACTGAATTTCGCGGGAGGCGTTAGTGGCGCCGCGTCCGGGCGCTAGTTGCTTTGCACCCCGTTAGCACCCTCTTTGGGTGCTAACGGGAGGCGCAAAACAACCAAATTTTTTGCCCTCAATGTTTTCAAGGGGGGACTGGATAGGCACTTGAGGGAAATAAACTTGCAGGGCTCTGGGGATAGAGCAGGGGAATGGGACTAACTGGATTGCTCTACAGAGAGCTGGCGCGGACTCAATGGGCCGAATGGCCTCCTTCTGTGCCGTTATGACTCTATGACACTTAGTCCATCACCTAATTTTCCTAGACTAGCAACTACATTATAACATTTTATAAAATAACCATATAGGCAGTATTATTATTTAAGTAGGAACTTTAATACCTTTTTATAATTTATGTTTTTTGTCCTGTAGGCAAATTTTGGATTAAACAACAATAACATGGAATTATATAACACCTTTAATGTAGCAAAATGTTCCATGGTATTTCACATTTGGGAACAGAGATTAGGGGAGGTGAAGGAGACAAGGTCAAAGAGCTAGGTTTTGAGGACATTTTGGACATTTCAGGAGGGGGTGATGAAGCACTGAATGAAGGATTAGAGAAGTTGGGAATCATGTGGAGAGATTAGCATCAGTCGGATTGCAAAATACACAAGGTAGCATCTTGGGTAACTAAAGGATATTCGGTTGACCTTTTCTCGGGTTTAAGGATCTTTCTGATTCTGTGAGGTTTCTTTCCCCACTAATTGCTGCTAACCAGAATCCTGTTCCCAGTACCAATGGAAAAGCTGGTGTATGTGTCTCAGAGGCCACTTCCCCTCATAGCAGCAACACATAGAAGTACTCCATCAACTCCCTGCAGGAGCCTTATTCTTTGCAGAACCGAGCTGTCAAGGAGCCCGTGTCAAAGAGTCCGCCTGTTCCATGCTCATCCCAAGACTTGGGAACCCTAAAAAAAGGACCACCTCCATCCCAAGAGGCTATAATATTTTTCAGCAGCTATGCACATCTCAGACCACAGGCCTCAGATGGTACGTATAAGAAAATTTGAATAGGACATAAGGGGTGTGCAAGGTGACAGAGCCAAATAGTTTTTTGGAAATAGTTGTCATAAATTACTGGCATATTTGATGTAAGGACTGCTTCATGTTTTGTATGACAATGGGGAACAAGTAATGTGCTGAAGTTGAAGCTGCTCTTCCCCCAGCATATACATCATATAAAGTGGGATTCCCATTGGGAAGTCCATTGGGAAACACATTCCTTCAGATCCTAGCTCAGTAACAGTGTTGAAATAGATTACTTTCCATTGGTGTTGCAGAATGTAGGGGAAGGCCTCCTGAGTAGAACAGTGATTTTTTCCCCCCAATACCTGCAGTACCAAGATATAGTCAAAAGTCTCCACAAGCAATCTCAGTTGTACAGTGTCCCTTTAACCAAGTAACACATCTTGATGAATGGATCCTGATAAATTGAATCTTTTAAACAGTGGTCCACATTCTAAAGGGCAGATGAGAAGGTGGAAGTCATAGCATTTAGCACAGGTGACATCCCATCCCATCCAACTCTATCATTTGTATGTGGCTGCTACTGGGAGGGTGGACATTTCTTCAGTGCGCCCTGAAACTGAACAGAATTTATGCTGGGGTGCAAAGGTGTAATTGCCAATGTACGATCTTCCTCAACCTATGAATTTTGGGATCTGTGAGTTTTTCTGTATGCAGTCACTGTATCCCATCATGTTGGTGTCAGATAACTTGTTTTCACTTGTTGAAATGATATAAACTATGCTACATATCTTCCCATCTGAGACAACAGCTTTGAGACCTATATCCTGGGCTCTGTCAGTGTTACTCTATCCAATCATCAAGATGTATGCTTGAGTAGTCCAAGGAAACTGACATTTTTTTTTGCTTTCCTCTCTGTGAGAAAGAAGTACTTGATCTTCTATCAGAAATTTCCCATGATAGCAAAGTTGATACCAGGAGTTCAACATATGGGAAATTACAGACACAGATCTGCATCCTCAGATTAGTCTTTAAGCTGCTTGAGATTGTCACCCTCTATAAAAAATAATTACATACTTTTTATCAGAACAGGAGTTCCATCAAGCTAGAGATTTTATTATAAAATAAAAATAATAAAAGGGTTGCTACATTACGCTTTCATATCCTGTTTGTTTTCATTCACTCCTCCATTATGCAAAACCCTAAAATGGTGGCTGAGTATGTGACTATACAATTATGCACTTACATTGGCCGAAACTTTCTGAGGTCTGTGCAGGCGCGATTGGAGGCAGGTCGGTGGGAAATTTGAAAAATCTTGCAGCGGGTCGGGAACCCGCCATCATCCCACCCCCACGTGCCTTTCCCTCGGGTGTGTCTGCCGGCACGGCAGCGACCCGAATGGCAGAGGCGGGCGAGCTAATTTAGATCATTATTAGGTACTTGTCAGACCCTTAAGAGTCTTTTAACCCTACCTTTCAAATTTCACTGGATGACCACGGGAATCACGCAGCTTGGGAACCACATCTGTCAACCTGAGGCGGAAGTTGAGCGGCTATTGATCAGCTGATTAGTGCACAGCATGAAAAGTACAATAAAAACTCTAGCCTCACAGCTGATCAATTTCCTCAGGCAGAAGCTGTTGCTGACTGCATTGCTAGCACAGACTTAGCTTTCTACAGGCTGCAAGTGTTTCCAGCAAAGTCCCCATCCAGTGTCACCTCATTGTTAGAACCTATCACCTCATTGACAGATTGCTTCTGTCATCTCTACTTGACCTGCCATCTATGGGTGCCGTTTATACTGTCTCACCTTGGTCCTCAGAATGGGACTGCGATGAGCCCCAACACCAGCAGCACCAGGCACACCAGCAGCACCAACAACAACACCACCAACCTTCTCCTCAACCACCTGATGTTGCACAGGACAGAGGGCATCAGCACAAGGCTGCACCACGCTGGAGGCGATACCCCCAACACAGGGTATACAGGCAGAGGATGAGCTTCCTCAACATGACTGAGCAGCAGTGCCAAAGGAGGCCCAGGCTATCACACCAGATTGTCGCAGACATTTGCAGATTGCTGGAGCAAGACCTGCAGCCCAGAGGAGTGGGTGGACACGCCTTACCAGTGTCTGTCAAAGTCACCAGCGCCCTCAACTTCTTCGCCTCAGGCTCCTTCCAGGGATCTGCAGCAGACATTTGCGACATCTCGCAGTTGGCCACCCACAGATGCATCACACAGGTCACCGATGCCGCCTTTGACAAGTCAGCCAATTATATCAACTTTGCCACTGATGAAGCCAGTGTTACTGAGTGGGCGCTGGCCTTTGCCGCACTGGCTGGCTTCCCACGGGTGCAGGGCGTCATCGACTGCACACATGTGGCCATCAGGGCACTCCAGCATCACCCAGGAGTCTTTGTCAACCGCAAGGGCTTCCACTCCCTTAATGTACAGCTCATCTGCAACCATAGGTAGATCATCGTGCATGTGTGCGCCAAATTCCCTAGCATCTGCCATGACTCTTTTGTCCTGCGCCAGTCCACCCTCCCTCTGCTCTTCACTCCTCCAGACAGACTTTCTGGCTGGCTGCTTGGAGACAAGGGCTATCCACTGAAGACATGGCTTATGACACCCTGGAGGAGGCCAAGTACTGAGGCTCAGGAGAGATATAATGAAAGCCACATTTCCACCAGATATGTCATAGAGCTGACAATAGGCATGCTGAAAATGCACTTCAGATGCCTTGACAAACCTGGAGGAGCCCTTCAGTATGCATCAGCCAGGGTCTCCAGAATCGTAGTGGTCTGCAGCGCCCTGCACAACGTAGCGCAGCAGCGAGGATTAGCGCTTCATGAGGAGCAAGGCACTGAGCGCACAGCCTCTTCAGAGGAGGAGGAGCAGGAGGAAGCTGCAGTCCAGATCCCACCAGCAGCCGAGCACATTGCTGCCCCAGAGGGCCAGGGATGGGCTCATCATGGCCAGATTTACTTAACTTTATGCATTACAGCCATATATTGCTGCCTCATGCTGCGCCAGGTTGGCACCACCACACAGCAACACCATAAAGGATCCCAACAATGACCAAGCCATTCCTTTCACACTGACCACCATTGCTGGAGGTAATGTTATGTCTCACCATTTATTCCAACTCACTAAGCCACTTCCAAAGGTGCACACAAATTTGTCCATGACTGGAAAGTGGTGAAAATAAAGATTTTTATGTGTGACATTGTGTAAAGTTTCTGCTACTGTAATCATTTAACTAAACACCCAAGTGGCTATCCTTGTGAATCTACTTCATCTTTCTCTTACACGTGCTTCTATGAGCTGCTACCCCTGTGGCTTCAGCAGAGGTAGACACAGCCTGCTCACTTCCCTGCTGCGACTGCTTAGATGCTTTTGGCAGACGTTCTCTGGGTTTTGGAGCCTGTGGTGGCCCTGTCAAAGTCTGCTCCTCCTGTGACTCGGCCATCGCGATCCGAGGAGGCATCTGGGGCTCTGACTGAGAGGGTGGTAATGGGGGAGAAGTGTGAGCGCTTTGAGAGGAGCCCCCACTTCCGTATCCCCTCTCACCCTCATCCCTCTCATGGGCCACTCGCACTTCCCTGCTAGCAAAGAGCTGGATAGCACAGCAGTGGGGCCATGAGGACCCACGTCTACGTTGACATCCCTCCTAGACAGGAGGTCCATGAGCGTCTGCCATCTATTGTCCATAGATAGCCTTCTATTCTCCATAGAGACCATGTGCTCCTGTGAGTGGTGCATCAGCTACTCCATGCAGGTGGCCATCCTATCCATGGAAGAGCCTACAGTTGCCATCGCCTGTGACATGGTAGTGCTCATGTTGGAGATAGACTCCTCCATTCTCTGGACATTTGCAGACATCGCTTTCGCAAAACCTGTCAAAGTCTCCTGCACTTCTTGCTGCACCTCCAGGAACGCCCTCTTTCTGGATGGTCCCTGAGGCTCAGCGTCTGCATGCAGCTGAGCAGAGCTAGGAGCGTCCTGCACCCTCCGACGAGGAGTCTCCACTGCTGTTCCTGTCTCTACCATTTGCTCTTGCTCACTTGTAAGTTGTGAGACACCAGGTGACAACACTACTCTATCTCACGTGGCACCCACCGAGGTGTGCGTCTCTGCGCTGGTGCTGGGTGCGCTTATGTCTGGTGACGGTGCACCCTCAGAGGCTGGAGGCTGCTCTGAGGAGTTGTCTTCCTCTTCCTCCTGGACAGTGGAGGGACGGGTGTGGGGCGGGGGGGACTCTTGATGGACCTGTGGGAGAGTAAAGAGATCAGTTAGATATGTCATATAAAGAATGGGTACAGTTACCATTGTGCACATGATGACCATTCACTGGCTGCTGACATCAGTCCCCATATGAGTGACTGATGTATGCCATTTAGCTGTATGATATGTAATTCTGTCACCAGGTTGCTGAGATGTCCCCCCCTCTCCATCTCCCACCTCCAGCTGCTCAGCAACTCCATAAATTTCCAAGGCAGCCTCCTCTGCTAATGTTAGGGTCGCCAATGATGGCATTCCACCTCCGGTTCTCTCACTCTCCCTCTTATTGTGGGCTCTCTTTTCCTGCAAGGAGGGAAAGAAGAGAAGGTTGAGTGAGAGTGATGGAATGAATGTAAGGAATGGAGGGGTTACATCTTTAGAGGGAGACTATGATGGAGTGGGGTGCCAAAGCCAAGTGGCCTCCTTGTGTGTTGTTAGTTGGTATGATTGCATTAGGATGAGGGTTAGTGTGAGGGGTGGCTAGTTAGATGGGGATGTGATAATGTAGATAGAGAGAGAGGGATGGGTGGACATGCAAGGTATGTTGGTGTGAGTAAGGATGGGTAGCAGTAGGGTTGGGAAGGCAACAACAACAACTTGTATTTATATAGCGCCTTTAACGTAGTAAAACATCCCTCGGCGCTGCACAGGAGTATTTTAAGACAAAAAATTTGACACCGATCCACATAAGGAAAAATTAGGGCAGGTGACCAAAAGCTTGGTCAAAGGTGTAGGTTTTAAGGAGCGTCTTAAAGGAGGAAAGAGAGGTAGAGAGGCGGAGAGGTTTAGGGAGGGAATTCCAGAGCTTAGAGCCTAGGCAACAGAAGGCACGACCACCAAAGGTTAAGTGATTATAATCAGGGATGCTCAAGAGGGCAGAATTAGAGGAGCGCAGATATCTTGGGGGGTTGTGGGGCTGAAGGAGATTACAGAGATAGGAAGGGGCGAGGCCATGGAGGGATTTGAAAACAAGGATGAGAATTTTGAAATCGAGGCGCTGCTTAACCGGCAGAGTGATGGGGATGTGATGAGTGGCACAGCAGGATGAAGTTGAGTGTGGCTTTGTACTAACGTTTCGTGATCTACTGAGATCATTGAAACGTTTCCGGCACTGCACCCAGGTCTCCCTGACCACATCCCTGCTGTTTACCTCCTCTGCTATTTGGAGCCAGGTTCTTTTGGTCTCCTGGGGAGGTCTCTTCCACCCATTAGAAGGGAAGAGGACCTCTCTGGATTCTCTGACTCCCTCCACAAGTAGATGGAGGGAGTGATCGGAGAACCTGGGTGCAGCCCTCTGTCTCAGTGCAGTCATATTTGGCACTCTTTGTAACAGTCCAATTGTGCAGTGTGCTGCCTTCACACTCCTAGATGAACCTTCAAATGCAATGTGGCCATGGATCCTTTAAATATCCCGGCTGAAAACGTGTTATCGGTGACATCATTAGACCCGCACCATTTAATTGGGCTGGGTAATGTGCAGGGCAGCCTTAATAGGCCCCATTAACGCAAAGTCTCTCTGAGGAGCAGCATGGAATCAGGAACAAGGTCGCGACCAGCCATGGCGACCGCACGCACCCAACCCGCCCAGGTACGGAAAATTCTGGCCATTGTTCTTGTTTTATGCATTTAATCTGTGCAGCAAATTGAAATGAATATTACAATTTGCCTCCAATTGTTATATTTGCACACAGAAAGGAAAAGTATAGTCCTTCATGTTCATCTTGTTTTTGCCCATTTAGTCATAGGGGAACTGGATTTTTTAAAATATTTGTTCATGGAATGTGGGCGTCGCTGGCAAGGCTGGCATTTATTGCCCATCCCTAATTGCCCTTGAGAAGGTAGTGGTGAGCCGCCGCCTTGAACCACAGAGGGCAGTTAAGAGTCAACTACATTGTTATGGGTCTGGAATCACATATAGGCCAGACTGGGTAAGGACGGCAAATTTCCTTCCCTAAAGGACATTAGTGAACCAGATGGGTTTTTGTGACAATCCGGTAGTTTCATGGTCACTATTACTAATTTTTTATTCCACATTTATTTGATTATTTAATTAACTGAATTTAAATTCCTCAGCTGCCGTGGTGGGATTATGAACTCATGTCTCTGGATCATTAGTCCAGGCCTCTGGATTTCCAGTCCAGTAACATAACCACTATGCTACCGTACCCCTTCAAGTGAGTTTAGTTTACAGTTAAGTGATCCCCTGCCAATCTAGTAAGGGTCGGGGTAGATTGAACTCCCTTCAAGTTAGAATAAGCAATTAAAATAGAGGCCATCGCTCAATCTAGCCTGGGTCACAGAGATATTGGACCTTCTCCAAGCAAGTGCAGTTTGCTTCATTTTGTGCTTGGGCTTTACCCAGTAGGAGGAAATTATTCATGTGAAACAGTTTTGGGGAAAAATTCGGTTGCTTTGCGCCTCCTGTTAGCATCCTAAGAGGGCGCTAATGGGGTGCAAAACAACTAACGCCCGGGCGCGGCGATGTTTGCGTCGCTCGTGAAATTGACCAGACATTTTGCGGCGGCGCTAAACACTACCGCCACGATCTCCTGCGGCCGCAGATTGTGACGTCAGTCGAGCGTGCAATGCCCCGGTAGCGCCCCGGACTGGATATTGAGTGGCGCCCCCTGCCTTACCGCCTCCTGCTAGCAACGACAGGTTGAGGGGAGCGTTTTGCAGTCGGGAAGGGACTGGGGGAGTGCTATTTAAAGGCGACCGCTTCCTGCCTTTTTTTGTCGGCGACATTTTTGCACCACGCATTCTGAGAGAGAGAGAGACTTCTGGAGAGATTCAACGCTGTGTGAAGGAGTTTTGGGTATTGAGCAACACTTTGCATGTTCATTTTGATTTGATCTTCCTTGCATCGATTTAGAAGAGACTATGGGGGCTGCACTCTGAGCTCTTTCCCTGGACCTCTCCATTGTTCTTTCCAGCAGATTTGATGTACAGGTCTCTCCAGGCTGAGTTTCAAGGCTGCAATGAGCAGGGTGTGGATGGAGAGCAAGATCGACCCTTCCCTTTAAGAACTGGCCGGTGCCAGTATGTCTGTGATCCATTGCTGACTGACATCACATGAGCTTCACCAGCCCTCTGAGGTAGCGCCTCGCTCCTCGGTGTTAGCGCCTTAAGAGAGGTGTGTAGCGCCTGATTTAGCGCTCCAATCACCTCCAGGGGCGATAGAAGCCAAGTTTGCAGTCGGAGGCGATAATTAGCGGCAGGCGCTAAACTTTGCGCCTGGCCGATAATTGCGCCCCAAATGGGGCGATACCGAATTTCTCCCCCTTTGATTTTTAAGTTTTTGACTAGAATGCCGATAAAAGTGGGAAAATAATACTCCCTAAGTTCTGCAGTTTGTTTGGCTATCTCAATGAAAATGAGACAAAGCTATCATTTCCACGTACAAAGTAAGTATAAAAGCACCTAGAAACATAATGGGAGGAATTTCAACCTCAAAAAACGGGTGGGTTGGGATCGGGTGGGAGGTTAAAGTGTTAAAAAACTGAATCCTGTCCCCAACCTGCCCACTTCCAGTTTTAACAGAGGTGGGACGGGGTGCGGGCAGCCAACTCACTCCCAGGAGGTGGGTCTCCCATTTAAATATTATAATGAGGCTGGTGTGCCTCAGATTTAACCACCATTTTAAATTTAACCCTAGCTGGTCTGGTTTCTCAGGCCTCGGGGAAACCGTCAGCTAAAGTAAGGCGTGGATCCAGGAGGTAAGTGCCTTTACACTTAACTCCTGGATTCAGCGTCCCTGCCTCACCAATCCCCCACGATTGGAGAACCCCCCCGCCCCCCGAGGCCTCCGATCCCCCCAACGAGAACTCCGATTGCCTTCCCAGACTCCCCCCTCCAGCCCCAATGCTCCTCTGCCCTGATCCTCTCCTCCCCCCGATCCTCCAGCCCCAATCCTCCCCCTCACCCCCCACCCCCACCAATGCTCCTCCGGACGGCCCCAATGCTTCCCCCCACCCCGATGCTCCACTGGCACCAATTCTGCAGCCCCGATCCTCTGACCCCCGACCGCCCCGCCCACCAGATCCCACCCTGCTCCCTCTCTGCGGCCTAGTGCCGTAGGCCTACCCGCCCACAGCCAGCCAGCCTCTCCATCTGGCTGGCTGCATTTGGCAAACAGAGCTTTGAAATGTTAATCAGGCCCTGCCGTTAAATTTGGCACTGCCTTCATGGGAAACTTGTTCTCCCGGGTTTTCCGACCACTTTCTACCCGCCGCCTCCTCCCCCCCCCAGCTCCCAACCTGCCTCCAGATTAAAATTCCGGCCATTGTTCCACAACAAATCTCTATTACATTTACTACATAATCAGCAACACCGTCACCTGAAAAGTGTACTGTATATGACAACTGTAAGCAACAAGTTCATAATTCAGGCATAGTGCCCAAAGGAGTACAATTCCCTTGCCTTTTTTGCCCTTTCCTGAAAAGATCATAGTGTTTATCAAAAACCTTCTTGTTTGTTTGTTAAACACTCAGACATGATGGCAAAATTAACATCAAATCAATTCCCCAGAACAATATTGTGTTGCCTTCACGTGATGTAATTCTGAAGAAAATAAGCCATCTCTTCTATTTGCTCATCTACCATGCATTACCCCATTTTTAACAACTGTGCTTGTAGAAAATTACAGATGCACAACTAATTCCCCACCACCTCCCACGCCCCCAATTTTCTTCCTTCCTCTCCTGAAGGTGCATATTCTCACTGGGGTTTAGTCCCAGCAGCTCTGCTGCCTTACCCAAATGGCTATTTTTTTTAAATGCAAGCCTGCTCAGTGAGTGCTGGTATGCTATTTTATTGTGAGGGAGATCTAGCTAAGCCTGTTCTGACCTGATGTCCACATTCTAGCAGGGATCACTGCATAACAATCGTGACTGGGAACCGTGGCCGATTTTCCTCTCCCAACCCAGGAACACTGAGGCTATTTTGCAATGCTCCTACTGTTGACCCAGCTAAAATCAGCTCACTCAGCACAGATTGAGCATTAAACATGTCCTATATTTGGCAGTACCTTTATGCACTAGACCAGCAGGGAAGCTAGAAACCAGTCAATATAGCCCTGTCTTATACAAATTGCTGGATTCCTAGACGTAGGGGACTCAGCAGGATCTCGTATAGGAGGAGGTAATTATATCTAAACAGACTAAATGGAACAAAACATTTGATTCAATGAAGAAGCAGGTCAAAAATAATATTTACCTTGGAAAGATTTCAAGCCTTTATTTAAACCAAAATATAAGACTTGTAAGTACTGCAGAAAATGGCATGTTTCTCACTTTTTTCTTCACCATGTATAGCTCACCTAATTTGAAACAGTCTGCATAGAAATGAAAAGCCAAATAACATCCTCCCTAGTCATCACTGTCTATCTGCCTTATTTTCATTCTGGTGACTTGAGTGTTAACCCAGATTCTTGTGAGTCTCAAAATTCGTGAACTGCCACCTTTCTTGCCACTCCAGCTTCATCCTCTTCCCGCTTGCTTTGCCCTGCTGGCTGTGTCTGACCCACGCACCCTGATGCTCCTGGCTCTTCTTGCCTCTGGTCTACCTGTAACCAGCTCTTCTGCCACCCCTTCCCCACCTCTGCTCCCATACTCAGAATTTATTAAATCCCTCACAGTGTTTCTTATGTTTTGAAAGTGCTATGAGCGCTTATTATAGTTCTTAAATTAGTCTTGTACTTTGCTCCATACTCCAACACCAGGCTGAATGTGAACGGACACCTTTATTTATAGCCTTGCTGCTTTGGCTCTTCTATGTTTTCTTCATAGTTTCAGGGGACAAACTGACAGCAGGTCTGGTACATCAATAGCTTTTTCAGTGCAATTTGTTAATTTGCTGAAATCGGCCCCTCTATTAGTTATTTTGATTCGCTGGTGGCTGGTGCTCTATTCATTTAATAATTCATTAGTGCCTATTTCTGTAGTAATTTATTGAATGATTTGCTGGTGTGCCCATTACTTTATTAATTTATTTTGCCTGTTTCTTCATTAATTAATTTATTTGTCAGTACTTACTGCTCTATGAATTTATTAGTTCACCAGTGGCTGCTGCTCCATTGATTTATTATTCACTTGTATGTCTGTCCTGTATGAATTGATTAATTTGCTGGTTCCATTGTTCTATGAATTTACTGATTCAGTCAGTTCCAGTGCTGTATTAATTTATCAATCACTGGTGCTTGCTCAGCTGTGCTTCAGTGCCCATTAGTGACCTTTTGTTGTCTCGAGTGAGTGCTCATGCATGTTGTGTCTATAGGGTGCGTGTTCTTGCTGTGATTGTAGTGTCAAAAACCTAACATATTTTGGTTTAATTTACATTCTCCATTTTATTCTATTAATTTTTAATCTCCCTGCCATTATAGTGGAGGCTGCTGTCATCTGCTGCTTTTGGATCTGTTGTGAAAACATCTTTGGGAATATAAAGATAAATCTTTTTGAAGACTGTACAGGTCTTGACTCTCCATGTGCAATGCCATGGGAGATTGGCTACTAATAAAATAAAACCTGTAGCTTTCTGCCCAAAACACTCAAACAAGACATTGATAATGCCTCAATGGTATCTGAAAGTTTGGAGAGTTCTAAACTGTGGGGTTGTATGTGGTCACATTGCTGATCTAAGCTGTTGTAACGAAGGGAAGCTGACATTTGTAATGGAGGAAGAGGAGGCCACTATGAGACTATCTCCCTGCATTGTGGGTACCCAGGGTTGTTACTGCCATTTCTAGAGGTCTACTGCCACTGTCTAGGGGTCTACTGCCATTGAATGGCGGAGAAGGCTCGAGGGGCCGTATGGCCTACTCCTGCTTGTATTTCTTATATGTTCTTATATATCCCTATTGTGGCCCTGGGACGTGTCGATGCCTGGGGCGAAAAGAGAGAAATCTGTTGGGTCCCGGGCCTGCGACACCCGTCCCCCCCCCCTCCACCCTCTCCTCCTCCATATACATGCAGCAAGCGGAGAAGGAGTAGCGCCGATTGGGGCGGTTAGGTGGTGGTATGCCTCACCACCCACATTTTCCATCAGTTTCCCCTGTAATCCCGCCACAACAACTACTTTGCTTTTGATTTTTTTTTTTATTCATTCATGGGTGTGGGCATCGCTGGCAAGACCTGCATTTATTGCCCATCCCTAATTGCCCTTGAGAAGGTGGTGGTGAGCAGTCCTTGGCTGCTGCTGGAGCAGTTTTTCCAGCTGGCTTTCTGGCACCATGATGGACATGTGGTTGAGGAGGTGGCGAGGGAGCAGACATGCTGACATCCTGAGAGAGGGCAACATGTGGTTGAGGAGGGGGCGAGGGAGCAGACATGCTGACATCCTGAGAGAGGGCAACATACACGCTATGTATACTTGCCATAGAGGGAGTGCAACGAAGGTTCATGAGATTGATTCCTGGGATGGCGGGACTGTCGTATGAGAAGAGATTGAGTAAACTAGGCCTGTATTCTCTTGAATTCAGAAGAATGAGAGGGGATCTCATTGAAGCGTACAAAATTATTACAGGGCTTGATAGGGTGGATGCTGAGAGACTGTTTCCCTTGGCTGGGGAGTCTAGAACCAGGGGCCACAGCCTCAGGATAAAGGGTAGGCCACTCAGGACTGAGATGAGAAGAAATTTCTTCACACAGAGGGTGGTGAATCTTTGGAATTTTCTACCCCAGAGGGCTGTGGAGGCTCAGTCATTGGGTATATTCAAAACAGAAGTCGATAGATTTCTGACTAGTAAAAGCATCAAGGGATATGGCGATAGGGCCAGTGGATGGAGTTGAGGCAGAAGATCAGCCATGATCTCATTGAATGGCGGAGCAGGTTCGAAGGGCCGAATGGCCTACTCCTGCTACTATTTCTTATGTTCTTATGTTCTAACATGTGCCACTACTGTGACACCACTGCCACTCCCATGGGGCTGTGGCTCATCACTCCCACTGATCTGCGGGAGAGCAGACTTGAGGAGATTAATGATGCCTTTAAAGCCCCTCTCCATGTGGTCTACCAACCTCTCCAAGGTGGTGCAGCTATTGGAGCCCAGAGACCTGGCTGGTGCCAACTTTTGCTGGCAGGTTTGAGACCGTGCGGCTCTTAGTTGGTCATCCAGTTAAAATGGCATGCATGTCCCATTGACATCATTAGGACATGACTTTACCATTTGAATTAGGCCCCTGCTCTTCTGGGGGTGGCGGCCTTTCATTGCCTGATTTCTGAAATGGGAGTGGGGCAGCAAACTCCCACCCCCTTCCATCTTAGCCTCCCGCCTGCACCGATCCCACCTTATATGATTTATGTGCTTTTGAACCTAATATAATACACCTTCTTCTTGCTCCCTAGTGCCTGAAGTTAGTGAGGTGGCTGTGTGCTGAATATCAGTTGGAGTCTTTTGGGACTGACATGACCCTCTATCTCTTTGAACTGGCTCCACCATGTGTGCCGCTATTAGGAGCTGCCTGATCCCACATGCTTCCTGGCATCTGTACATTTAGTGGAGGGAGATGGTAGATGGTCAGCTGAGGGAGACCATGTGCTGGCTGTTCAGACAGCAGGTTGCTATTCCTTCCATACCTCAACCACCACCACTTTTTCCTGCTCATTTGTGCATTGAGGGTCACTTGGTGCACCCCACCACAGTCCATAAAGGATTTTCCTGAGGTGAATGTATATGAACTGGCAGGTAGGAATGAGTGATGCTGGCTGCTTTAATGTTCCTGGGAGCTGCAGGGCAGTTGGCTACTGTGAAAGAATCCACAGGTTGTCAATAGGGATCAAGGGCACATTCAATAAAAATGTTCCTGTTGTATGCCTATAAAAAAAAGATATTATAATGGGGCTATGGAATGTGAACAGTGAATTGGGATTAGTTTTGGATGGTCTGGCAATGAGCTGTGTTGCATTGTGGGCTCCCTAAACCACATTGCTAAATTCTGGAAAATATAAAAGGATAAATACTAGAATTCTAGGAAGTTCAGACAACACTCTCAGAGCAATGAGACAAACAAAAGTCTCTTAGATCAGATACCCATTTGTGGCTGTTGCACATCAGTCAAGGCCACTGAATGAATGGGGTAAGTTGTTTGGCCAGATAAGGAATATCTGAGGTTGTCCTTCGAAAGCCATTTTCTTATCTGGTCTTGTTCAAAGGCTGGTTTTCAGATCAGTCTCTGACATAAGAACATAAGAATTAGGAGCAGGAGTCGGTCACACGGCCCCTCGAGCCTGCTCCGCCATTCAATAAGATCATGGCTGATCTTCCACCTCAACTCCACTTTCCCGCCTGATCTCCATATCCCTTGATTCCCCCTAGAGTCCAAAAATCTATCGATCTCAGCCTTGAATATACTCAACAATTCAGCATCCACAGCCCTTTGGGTAGAGAATTCCAAAGATTCACAACCCACTGAGTGAAGAAATTCCTCCTCATCTCAGTCTTAATTGGCCTACCCCTTATCCTGAGACTATGCCCCCTAGTTCTAGACTCTCCAGCCAGGGAAAACAACCTCTCAGCATCTTCCCTGTCAATCCCCCTCAGACATGTGTTTCAATGAGATCACCTCTCATTCTTCTAAACTCCAGAGAGTATAGGCCCAATCTACTCAATCTCTCCTCAGAGGACAACCCTTTCATCCCAGGAATCAATTTAGTGAACCTTTGTTGCACTGCCTCGAAGGCAAGTATATCCTTCCTCAGATAAGGAGACCAAAACTGTGCACAGTACTCCAGGTGTGGTCTCACCAAAGCCCTGTACAATTGTAGTAAGACTTCCTTACTCTTGCACTCCAACCCCCTTGCAATAAAAACCAACATGCCATTTGCCTTCCTAATTGCTTGCTGTACCTGTATGCTAACTCTCTGTGTTTCCTGTATGAGGACACCTAAATCTCTCTGAACACCAACATTTAATAGTTTCTCACCATTTAAAAAGTATTCTGTCTTTCTATTCTTCCTACCAAAGTGAATAACCTCACATTTCCTCACATTATAGTCCATCTTCCACCTTATTGCCCACTCACTTAACCTGTCTATATTCCTTTGCAGGCTCTTTGTGTCCTCCTCACAGCTCACTTTCCCACCTCGCTTTGTATCATCAGCAAACTTGGATACATTACACTCGGTCCCTTCATCTAAGTCATTAATATAAATTGTAAATAGCTGAAGCCCAATCACTGATCCTTGTGGCACCCCACTAGTTACAGCCTGCCAATCTGAAAATGAGCCGTTTATTCCTACCATGCTAATATATTACCCCCAACCCCATGAGCCCTTGCATAACAACCTTTTATGTGGCACCTTATCGAATATCTTTTGGAAATTCAAATACATTTTGGCCCGTATTTTCCGATCGGAGGCTTCCTGCGTGCGGAGGCCTCCGATCTGGAAAAAATCTACGCCCTTACCTGAGGGCTCCGGAGGTCCGGACATTTCCTCTCCTGGGCCTCGCATGCCTGAAACCGGCACTTGTGAGGTCCCTACAGGTATGTACACAGCTCGTACACACCCGTAGGGATCGGAAAATCCAGCCATTATATATGTTTCTGTTTATTGTGAATGACACCTAAAAGGGAATCTGCTGGCAAAATGAAGCACGTTGATCGCTCACACAGAAAATAGGCGGGACAAGGGGGATCTTGTGAAATTAAGTATGGAAAGAATAATGCATTTGACATGACATCAGAAAGTTCCAGTCTCTGAGAAGAGAAAGATTATAAAGTATAACAATACAGCAAGACAGTGTACAAATAAGGTTGGATACTCAACACAACCAAAGAGGGAAAGGATTGCCACGACTATGGATGGAGATTAATCCCACAAGCATCCACAGAGATGTATCCTAGTGTTCAAGCGGGAGGCACTACTACCCAATTCCAGCACAACTAGCTGTTTAGGAGTCCAACAATAAAGCAATTTTGCTCAGTTTGTATTGATCTTGGATGCTAAGTATAATCGTTATACTATATATAAAGCAGAACCCAGCTAATGCTGAGATATTGGATTATAGCCCAGTAATGTGAATAACTGTGAAGTAATGCATTTTGGGAGAAGAAACAAGGATTGGGACGATACACTGAATGGAAAGACACTGAAGGGTGTGGATGAACAAAGACCAATGGGTTCAAATACATCATTCCTCGATTGCAAGTGCATAAAGCCATAAAAACACAGAAAAACTGCATTTGGGGTTTTATAATAGGATCACAGAGTACAAGAGTAAAAGATAATGATGAATTTATACAGAACATAGTTAAAGTAATGTGTGCAGCTTTGAGTGTACCATTCTAGAAAGGACATTAAAGCTATAGAGACTGGACAGCGTAGATTCACCAGCACGTTGCCAGGGATGGGAAATTATAATTATGAAGAGAGAATTGATAAAACAGGACTATTTCCACTAAAGCAAAAATAGTCAAGAAGATATTTAGTAAAAGTTTTTTAAATTATGAAGAGTTTTCCTAGAGTGAATAGAGAAAGACTATTTCATCTAGTCGGGGAATCAGTGGTGAGTGGTCATCAAGTTAAAATGATCACTGAGACAGTGAAAAGTGAAGTTAGGAGAAATTTATTTACACAGCGAATTGATGCAGCATGGAATGCTTTGCCAAAGGGAATAGTTGAGGCAGAGAGCATTGCATGTTTTAAAAGAAAACTGGATAAATATTTGACACCGGCAACACCGGCATCTCCGCATCATAAATATTTGAAGCAGAGGAAGAGACAAGGCTATGGGGAGAGAGCGGGACAGTGGGATTCGTCATGGATCTAGCAAAGAGCTGATGGAAAAACTGGACTTCTTCTGTGCTGTAAACTTCTATGGTTCTATGCATGCGGATGTACTCACATTCAAACTTGCACCCGTTTGACATTAAAGCTTAGCAATTGTGGTTGATGTAATGGCTTACACTGGTAGTAATTGTGTGGCCAGGGTCAGGTACTGAACTCGTGCTTCTGACCCGCTGAATGCACTGCTCGCAAAACTGCAGGGTGTGTCAGCGGGTGGTGTGCTATCTCACAGAGACTGCATCCAGCTGATTATCAATGCAAGTCTGCTCATTAGTTCTCATAAATAGCACTTATGGAAGGAATTTGTCATTGAATTACTGTCATTTCCCTCGCTTGTACCGAAGTGTTCCCCACCTTTAGAGTATTAAGAGTGTTATTATTTGTGTCTTACCTTTTAATAAAGATTGAAGTTCTTTCATCAAACTCAGTTGTCTGCTGCACCTTTTGTCACAACCCCCAAATAAGTCCAAGGTCTAGAACCAAGGGAGTGGGAGCGATTCGAACCGCTCAGAAGTCAGAGGTGAAGCTGACACAAAACACCACCCCCTACAGTGGGCAGAACAGTGGCAAATGGAATTCAATCCGGAGGAGTGTGAGGTAATGCATTTGGGGAGGGCTAACAAGGAAAGGGAATACATATTAAATGGTAGGACACTGAGTAGCGTAGAGGTAAAAAGGGACCTTGGAGTGCATGTCCACAGATCCCTGAAGGTAGCAGGCCAGGTAGATAAGGTGGTTAAGAAGGCATATGGAATGCTTGCCTTTATTAGCCATGGCATAGAATACAAGAGCAGGGGGGTTATGCTTCAACTGTATAAAACACTAGTTAGGCCTCAGCTAGACTACTGCATGCAGTTCTGGTCACCACATTACAGGAAAGATGTGATTGCACTAGAGAGGGTACAGAGGAGATTTACAAGGATGTTGCCGGGAGTAGAGAATCTTAGCTATTAGGAAAGACTGGATAGGCTGGGTTTGTTTTCCTTGGAACAGAGGAGGCTGAGGGGAGATCTTATTGAGGTGTATAAAATTATGAGGGGCATAGATAAAGTGGATAGAAAGGACCTATTTCCCTTAGCAGAGGGGTCAAAAACCAGGGGGCACAGATTTAAAGTAATTGGTGGAAGGTTTAGAGGGGATTTGAGGGGAAATTTCTTCACCCAGAGGGTTGTGCGGGTCTGGAACTCACTGCCTGAAAGGGTGGTAGAGGCAGGAACCCTAACCACATTTAAAAAGTACTTGGATGTGCACTTGGAATGCTCTAACCTGCAGGGCTACGGACCAAGAGCTGGGAAGTGGGATTAGGCTGGATAGCTCTTTGTTGGCCGGCGCGGACACGCTGGGCAGAAATGGCATCCTTCCATGCTGTAACTTTCTATGATTCTATGCATGCAGTGTATTAATCTCACCCATTTCAAATGGACATTCAAGGCCAGGCAGGCTAAGCAGCAGAAGAGTCAATTTATTTTTTTCTGGCAGAGACTTATAAGCTTTGGGGATTGCCTTTAGTGGTCCCCAGTCACTTGATCTAATGGAGGAGGACAAAGAGAAGACAGGAATACCAGGAATATCAGAGGCAGATTGTTCATTCACACCAATATGCCACCTACAGGCTCAGACACAGCAACCTGGCAATGATTTAGAAGTACTACTGTTGCAGTTTCAGGTTCAGGGAGGAGGTAGTTACAGAGCTGCAGCGCTTCAAGAAGACATCCAGCATGGGATAACATTGCTGTGACATTTGTGACATACTTGGGGTAGCAACTTGACATAGAAAGTTGTTCTACTGCCTTACCGTGGCAGTTTTCTTAAGGTCTGCCACCTTGATCCATACTTTTGTCACCTCCAGACTCGACTATTGCGACATTCTCCTGTCCGACCTCCTATCCTGCACCCTCTGTAAACTTCAGCCCCTTGCCTATCCCGCACCAATTTCCACTCACCCATCACCCTGTCCTTGCTGACATACATTGGCTCTGGTTCCCCAATTTTAAATTCTAATCCTCATGTTGAAATTCCTTCATGGCCTTGCCTCGCCTTATTTCTGTAACCTCTTCGAGCCCTATAATCACCACCACCCCCCAGAGCTCTCTGTTCCTCTGATTTTGGCCTTTTGTGCATTCCACCCTCCCTTCACCCCACAATTGGTGGTCATGCCCAATGCGCTGGAATCCCTCCCTAAACTCCACCACCTCTCCAGCTCCCTCTCCTCCTTGAAAACCATCCTTAAAACCTAAATCCTTGACCAAGCTCTTGGTAACCCCTAATATCTCCTTCTTTGGCTCAATGCCCATTATTTGATTTTCTTTTATTCGTTCAGGGGATGTGGGCATCGCTGGCAAGGCCAACATTTATTGCCAATCCCTAATTGCTCTTGAGAAGGTGGTGGTGAGCTGCCTTCTTGAACCACTGCAATCTGTGCAGTGAAGGTACTCCCATAGTGCTGTTAGGGAGTGAGTTTCAGGATTTTGACCCAGTGACTATGAAGGAACGGCGATATAATTCCAAGTCAGAATGGTGTGGGACTTGGAGGGGAACTTGGAGGTAATGGTGTTCCCATGAGCCTGCTGCCCTAGTCCTTCTGGGTGGTAGAGGTCGCGGGTTTGGGAGGTGCTGTCGAAGAAGCCTTGGCAAGTTGCTGCTGTGCACCTTGTAGATGTTACACACTGCAGCCACGGTACGCCGGTGGTGGAGGGAATGAATGTTTAAGGTGGTGGATGGGGTGCCAATCAAGTGGGCTGTTTTGTCCTGGATGGTGTTGAGCATCTTGAGTGTAATTGGAGCTGCACTCATGCAGGCAAGTAGAGAGTACTCCATCACACTCCTTGCTTGTGCCTTGTAGATGGTGGAAAGGCTTTGGGGAGTGAGGAGGTGAGACACTTGCTTCAGAATACCCAGCCTCTGACCTGCTCTTGCAGCCACAGTATTTATGTGGCTGGTCCAGTTAAGTTTCTGGTCAATGCTGACCCCCAGGATGTTGATGGTGGGGCTTTGACTATGGTAATGCCGTTGAATGCCAAGGGACGGTGGTTAGACTCTCTCTTGTTGGAGATAGTCATTGCCTGGTATTTCTGTGGCGCGAAAGTTACTTGCCACTTATCAGCCCAAGCCTGAATGTCGTCCAGGACTTTTGCATGCGGGCACGCACTGCTTTATTATCTGAGGAGTTGCGAATGGAACTGAACACTGTGCAATCATCAACAAACATCCCCACTTCTGACCTTATGATGGAGGGTAGGTCATTGATGAAGCAACTGAAGATGGTTGGGCCTAGGACACTACCCTGAGGAACTCCTGCAATGATGTCCTGGGGCTGAGATGTTTGGCCTCCAACAACTACAACCATCTTCCTTTGTGCCCAGTCAGTGGAGAGTTTTCCCCCTGATTCCCATTTACTTCAATATTACTAGGACTCCTTGATGCCACACTCGGTCAAATGCTGCCTTGATGCCAAGGGCAGACACTCTATCCTCACCTCTGGAATTCAGCCCTTTTGTCCATGTTTAAACCAAGGCTGTAATGGGGTCTGGAGCCGAGTGGTCCTGGTGGAACCCAAACTGAGCATCAGTGAGCAGGTTATTGGTAAGTAAGTGCCACTTTATAGCACTATCGACGACACCTTCCAGCACTTTGCTGATGATTGAGAGTAGCTCATGGAATCATAAAATCACAGAATGGTTACAGCACATAAGGAGGCCATTCGGCCCATTGAGTCTGTGCCGGCTCTCTGCAAGAGCACTTCAGCTAGTCCCATTCCCCCGCCCTTTCCCTGTCGCCCTGCAAATTTTTTCCTTCAGGTACTTATCCAATTCTCATTTGAAAGCCACAATTTAGTCTGCCTCCACCACCCTTTCAGGCAGTGCATTCCAGATCCTAACCACTCGCTGCGTAAAAAAGTTTTCCCTCTTGTTGCCTTTGGTTCTTATGCCAATCACCTTAAATCTGTGTCTTCTGGTTCTCGACCCTTCTGCCAATGGGAACAGTTTCTCTCTTTTTACTCTGTCTAGACACATTATGATTTTGAACACCTCCATCAAATCTCCTCTCAACCTTCTCTGCTCTAAGGAGAACAGTTGAAGCTTCAAGCATAAAAATGGGCATTTTTGTTGGGACTATATAAAGTGGAAAAGGGAAGATGTTTCATCAGGCAGGAAAAGAAAGCAGGACTCCGTTGTCCATTTGATGCTTCTGAATGAGAGCTAGATTGTGACAAAGACACCGAAGTAGAGACTGGTCCATGCTGTTTGAGGCAGATGTTGATATCAGCTGGGATAACAAATTGAACAATGCTGAAGTAATATTTTTATGCAATAACAGAAGTATGTTACAGCATGAATACTATGATGGGTAGGACAAGTGTGCTATATGGTTGAAGATCCATTCTCTTCCACAGGTGGTGGAATATGTCCCATCTCGGGAATACCAAAGCTTAGATGGTGGAAGACTTGAATAAAAGACTGAAAGCAAACTTTGAAACAACCCCATATCCTCACCATCACCAACACTGCCTACTTCCACTTCTGTAACATCGTCCATCTCCGCCAGACCTCAGCTCATCTGCTGCTGAAACCCTTATCCATGCCTTTGTTACCTCTAGGCTCAACTATTCCAATGCTCTCCTGGTCAGCCTCCCATCTTTCACCCTTCGTAAACTTGAGCTCATCCAAAATCTGTTGCTCATATCCTAACTCGCACCAAGTCCCATTCACTCCTTCACCCATGTGCTCGCTGACCTACATTGGCTCCCGGTCCGGCAACGCCCCGATTTAAAAATTCTCATCCATGTTTTCAAATCCCTCCATGGCCTCACCCCTCCCTACCTATGTAACCTATTCCAGCCCTTTAACCAACCGAGATCCCTGCACGCCTCCAATTTTGACATCTTGCGCATCCCCGACTTTCATTGCTCCATCGTGCCTTTAGCTGCCTGGGCCCTAAGCTCTTGAATTCCCTCTCTGCCTCTCTACCTCATTCCTCCTTTAAGAAGATCCTTAAAACCTTCCTCTCACCTGTCCTAATATCTCCTTATGTGGCTCAGTATCAAATTTTGTTTGATAATCGTCCTGTGAAGCGCCTTGGGATGTTTTACGACGTTAAAGGCGCTATATAAATGCAAGTTGTTGTTGTGGTTGTCTTAAGCAGATAAGCCAATGAATAGCTGAGCCATACAGATCAGAAAGGTTCCAAATTTGAACCTCAATCTGTGCTGCACTATTAAAAGAGCATGTGTGTATGCTGAGTGATGACATGATTGGGCTTGGCTGTGATGATCCCTACCACCAAATAATTGCTGATATTCAAGCATGGATTTTCCTCAGCAATGTGATTGTCACCAGAGGTGTGGCGGAGCAGAATGTCTGCCTGCCTGGTTGCACTAGTGGATTTTCTGGGGGTGAGCTGAAGTAAAATATTGTGGGCAAGCTCCAGCTATTGGAAACACCTACCATTGGTAACTCACCCAGCTTCTGGGGGTGCGAAATAGCATGCTGCTGCAGGATTTAGATGCTTGCAGCAAATTAAAGGGCCGACATCATCAGAAGACTTTTTGCTGGAAGCCACAAGTTTGTTTGGAAACCTTCAGACAGGTCTGCTGCAGGCACGGGTGCTGATGTGGAAGTTGTTCTGCAGTAAGTCAGGTACAAGAGGGAGAAACCTTTTGGCACTGATAGGTGCTGGGCGCTAAGGAGAGCAGCAGCAAAAAAGTGGAAGGAGATTGCCAGGGCAGTCAGTGCCAATTCCAATATTTCGAACATAGACATTCATTACCACTTCCTCCTCACTGTCATAAATTGCTTCAAGAGCTTATTACTAATGCCCATGAGGTAGCATGGTGCCCTTTACTCGTATTATTATATGCAAAAGCACTGTGGGAGTACCTTCACCACACGGACTGCAGTGGTTCAAGAAGGTGGCTCACCACCACCTTCTCAAGGGAAACTGGAGATGGGCAATAAATGCTGGCCTTGCCAGCGATGCCCACATCCCATGAATGAATTTAAAAAATCACCCCACTAAATGCCTCACATGGAATGGAATTGTTTGTTTCATCTGCCTATCAGCACCCCATTATGGGCTGCATGCAGACAACAAGGTTTTGCTGCATCTTATAATTGCTAATGTGAATTTGGTCATTTTGCCTTCTTTTTCTAGGGCAGGATAGCCCACTACAGCCATTAGGGACAGGTGGTGAACCTCAATTCTCTGCCCTGTCATCCCCTACGAGGAGCTAGCATTGGATCTCCTGGGCAGGTAGAGGTAGATGGTGAGAAGGAAGTAGGAGAGCAGAAGCTGGCTGCAGGTCATACTGACATTCTGCTTTTCTTTCTCCTCCTCCTAATGTACCCTGGACTACCTCTCAGCAAACTCCTTCTAATGAAAGTCTCATGTGAACTCTACTCCTCAGCAACCCATTGTAAGCTCTCTTCCTCTTATAGATATGCCTGAGGAAGAAGAAGCAGTTGAAGGAAAACAAAGAACCAGGCCCTTCTCCTTGGTCCTGACAGCGCTTTTTGTACGTACTGTTAATCATTCTGGTCCACCCAAGCACCAGCTCAGTGTCATCCATTGGTGTGGTGGGGTGGCGGGCGTGTGGGGGGTGGTTATAGTCTTTAGAGAATAAACCAGAAAGGAGTGTGCAGTGTTATACACAAAGCATGAGTGGGAAGGCGTTGCTGGGGTGGTACATGAGGAGGAAGATATTGTTGCCGGAGGATCAGGGTATGTTGCCCCATCCACCACCTTAAACATTCACTTCCTCCTCCACCGGCGTACCGTGGCTGCAGTGTGTACCATCTACAAGATGCACTGCAGCAACTCGCCAAGGTTTCTTTGAAAGCACCTCCCAAACCCACGATCTCTACCACCTAGAAGGACAAGGCAGCAGGTGCATGGAAAGACCACCACTTCCAAGTTCCCCTCCAAGTCACACACCATCCTGATTTGGTAATATATCGCCGTTCCTTCATCGTCGCTGGGTCAAAATCCTGGAACTCCCTCCCTAACAGCACTGTGGGATACCTTCACCACACGGACAGCAGTGGTTCAAGAAGGTGGCTCACCACCACCTTCTCAAGGGCAACTAGGGATGGGCAATAAATGCTGGGTTTGCCAGTGACGCCCAGATCCTATGAACGAATATAAAAAAAAGCTAAATCACATTCAGAACACCTTGAAAATTAGAGACTAAATCCAAAAAGGTCTGATTTGGGTGAAATTTGAATATTTGGTGAAAGAACTTGACATGGTTCAGTTCAGGATTCTGAGGGGTAAAAATTCAGTTGGTTGCGCCTCCCGTTAGCGCCTTAAGAGGGCGCTAATGGGGCGCAAAGCCGCTAACGCCCGGGCGCAGCGATGTTTGCGCCGTTCAGGAACTTAACTAGAGATTGTGCGGCGGCGCTAAACTTTACCGCTGCGACCACCTGCGCGCGCAGATTGTGACGTCATTCCATGGTGCAACGCCCTTGTGGTGCCCCGGAGGGGAAATTGAGTGGCGCCCCCTGCCTTACCGCCTGGCGCATCCAACGACCGGAAGACTGGAACGCTATCAATCGCTGTGGGGCTGGGGGGGGTGCTATTTAAAGGGGGCCTCTTCCTGTCTTTTTCTGTGGTGGACATTTTTGCACCACTCGTTCTGAGAGAGAGAGAGAGATTCGGAGAGAGAGAAAGAGAGACTTCTGCATTGACTCGACGCTTTGTGAGGTAGTTTTGCCTGCTGATCCTAACTTCGCTAGTACTTTAGTTGCTGTCCTTCATTACTTTGCTTGCAAAGAGACTATGGGGGCTGCACTGATTGGGGGCGTCGTCCTGCTCCAGCTGAATCGGAGGATACAGAGACGCAGAGAGAGAGTGGCAATGATGGCCAGACGGAGGAGGGCCAACAGGCGTATGTACAGGAGAGCTTACCCTCCCAGGGTATATCGTGAACAGCTCTCCTACCTTCATATGTCTGAGGAGCTGTGTTTGCGAAGGCTGCGATTCAGCAAGGAGGTGGTCACTGAGCTCTGCCACCTGCTGCAGCCAGATCTGCAGCCTCAACTGAGGTCCAGGACGTCTCTGTCGGTGGCAGTGAAGGTCACAGTGGCTCTCAACTTCTACGCTACTGGCTCATTTCAAGCTGCTGCTGGGGACCTCGCCAATATCTCCCAGTTCGCGGTGCATTGCTGCATCCGGCAGGTCACAAATGCCCTCTTTAAAAGGAGACGAGAGTTCATCTCTTTCCCCATGACCCCAGACAAGCAGCGTGACCGCGCTCTGGGCTTTGCGAGGGTAGCGGGCTTCCCCATGGTGCAGGGCGCCATTGACTGCACGCATGTGGCTTTGCGTGCTCCGCATGAGAATGCCGAGGAATTCCGGAACAGAAAGGGGTTCCATTCCTTGAATGTTCAGTTGGTCTGTGACCACAGACAGCTGATACTCGCTGTCAATGCCCACTATCCTGGCAGCTGCCACGATGCTTTTATCCTGCGCCAGACTACTGTGGCAGAACTTTTCGAGGCACCGCATCAGCCAGTTGGTTGGCTTCTCGGGGACAAGGGGTATGCATTGAGCACCTGGCTGATGACACCGCTCCGTACGCCCAACACCCCTGCTGAGCTGCGGTACAATGAGAGCCATCAAGCTACCAGGAACATAATTGAGCGCACAATCGGCGTGCTGAAGCAACGGTTCCGCTGTCTCGACCATTCTGGAGGAGCCCTGCAGTACTCGCCTGAGCGAGTATCCAACTTCGTAGTTGTGTGCTGCATGTTGCATAACATGGCAATCCTCAGGACCCAGCCAATGCCACCAGGCCTTGGAGCACCACCAGAGGAGGAGGAGGAAGAGGAGGAAGAGGACGAGGAGGATGATCATCAGCAGCACCAAGGCGGGAGGGCGGCCCACAATGGTGAAACTGCAAGGGCCGTCCGTCAACGGCTGATAGCAAGCCGCTTCTAGGGCCCCTGCTGTGGAAATGGCTTCTGCCATTGCTAACAACATCAATGAACCCAGCACGCAACCCCTAAGCCGGCCAAGGCACCAATAATTCCAACCACCAACCATGTATATTTTGAATACAGAAACTTATTTATTTTACAAACTCTGTGTGTGTCAATTCCTCATGACAAACTCATAGAAATAAACACAAAAAAACAGTCAATAACATAACTGGTTCTCACAACCTGGAGATAATGTCCAAAACACTAAACAAAAGTTGGACCATGAACCTCGACCTTTAATAAAAAAATGACCAGCATTTTGTCACACCTCCTACTTTTTGCCCTTCGAGGGTGATCTCCTTCCCTTGCGCACTTCCCCCCTTCTAACCCTACTGCTCCTCCGTAATGGGACCTCAGTGGCTGCAGCAAGGCTGGTGGAAGGCTGCTGCTCGTCAGACCCTGACACTGCAGATGCCCCTGAAGGACGGCCTCGACCAGTTCTGGGCCTGGAGGGCCCGGCTGCAGACTGCATCAACTCTGCATGGGCGGCAGCAGTCTGTCCTACAGGCGGTGGCAAGTGCAGTGGAGAAGTGACAGTGTTGGCAGCAGGAATGCTGTCATCGTGAGAGAGGACAGCAACTCCCTGCTCGCCCGACACACTGGCACTCCCACGGGGCAGCACTTCAGCATCCGGAGCAATCTGCTGGAGAACAGATTGCTGGCCTGCTGCGGCGCGGTGACAGCCCCGGGGACATGTGAACGAACCATCGAGGTTGGCAGCAGTCTGTGCTCGCGTGGCCTCAATCTGAGTCTGCATGAGAGCAGTCAGAGATGGGATCACGGCAGCCAGTGACTGAATTGCAGCACTAAGCGTTAGTGTGGCATCCGCCTGTGCTACAGCGAAGTGCTCCACACTCCTTGCCAGTGACTCAATGCATTTGGGCACCCTTCCCACTGCACCCATGAGCTCAGTGTGCATGCCCACTGCCTGGGTGTTCATTTCTGCGATCAGCCGCTCCTCCTCTGCGTCCATTGCAGTAGGAGTGTCTGGCATACTCTCCCTCTGGGGAGAAGGTCCCCGTTCTTCCCTACCCCCATGGCGTTGCTGCAGCCCGCTGGGTCCTGGAGCTTCACCCTCATCAGACCCTTCCCCCCTGCTCCCCTCCAGGGAAGGCGTGTTCCCAGTGTGGGCATGGGCTTCCTCGGGAGAGGGTGGCACTGATGCTCCGGCTTCCTCTTCCTCCTCGGCTGCAGCTTTACTCCCAGTGGCAGCTTCAGGGCCCGTCTCCTCAGCTGGTGAATCACCATCTGAAAGCAGGGAGGTACAAGAGTGGCTTTAGCGTGAGGACAGGGTGGCAGTAAGGGAGGAATAAGTGCAGCGAGTTAGCAAGTTGGATTGAAAGTGTCAAAGGCTGGTGTTGTGAGGGACAAGTGGAAGGACAGAGGACAAAAAGGTGATGACCTTACCATTGCTGTCCAGAACGGGGTCGGCGTCTCCAGTGGCGACGGGACCGATCACCCGGCTTGCCACAATCCTGTGGACGCGCTCCTCAAGATCGCTGAGGGGTTGCAGCTGAGGCCGCCCTCCACCTGTCCGTTGCTGCTGTCTCCGATTATGCGCCAGCTTGGCCTGTAAGAAAAAGGACAGCATCTGAGTAAATATACAGCCATGGTCTTGCCTGATGTGCCTCCCATAGGTGAATAGCCCTTACTGTATGCAGCCATGGTCTTGCCTGATGTGCCTCCCATAGGTGAATAGCCCTTACTGTATGCAGCCATGGGCTTGCCTGATGTGCCTCCCATAGGTGAATAGCCCTTACTGTATGCAAAGTGTGGAATGTGTGTGTGTGTTTGATGAAAGGGCCATAGGTGTTGGATGAGTGTTGTGCATTGGGGTTTTAAGACCCTCTGGCCATAGAGTGAGGTTGAGATGGAGGGATGGAGAGGTATTGAGAAAAAGCCACTCACCCTGACGACCCGAGTGAGGTCGTTGAACTTTTTGCGGCATTGAGTATGGGTCCTGGGCACCATGCTCCTGGAGGAGACGCTCTGAGCCACCTCCCTCCACACTCTTCTGTACTCGCGTGGCAAAGGCCTCCTGCCACTCTCAGGGAAGAGTATACATCTTCTGCGCTCCACCGCGCCAACCAGAGCATCCAAGGCCCGCTCGGTGAAGTGATGAGCTCGTTCTCTCACCCTCTCCATCCTTGGCAGCAAAATGGATTCACAGGTCTCTCCAGGCCGAGATTCAAGGTTGCAATGAGCAGGGTGTGGCTGGGGAGCAAGTTGGCCCCCCCCGCTTTAAGAAGTGGCCGGCGCCAGTGTGTCTGTGTTCCCTCGCTAACTGGCAGCAGCTGCGCTGCGCTCGCGCGCTGAGTTAGCGCCTCACTGCTCGGCCTTTGCGCCTTAAGACAGGTGTGCAGCGCCTGATTTAGCGCTCCACTCACCTCCCGGGGCGGTAAAAGTGAAGTTTCCAGTCAGTGGCGATAATTAGCGCCAGGCGCTAATATTTGCGTCCAGACGATATTTGCGCCCCAAATGGGGCGCGACCTAATTTTTCCCCCTGAGTTTTTAGTTGGGTTTGGGCTTTGCTCCTATGTGCCTTTTCCATCCCCCTCATCATTTAATTATTCCTTCCCCCCCCCCGTCCCCAGTTTAGTTCCCTTGCACAATGCATTGTCTGCAAACTGAGAATGCAGGCAGTGAAACTTCTCCCAGTTCCTCAGATCAGGAGCTTGCTTCCTACTGTGCTTATATTTAAAAGTACCTTGCTACAAATTAGTGTACTTATGAGAATTTTCCTTTTAAATTACCGAAAGTTGGCACACCAACTATTTAAATGTTTTATTTAGCTGACATAGCAAGGCTAAAAAATATCGGCCCATATTTTCCGACCCCCACGGGTGTGTACGAGGTGTGTACGCGCCCATAGGGGCTGCGCAAGTTCCGGGTTTAGGCATGCGAAGCGCATGCACTGAAACCCGGAACTTGCGATCTGTCAAGAATTCTCTTGACAGATCCAACGCATGCCCAAGAAAAGTGCCTCTGCGGGTGGAGAGTTGCAATATTTGCTCAACTTCCGTCCACTGAAAGGCCGTAGAATTCTTACGTCTGGTAAAAGCATAAGCGTTTTTAAAAATAGAAAAATAAGATTTTATCACTCACTTATAAATTAAAAACCCTGTCCAATAAGGTAAGTTTATATTAAGCACCGTTAAAAAATATATTTTTAAAAATTTCAAAAAATAAAATTTTTGTTTAAGATATTTAATTAAATGCCATTTTCATTAATTTTATATATGTAATGGTTTTTCTTTATTTATTTCAGTGTGTTGGTACATTTTTGTAGTCATCCCCGTACGGAACTGTCAAAAGTATGAAGGGGCATTCCCTTCTTCCATTAGTTGAGCTGGCCCACGTGATCCCAGGGGCGCTTGCGAACCGCATGCACCCCTGGGATACGTGGGCCTCTGCGCAGTTCCAAGAGGAGAGGCTCAGGATCGGAAGCCTCCTTATCTCCGCGACCAGCAGGTAGGTTCGTAGATTTTTTGCTGATCGGAGGCATCTGCCCGCAGGAAGCCTCCGATCAGAAATTCAGGGCTGGGCAAAAATAGATCAGCTGTTTGTACCAAGGTCAAATTGGACCATTTCCCTTGTGATGTGTTGATAAGAAAATAACAAGCAATTTGATAGTGTTATAAGTTACAGACTTTATTGTGCAGTGCAGGGATTATAATAGAATTTGTTGCAAATTTTCTCTTCCCTTGCCATTCAGAGTACTTTGTTTTTCATGCCTTGGTATAAAGTACAGTGATGAAAGAAAGAATGGTGGGTGGAAGGGGGAGCGCACAATCATAATGGAGCTAGTTCAATTTTCCTTTCCTTTAAATTAATGGAAGTAAAATTAGGCAGGCTGCATTATAGGTGTGCAACCCTCCTCTCTCAATTTTCCTCTCTGCACTGCACCCAGGTACCATTTTATGCCCAGAGGTTAAAAACAAAAATCTGACTGTTTAACTTTAAATTTTCACTTATGCAACAAAGTGAAAGAGATTACAGTTTGCAATAGGACTTTAAAACAGCAAACGTGATTAATCCATATAAGGAAAGATAAAAAGACGAGTGTACTTTCCGGTTAAGATACTCTGGGGCCCATTTTTGGTGCGCAGTTTCAGTACTGCCAGATTTCTCCAACCTGTCCCTGGTCTGTCATTTTCTACTGGGTGCCACATCAGCAGTAATGTTGTAGAGTAATGTAATGGAGTAGAGTTGCTGTTAATATCCAGTGTAGAAAAGGATAAGCAAACAGCCTGTAATACTGAATTGGCCAATTATAAAAACAAATTATCACTCTTGATTTGGAGACTTATTCCCAGCAGGTTAGAAGTGCAGCAATGTGGATTCCCTGAATTCAGGGGCCATTTTCTATATATTCTTGGGAAAAATATTAGCATTTGGATTGGATGCCTCACGTTCTCCTGCCCACTGGTGGCATGCCTCACTTCAGGCATTAAAATTGCTGAATTCTATTAAATATTCTAATAATAGGATTAGATAGCAGCAGCAGAGACTATGGCTAATTTATGCCAATGCTAAGAATTACAGATGCCAATCAGAAATGTCCACTCTTAGTTTGTCCAGGATAACAACAGGATATTTACATTTAAAAATGTGCTTCAAAAGAGGCTGGTCTGTAAAGTCGTGCCACAAAAATAACTGACTGGGCTGTAAGGTCCTTTCTATCTTGCCACTGTAACCGTCCTAACACACTGCCACAGGATGCCTACAGTCATATGAAAGATTTAATTTAATTCTACTGTGATGCGTACACAATTATTTGCTTCCAGTAAATAAAAACAGATTTCAGCTTCTCCGCTGGCACAGTGGGTAAATGCAACATTAGCATGGTACTGAAATATATAGAGCAGAAAGATCCCAGGTTCAGTCTCTGGTCTGTGTTAGAATCATAGAATGGTTACAGTACAGAAGGAGGCCATTTGGCCCGTCGAGCCCGTGCCGGCTCTCTGCAAGAGCACTTCAGCTAGTCCCACTCCACCGCCCTTTCCCTGTAGCCCTGCAAATTTTTTTCCTTCCGGTAATTATCCAATTCCCTTTTGAAAGCCACGATTGAATCTGCCTCCACCGTCCTTTCAAGCAGTGCATTCCAGATCCTAACCACTCGCTGTGTAAAAAGGTTTTTCCTCATGTCGCCTTTGGTTCTTTTGCCAATCACCTTAAATCTGTGAAATCTGTGTCCTCTAGTTCTCGACCCTTCTGCCAATGGGAACAGTTTCTCTCTACCTACTCTGTCTAGACCCCTCATGATTTTGAACACCTCTATCAAGTCTCCTCTCAACCTTTTCTGCTCTAAGGAGAACAACCCCAGCTTCTCCAGTCTATTCACGTAACTGAAGTCCCTCATCCCTGGAATCATTCTCGTAAATCTTTTCTGCACCCTCTCTAAGGCCTTCACATCCTTCCTAAAGTGCGGTACCCAGAATTGGACACAGTACTCCAGTTGAGGTTCAGCAGCATGAGCTCAGCCTGTCTTCATTTCTAATGGATGGTACACACCCCAAATGTCATAACCTGATTTTTCTCTTTACAGGTGCTGGCTGACCTGCTGTGTATTTCCAGAATTTTCTGTTTTTATTTTATGCTTCGGATTGAGTGAAACAACACTACAAAGCTCTGTTAGTCATGGTGTATTGCTGCCTATCAAGATGTAGTCTTCGGGAGTAGAATTCCTAAATATTTAGGTATTAGGCTTGAGAGTGCACAACAACTTTATAAGAACCTAAATGCACCTTGCCTTTTCTTTAAATCAGTATTTTATTTCCAGGCTTCAGTTCTCTTGGTCTTGTTCTTTGACTGCGGAGAGTACACAAAAAAAGCCATTGAATTTTTTTCTACATAGTTTCACTTCTGCAGGTGGCCAGAGGCTACAATGATAAGAGAAACCTGAAATCAGCAGCTGCAGCAACAGTTAGATTCTCAGCTGGCAACACCTTGGGCTAAAAATTCGATTAGGCACAAAAACGGGCGCAGTGATTGTGGTGCGCGAGCGGCCCATGCCTGTTTAACACGACCTTAGTGCTGCCTGCTAATTACCATGATTGTTGCATGCAGCCCAATGCTGAGCGCGCTGCTGAGTGGCTGAGTGCTCAGCATTGGGCTAGCTCTACTTAAAGCTCGCCTCCACTTCCTCAAGGCAGTCTGCTCCTCTTAAAGGGAACTGCTTGTGAAGGCAACTGTGAGTGAATAATGGCTCAACAGGGCAGAGAAAGGGCACCAAGGTTCTCCGACGCAGCACTAGAGGCCTTACTGCAGGAGGTAGAAAGGAGGAGACAGGTCCTCTATCTGTAGGGAGCCAGGGGGTCCTCTACACGCAGTGAAAGCAGATAGCCGAAGCGGTCACTGCCAGCTGTCTTGCCCCAAGGACCTGGATCCAGTGCCGAAAGAAGTTCAATGACCTCTCACGACTGGCCAAGGTCAGTGATTGCATCTTCAAAAGCGGTCTCCTAACAACTGCACCACTAGACTCACACACTGAGACTCACACACTGCTCAACGCACGACCCCCCCATCACTCACCTAGCAACAATCTCTATCAATCACGACTCATACCTCACAGCTTCCCCTCACCCTCACCCACTTACCACTGCTGCAAGCCTCATCCCCACATCTCACACCTTGCACACACTGCCAGCTATTCATCCCTGACAGGCACATCACCCAAACATATTGCATCACATTCACTGACACACTTCCCTTTCTCTTGCAGGACAAGGTGGCTCATAACCGGCGGCAGCAGGATCTAACCGGCAGGGGACAGGTGCGTCTGCATGAACTGACCCCCACGGAGGAGACGGTGCTGGAGATAATTGGAGCGGCCATCGCTGAGCCCATGGTGAGCGGCGAGGCTGAAACCATTTAAGATGACATGTTCATATCTAATCCTCCTTCTCACATCCCATTCCCCCTCATCCCACAATCTCTTCTCATTTACAAGCTGCTGATGGTGTAAGCATGCTCATCTTGCTTTCCCCCCCCTCCTCTCACCACAACCCTACCCTTGTGCCTTTCTCCTTTCAGATACCTGCGAGATGTTTGCTATGTCGCATGTTCCAGCCTGGAAGGATCGGCTGGCAAAAGAATTCATGGCCACGGTTACCTTGAGAGCCACTGGCAGAGCCATCGTCACCCTGCTCTAAGGCTCCAGATCTGGTTGCAAGAGGTGGCTGAGTTCTGTGACCACCTCCTTGGTGAGGCAGAGCCGCCAAACACACTGCTCCTGGCTTAGGTGCAGGTAGGAGAAGTGCTCCCTGAAGATCCTAGGTGGGTAGGGCCTCCTGCTGAGAGCCCTCCTCTTCCTCCCTCTGTCTTATTTGCTGCCTCTGCTCCATCTCCCTGTCATGCTGCAGTGCAAGGAGGACTGTAACGAGAGCCCCCATGACTGGGAGCAAGTGGTGTACTCAGAGGCCTTTCAGCAGCAGCCAATGGATTCCCAACGTCCAGCAGCACTTCCTGCACACTTCAACAACTTTTGAAATCTCTTACAGCAACCCAGTTCTCCTACAAACTCTGCAAGAAACAGTACAAAAGCAATAAGCAACTTACCTGCAAGTTGGATGTATCCCTTTTAGTAGTACTGGTGGGGGGTGCCTCGTGCAGCTGAACGCATGTGCGTGTTTAGGAGAGGGCATTGAATGGAGCAGTAATATCGAAAATGGCAGGTCGTGCGTCAAATCAGCGTCGCACTATCTGCCTACTCTGCATGCTGCCGGCGTACGCACGTTCTGCCTGTGCTATTGCCCTCACCAAGATGGCCGTGCCGGAAGTCGGCGGAAGCTCGGTGGACACCATTTAAAAAAAACAGCCAAAAGTTATGGAAGTGAATTTCGCGGCCCTTGTTTACACTGCCTAGTGCCTGGCTGTGAATCGAGCTGGTAAATTTTAAAGGACGCAATGTACAATCATGGAATTCCGTGGGAGTGTTGGAAAACGGGACAGAACCTGAGTCCGCCAGATTTCTGCTCCTTCTGAAGTGCACAGCAAATTGTGATCCAGGGAGCACGAGCACTACTCCTGCCCACCCCACCCCCACCCTTACACCCTGGCATCTGTTTGAGGGTGTTCCTGCGCTACGCTGGGAATCCCCCCAGATATGACTATCATTGGCCTAGCAGAATCAGCAGGCATAGTTTCCAGTCTGAGCCTAAAGTAGGCCCTGCAGTCACCAAAGGGAGATTAGTAAGTACCACTTTTGTTGTTTTAGCTTGAGACGCCTCTGACTCCCTCTCTTGGAGCGGCAGGGTGCCGTTCGAAGACTACACTGGCTTCACGAAGCGGGTGCCCCTACTGCGCATCTACAGGTTTTGGTGATCATCCCTATTATTTCAATGACCCCCATCTCCAAGTCACTGCTGGAATCTCTAGATTACAACGTTCTGAGAGTAAGGTTGAGAACATCCACATTGCCAAAAGAATTACAAAAAATTAAGCTTAAACTTACATTTATAAAATGACCGAGAGATCCAACTGATCCTGTGAGAATTTTAAAATGAGGTTTTGTACCATGCTAGTGTTATATCCAAGTAACCAAATTGGTGTGACATGTCTCCTCCAGGACGGCTCACATCTCTCCCCTTCAGAGTTTCATCAGGAGCTGACTCCAGGGTGATATTGTCACTTTGTCTCGTTTTGCACCCTAAAGTAGCAACAAGAAGCAACTGTCAGCACTTAGGAAAGACAGCCAGCTTGTTCAGGATAAGAACAGTTAGTCACCTTGCTTACGCTGATGAGTGTCTTACAAATAACAAAAGAAGCTGTAAGTTTTGGGTATACGATAACAATTTTTGGATGAAGAAGCATTTAAAAAACCTTTTTGTTTGTGTGAGGAGAGATGAAAGCCAGAAGCATCATGTGGCATTTTCATTGCAACAACATTGGAGTTGAATTTTTGTGGAGGTTTTTTTTGATATATGTTCATTTATGGGATGTGGGCGTTGCTGGCAAGGCCAGCATTTATTGCCCATCCCTAATTGCCCTTGAGAAAGTGGTGGTGAGCCGCCTTCTTAAACCACTGCAGTCCTTGAGGTGAAGGTACTCCCACAGTGCTGTTAGGGATGCAATTCCAGAATTTTTACCCAGCGACGATGGTGTGTGTCTTGGAGGGAAACATGCAGGTGGTGGTGTTCCCATGTGCCTGCTGCCTTTGTCCTTCTAGCTGGTAGAGGTCACAGGTCGCAGGTCCTGATTGTCCACTATAACTTTGCAGAAGTTCAGCAGAAACCCCAGAGAAGCAGCATAAACGGCCAGAGTTATGGTGGATGATCAAGAACATTCCTGCAGGAATTCACCCCCAATATGTCCAAGCAACACAGTGATGCAATTCAAAACTATTTATGTCATCAAGATGTGTATTTAGAAATAAACATAAAAGAGTTTTCCAACAAATTTTCTATGAAAATGCCCATATCCAAACTTACACCAAGTCTCTATGCTTGCTGACCTACATTGACTCCCAGTACAGCAATGGCTCAAATTAAAAATTCTTATTCTTGTGTTCAAATCCCTCCATAGCCTCACCTCTCCCTATCTTTTGGAGCTAGAAGGAGCAGTAGTACAGAATTTATTATTTGCAGAATTCCGGATCAGTTGGGGTTTATAAGGAATTGACTTAGGAGGTCAACAAGGAGACCAATGGAGAAGTTAATCTTCCAGGTGATGAAGGTGTAGGTGGTGAGGTGAGGTAGGTATCTAGGTGGGCAATGTTCTGTAGATGGAAGTAAGCAGTCTTGCTGATTGACTGGAATGTTGGGTTTCAAGTTCAATTTAGGGTTGAGGAGGTCACTGAGGTTACGCACCTTCAGTTTCACTCTGAGTCAGCAGCTGCAGAGGAAAATTGAATCAACATCTGGTACACCCCATTTTTCCTCTGTACGAATTTCTGCTGGAAGTTAGGGCATGTGCAGGAAGCGCTTGCTCCTTTCTAAGCAGACATAGTCAAATGCTGCTGTAACGATAGGATGATTCCGACATTAGAATTCCCAACATTGACATTCCAGTAAGACTGAACGCAATGCATGCCTGTATGAAGCAGGGTACTTGCTTACTAGGATCAGGTGATCCTGGTGGAAATGAGCTCTAAAGGGATAGTAATTCGAGAATGTTTGCCTGCAGTACCTGTATTATTGGAGTGATTTGAAAGGTTTTTTTTTTACTTTGGAGAGCTGTTGAGTTTGTCTTTCTCTAGCCTCAGTCCAGGAGTCTCTGGAGACCACAAACTTTACCCCAAACAATCGCAACAGTAGCACCATAGGTTACCCTGTGGAGATTCCTCTATTTACCATCCTCATGGTAGAAGAGGACGCCTGTAGGGAGGAATAGTGTGTCCAGCAGTAAGCTGAGACCCTCCCACCCAAAGCCTGCTCCCCTTCCGTATGAATTTACAGACCATACGAAGGCATAGGTAAAGAGTTGTGCCCCAGGAGACTACACTTCAACAAGGAAACCTGGTTGACCTATGCCACCTTTTGGCCTAAGATCTGCCTGGATCCAATGCATTCACAGCTCTGCCAGAGGCTCTCAATTTTTTTCACACAAGATCACAAATAACCGGCTCATCGATGCTCAGTTTGGGTTCTGCTAGGACCACTTGGCTCCAGACCTCATTACAGCCTTGGTCCAAACATGGACAAAAGAGCTGAATTCCCGAGGTGAGGAAAGAGTGACTGCCCTTGACATCAAGGCAACCTTTGACTGAGTGTAGCATCAAGGAGCCCTAGTAAAATTGAAGTCAATGGGAATCAGGGGGAAAACACTTCACTGGCTGTAGTCATACCTAGCACAAATGAAGATGGTTGTGGTTGTTGGAGGTTAATCATCTCAGTCCCAGGACATCGCTGCCGGAATTCCTCAGGGCAGTGTCCTAGGCTCAACCATCTTCAGCTGCTTCATCAATGACCTTCCCTCCATCATAAGGTCAGAAATGGGGATGTTCGCTGATGACTGCACAGTGTTCAGTTCCGTTCGCAACTCCTCAGATAATGAAGCAGTCCATGCCCGCATGCAGCAAGACCTGGACGACATGCAGGCTTGGGCTGATAAGTGACAGGTAACATTCGCGCCACAGAAGTGCCAGGCAATGACTATCTCCAACAAGCGAGAGCCTAACCACCTCTCCTTGACATTCAATGGTATTACCATTGCCGAATCCCCCACCATCAACATCCTGGGGGTCACCATTGACCAGAAACTTAACTGGACCAGCCACATAAATACTGTGGCAACAAGAGCAGGTCAGAGGCTAGGTATTCTGTGGCGAGTGTCTCACTTCCTGACTCCCCAAAGCCTTTCCACCATCTACAAGGCACAGTTAAGGAGTGTGATGGAATACTCTCCACTTGCCTGGATGAGTGCAGCTCCAATAACACTCAAGAAGCTCGACACCATCCAGGACAAAGCAGCCCGCTTGATTGGCACCCCATCCACCACCTTAAACATTCACTCCCTCCACAACCGGCGTACCGTGGCTGCAGTGTGTACCATCTACAGGATGCACTGCAGCAACTCGCCAAGGCTTCTTCGACAGCACCTCCTAAACCCGTGACCTCTTCCACCTAGAAGGACAAGGGCAGCAGGCGCATGGGAACACCACCACCTCCAAGTTCCCCTCCAAGTCACACAACATCCTGACTTAGAAGTATATCGCCGTTCCTTCATCGTCGCTGGGTCAAAATCCTGGAACTCCGTACCTAACAGCACTGTGGGAGTACCTTCACCACACGGACTGCAGCGGTTCAAGAAGGTGGCTCACCACCACCTTCTCAAGGGCAGTTAGGGATGGGCAATAAATGCTGGCCTTGCCAGCGACACCCACATCCCATACACGAATAAAAAAAAATTGACAAAAGTTATGATTGTTCAAAGCAAAAGGAGATGGTGATGGGATAAGTAAAGAAACAAAAGTTAAATCTAGAAGAGGTGTAAATGGGTATAGCAGAATCAGCAACAGCTGCCTTCTGAAAAAATAGGGGTAGAGGTGGACTCAACATCGAGTTCAACAATTTCTGACCATAACCTCTGCCCCTATTTTTTCAGATGGCAGCTGTTGATTCTGCTATACCCATTTACACCTCTTCTAGACCCATCTTTTGTTTCTTTACTTGTCCCATTACCATCTCCTTTTGCTTTGCACCATCATACCTTTTGTCATTTAATCTCTCCTGCCTTCCACCCTATCACAGACCTTCCCTTTTGTTCTTTCCTCCCCTCCCCCTTTCCCTGCCCCTGCACTTGCTTAAAATCTGTTACATCTCTAACTTTTTCCAGTTCTGACGAAAGGTCATCGGCCTGAAACGTAAACTCTGTTTCTCTCTCCACAGATGCTGTCTGACCTGCTGAGGATTTCCAGCATTTTCTGTTTTTATTATATTTATATATCACCTTTCATAACCTCAGGACTTCCCAAAGTGTTTCACAGCCAATGAGTACTTTTGAAGTATAGTCACTGTTGTAATGTAGATTATGTAGCAGCCAGTTTGTGGACAGCTAGGTCCCACAAACAGCAATGAGATAATGACCAAATAATCTGCTTTAGTGATGTTCGTTAAGGGACAAACGTTGGGCAAGCCATAGACCTTTGGTACAAGGAAGCACTTGCAGCCACTTGAGTGATCATGGTGAGGATGCTTCAAGGTGCATGGATCAGTTGGAAGGAGCACTGCACTATGTTCCAGGCAGGGTTTTGCGCATCGTGGAGGTTTGTTGTGTACTGCATAACTCCATTCTACAAAAATTCGGGAAATGTAGCAGCATGGATAGAAAGTCAATTGATGGATAGGAAACAGAGTTATGGTAAATGGATGTTGTTTGGAATGGAGAAGGGTTAAAAGTTCTTTACCTCAGGGGTCAGTGTTGACTCTGAGTCCACTTTTGTTTTTGTGATATGGACTTGGGTATAGGGAACAGAATTTGGATTTTTTTTCGATGACACAACAGCAGGAGCTTGGCAACCACAAAGAGGACTATAAAATATTTCAGAAAGACAGACAGGTTAGCAGAATGGGTAAACAGGTGGCAGACGCGATTTAAAGTGTGAGCTGCTACATTTTTGGAGGAAAAGCAAGGAATGGCAGTATACACTTAATGGAAAGATAGGTACGGAAAGACACTGAAGAGTTTGGATAAATAGAGACACTAGAGTTTCAAATACAAAGGCTGGGAATTTCCTTGGAGCTGCTCCCACTCTGCCACCGTCAGCTTAATTCCTGCTGTGCTGCACTTAGACTGGTTCAGTGGGCTGGAAGATTTTCAGGCCGAATGTCCCTTTTATGATTGATATTAAATGATAACATCCTTCACAATTTTACTGCTGTATTTGTGAGTTTTGTTATTTCTAAACAACAATGAAACACTTATTATTTTAAAGTCGTAAGGACTACTGCAAAGAAGACTGTCTTGAAATGATATTACATTAACAGCTTGCATACCCTCCCCTCGCTCAAAATTATATCATTATATAGATAGTAGATAAATTTCCAACGAGGAAATCACGACTACAATTTAACTAACTTTAGAAATTTAAACTCAGACATTAGTAGCAAATGTCTTAGTTTTTTCCAAAGTATTGCCTAAAACATGTACTTACTTTGAATTTAATTGTATATAATGGATGATTCTTAAATTATGCATATCCTGTTTTTAGATCTTGATATATGAAGGGTTCTCAGTAAATATTATTTTTAGCTTTTCCACATATTGTATATTAGGAAAGATCTTTTATACAGGCATATATCTCTGTAGAAATAGGATCTTTCACCTTAAATTCTTCTGATTTTTTTTATTGCAGGCCAACTATATCCCAGAGAAAGAACTTTGGTGGCCTTATTGTCAATGAGATATCTATTCAAGTAACTCTCCTCAAACAATATGGTAGTAAATTCAATTGCTGTGTCCTGAATTATAAGTTGAGAGCAGGTAAGAGTTAATTTGTAGATGTCCTTGCTTTTTCCGCTGTAGAATTCTGATGTGTAGCAATAATCACTGCCACATCATTGTGGTAGTGATCATAATTCAGTTAGTTTTAGCATAATTATGGATAAGGACAAACAAAAAACAGGAGTAAGGGTTCTAAATAGGGGGAAGGCCAATTTTACTAGTTTGAGAAGTGATTTAGCAAAAGTGGACTGGAAACAGTTACTTGAAGGTAAATCAGTGTCTGAGCAGTGGGAGGCATTCAAGAGGGAGATACATGGAGTTCAGGGTGAACATGTTCCCACAAAGAAAAAGGGTAGAACTGCCAAATTTAGAGCCCCCTGGATGACAAGGTGCATACAGGCTAAGATAAGGCAAAAAAGGGAAGCCTATATCAGATATCGTGAGCTCAATACTGCAGAAAGCCTAGAAGAGTATAAAAAGTGTAGGGGTGAAATTAAGGAGGAAATTAGGAAAGCAAAAAGAGGGCATGAAAAAATACTGGCAAGTAGAATCAAAGAAAACCCAAAGATCTTTTATAATTACATAAAGAGCAAGAGGATAACTAAGGAAAGAGTAGGGCCTATCAGGGACCAAAATGGTGATCTATGTGTGGAGGTGGAGGATGTGGGTAAGGTACTTAATGAATACTTTGCAGCTGTCTTCACAAAAGAGGGGGATGATGCCAACGTTGAATTTAAGGAGGAAGATAGTGAAATATTGGACGGGATAAACATAGTAAGAGAAGAAGTATTAAGGGGTTTAGCATCCTTGAAAGTAGATAAATCACCAGGGCCGGATGAAATATATCTGAGGCTATTAAAAGAAGCAAGGAAGGAAATTGCAGAGGCTCTGACCATCATTTTCCAATCCTCCCTGGCTACAGGAGTGGTCATGATGCGGAGATGCCGGTGTTGGACTGGGGTGGACAAAATTGAGAGGTCGCACAACACCAGGTTATAGTCCAACAGTTTTATTTTAAAACAGGAAGCTTGAGAAACTCGGCATCACCACCAGCAGCAACCAAGCCTCCCCCGGTACCACGGCTGCAACCACAGGGAAGTCCATCGTCAATTTGTCCGACCATACCCTTCAACCAGACGAAATCGAAGTTCTCGCCCTAGGGCTCAAGTTCTGCCCAACCACCAAAATGGACCCCATCGGTCTCGCGGCAGACACGGAGGAATTCATCAGGAGAATGAGGCTCCGGGAATACTTCCACAAATCCCAAGATGTCAGCAACAAACCCAAGGAGACAATCAATGATCCAGAACAGCAGACAGAGGGACTCGCAGTGCAGCAACCGAAGAAAAAAGAGTCAAACTGGACCCCTCCGGAGGGTCGCTGCCCCAAGCTTGACATGTATGCTCAAGCTGTCAGGAGATGCATCAATGCCAGATTCATCAGCCGCACTCACAAGACAGTCCAGAATGTCACCCGAGCACAACGCAACGCCATCCACGCTCTCAAGACCAACCGCAACATCGTCATCAAACCAGCGGACAAAGGAGGAGCCATCGTCATACAGAACAGAATGGACTATTGTAAAGAAGCATACCGACAACTGGACAACCAGGAACACTACAGACAGCTACCCGCAGATCCGACCAAAGAACACACCCACCAACTCAATAGACTGATCAAGACCTTCGATCCAGACCTTCAAAACATCCTACGCGCTCTCATCCCACGTACTCCCCGCGTGGGAGACTTCTACTGCCTCCCAAAGATACACAAAGCCAACACACCCGGACGTCCTATCGTATCAGGCAACGGAACCCTGTGTGAGAACCTCTCTGGATACGTCGAGGGCATTCTGAAACCCATCGTACAGGGAACCCCCAGCTTCTGTCGCGACACTACAGACTTCTTACAGAAACTCAGCACCCACGGACCAGTTGAACCAGGAACACTCCTCGCCACGATGGACGTATCGGCACTCTACACCAGTATCCCCCACGATGACGGCATCGCTGCAACAGCCTCAGTACTCAACACCAACAACAGCCAATCTCCAGACGCCATCCTACAACTCATCCGCTTCATCCTTGACCACAATGTCTTCACCTTCGACAACCATTTTTTTACCCAAACACACGGAACAGGCATGGGGACCAAATTCGCACCCCAATACGCCAACATCTTCATGCACAAGTTCGAGCAAGACTTCTTCACTGCACAGGACCTCCAGCCAACGCTGTACACCAGATACATCGACGACATTTTCTTCCTGTGGACCCATGGCGAAGGATCACTGAAAAGACTACACGATAACATAAACAAGTTCCATCCCACCATCAAACTCACCATGGACTACTCCTCAGAATCGGTTTCATTCCTGGACACACGGATCCCCATCAAAGACGGACACCTCAGCACTTCACTCTACCGCAAGCCCACGGACAACCTCACGATGCTCCACTTCTCCAGCTTCCACCCTAACCACGTTAAAGAAGCCATCCCCTATGGACAAGCCCTGCGAATACACAGGATCTGCTCAGACGAGGAGGAACGCGATGGACACCTACGGACGCTGAAAAACGCCCTCGTAAGAACGGGATATGACGCTCGACTCATCGATCGACAGTTCCGACGGGCCACAGCGAAAAATCGCATAGACCTCCTCAGAAGGCAAACACGGGACACAACCAACAGGGTACCCTACATCGTCCAGTACTTCCCCGGAGCGGAGAAACTACGCCATGTTCTTCGCAGCCTTCAACATGTCATCGATGACGACAAACACCTCGCTAAGGCCATCCCCACGCCTCCACTACTTGCCTTCAAACAGCCGCCTAACCTCAGAAGTACCATCGTTCGCAGCAAATTACCCAGCTTTCAGGATAACAGCGACCACGACACCACACAACCCTGCCACGGCAAACTCTGCAAGACATGCCAGATCATCAACACAGATACCATCATCACACGTGAGGACACTACCCACCAGGTACATGGTACATACTCATGTGACTCGGCCAACGTTGTCTACCTCATACGTTGCAGGAAAGAATGCACCGCGGCATGGTACATCGGCGAGACCATGCAGACACTGAGACAACGTATGAACGAGCACCGCGCAACAATCGCCAGGCAGGATTGTTACCTCCCAGTCGGGGAACACTTCAGCAGTCAAGGACATTCAGCCTCGGATCTGCGGGTAAGCGTTCTCCAAGGCGGCCTTAGGAAAACACGACAACGCAAAATCATCGAGCAGAAACTGATAGCCAAGTTCCACACTCATGAAGACGGTCTCAATCGGGATCTTGGGTTTATGTCACGATACATGACGTGATCCGGACTCGAGTCGTCGTTGGCTTGTTTCACAGATGTGATTCCCAGTAAAAATGTAAAAATTTTAAAGTTAATCGTTTTACATACAGACGGCAGCTTTTGACACGTTAGACCCCATGCGATTCCACCTCATTGTCTCAGTGGTATCTTGCTATGTCTTTGATGTGGTACCTTCCTGGCTGACCTGATTAACTTTATCACACCTTGGCAGATAAACAGTCAGGATGATTGAATTCAGTTGTCTGCAATTGTAAGTTACACATGCATTGTTCTCGATCTATATATGCTTTGACGATTCTGTATCTCCTCACTTCACCCGACGAAGGAGTTGTAACTCCGAAAGCTTGTGATTTAAAATAAAACTGTTGGACTATAACCTGGTGTTGTGCGACCTCTCAATTTTGTACAGGAGTGGTGCCAGAGGATTGGAGAACTGCTAACGTTGTACCATTGTTTAAAAGGGGAGGAAGGGATAAACCGAGCAATTACAGGCCAGTTAGTTTAACCATGGCAGTGGGCAAATTACTGGAATCAATTCTGAGGGACAGTATAAACCTTCATTTAGAAAGACACAGATTAATCAAGGACAGTCAGCATGATTTTGTTAAGGGAAGGTCGTGTCTGACTAACTTGATTGAATTCTTTGAGGAGGTAACAAGGAGGGTCAATGAGGGCAGTGTATTTGATGTAGTCTACATGGATTTTAGCAAGGCTTTTGACAAGGTCCCACATGGCAGGCTGCTTAAAAAAGTAAAAGCCCATGGGATCCAACTGAGAGTGGCAAATTGGATCCAAAATTGGCTCAGTGGCAGGAAGCAAAGGGTAATGGTTGAGGGGAGTTTTTGTGACTGGAAGGCTGTTTCCAGTGGGGCTCCACAGGGCTCAGTACTTGGTCCCTTACTTTTTGTTGTATATATCAATGATTTAGACTTAAATGTAGGGGGCGTGATAAAGAAATTTGCAGATGATACAAAAATCGGCCGTGTGGTTGACAGTGAGGAGGAAAGCTTTAGACTGTAGGAAGATATTGATGAATTGGTCAGTTGGACAGAAAAGTGGCAAATGGAATTCAATCCGAAAAAGTGTGAGGTAATGCATTTGGGGAGGGGCAACAAGGCAAGGGAATACACAATTAATGGGAGGATACTGAGAGATGTGGAGGAACAGAGGGACCTTGGAGTGTATGTCCACAGATCCTTAAAGGTAGCAGGACAAGTCGATAAAGTAGTTAAAAAGGCATACGGAATGCTTTCCTTTATTAGCCGAGGCATAGCATATAAGAGCAGGGAAGTTATGCTAGAACTGTATACAACACTGGTTAGGCCACAGCTTGAGTACTGCGTGCAGTTCTGGTCACCACATTACAGGAAGGATGTGATTGCACTGGAGAGGGTGCAGAGGAGATTTACGAGGATGTTGCCAGGACTGGAAAACTTTAGCTATGAGGAACGTTTGGGTATGCTGGGGTTGTTTTCCTTGGAACAGAGGAGGCTGAGGGGAGATTTAATTGAGATGTATAAGATTATGAGGGGCCTAGAGAGAGTGGATAGGAAGGACCTATTTCCCTTAGCAGAGGGGTCAAGAACCAGGGGGCATAGATTTAAAGTAATTGGTAGAAGGATTCGAGGGGAGATGAGGAAAACATTTTTCACCCCGAGGGTGGTGAGGGTCTGGAACTCACTGCCCGAAAGGGTGGTAGAGGTAGAAACCCTCATCACATTTAAAATGTGCACTTGAAGAGCCGTAACCTTCCGACCAGCACGGACACGATGGGCCGAATGGCCTCCTTCTGTGTCGTAATTTTTCTATGATTCTATGATCACCATGGGCGAATTCAATAAATACTGTTGAAATCTCGTTTTGTTCGAATACATTCTCTTTGGTGCATTGTAAAAGTCAGGGTGTAAAGTTGTAACTAGGGCTGCTAAAATCTCAGGTCCCACATATTACACAAACAATTGATCAACATCCATGCAGAATATATATTGTACTTCATCTTGGTATTGCATATAGGGTATATTCTTGTTTTCGATAAATGAACCCAGTTGGGCCTTTCAGCAATATAAAATGACTTGATTTCTCTGCAAGAACCAAATTCCATGGAAGGGAGAGCATCCAGGTTATCAGCGAGGATGTAATGGCCCAAAAATTAGTCCCGCTACGCGAGATCGCGTATTCTGTCACCAATTGCCGGTTTTCTGCATGCACTGCGCATGCGCTGAAAACCGGCACTTGGTTTTTGGAAAAGGGGGCGGTTCCTCGGTGCACCGCGTGCGCGCTACAGGCTGCGCGCACGCTGTGCACTTAGTGCTTTGGACGCGCAGGTAAGGACGGAAGATTTTAGAAATGAAAAAAGGAGGAGTAAGACCCACTTTTAACAAGGTAAGTAGTGAATTAAGTATTATTTAGAATTTTTTTTAACAGGTATATCTTTTTTAGAGACTTTAAAGACAGGTAAGTTTATTTTTATAACTTTTTAAAAGATTTTAAATTTTTTCAAAAATTTAATTTTTTATTTAAAATGGTTAATTTATTTAACTATACTTATTTTATTAATGTGATGGTTTTTAAAAAATTTTTTATTGAGGTTTAGCTGTTATTTCGGGGGGGTGTAAGATTCATAGCTTTCACAGCACGTATGTGAAACTTATGAATGGAAGATGGTGTGCTGCCATTGGCTCTAACTGAGTCACGTGATCCCACAGCTCGCACGAATTCACTACGCCGGTGGGATACGCAAGCACTGCCCAGCTGATGTCTAGAACATCAAGTTCATGCGAGCTGGATCTGAAAAAGCCAACGCGGAGTGAGAGATCGCGGGGAAGCCTTACCCCCGCGTCAACACTCAGTCTTTAATTTCTGGGCCAATAAGTCACAAAGTATCCAGACATGAAATATTTTTCAGCAGATTCTAGAAAATGCTGCACATAATGCTTATATGTACCAATAGAAAAACTGCCAGCCTGGTCGACACAGTCGCCTTCTTAACCTGTTCATGAATCAGGTTTGGTTCAAAACTTTTCTTTCAAATGATATGGGCTCCCCAGTATGTTGTATTGGGCAGAAAGGCACACTTTTCTCTTGATGGCTTCTTTTGTAACTTTACTATCTTTTTTGTAACATTTCTGTGATTCAAATACTCTCTTAAATAATTTGCAAATTATGATAACAGTGGGAACTATAGTAAGACAACTTTTACCTACAATTAAAACAAGCTGCTTTTTAAGAAATAAATACACAAATGAAATAATTCTACACACTTTCCTATCTGCTTTTGTTTTTAAGATATGTTATAATGATGTTCACAGAACTATGCAGCAAAACACTAACAGTATCTATCCATTTACTAAAATATAAGGGGGGAAAATTGGGTTGCGTCTCCTTTGGGGTTAGCGCCCCGAAAAAATTAGCACCCCCCCATGCCCGAAATTCACTGGTAGCACCCGAAGAGGGAAGTGGGGCGCTACTGGAAGTGCCCCGCCTCCCTCTTGTGGCGTTGCGAGTGAATATCACGGCGCTACGTGCTGCAGCACCACGGGCTGCGGCACGTCGCGCCGCGGTACTGCAGGCCTTACTCCCCTTATTAAAAGGGAGGGGCCGAGCGCAGCGTGACCCGGGGCCCAGCTGGGCCACCAGGCATCGGAGTGCCGGCAAAAGAGCCCGGCACTCAAGAGGACAGCAACGGGGGCAGGTGCTGGCAGGCGGCCAGCAACAAAAATCTGTTTTTGTTATGTTGATTGAGGGATAAATATCGGTCAGGACCCCGAGGTTAACTCCCCTACTCTTCTTCTAAATAGTGCCATGGGATCTTTTACGTCCACCTGAGAGAGCAGATGGGGCCTCGGTTTAACATCTCATCCGAAAGATGGCACCTCCTAGAGTGCCAGCCTAGATTTTTGTACTCAAATTCTCTGGAGTGGGACTTGAACCCACAACCTTTTGGCTCAGAGGTGAGAGAGCTACCCACTGAGCCACAGCTCAAGGTAACCATAGCTCTGAATTTTTTCACTAGCGGATCGTTCCGGGCTAGAACAGGCAAAATAGCAAACATCTCACAGTTCATCATCCATTGCTGCACCCGGGAGGTCACAGAGGCTTTGTATGCTAGGAAAGGGGACTTCATTGTCTTCTCTCTAAACAGAGAGAAGCTGGAGCAGTGCGCATGCGGCTTTGCCAGGATATCGGGCTTTTCCATGGTGCAGGGTGCCATCGACTGCACACACGTGGCTTTGCGGGCGCCGCATGTCAATGGTGAGATGTTCCATAACTGCAAAGGGTTCCACCCACTTAATGTGCAATTGGTGTGCGACCACGCCCAGCACATCATGATGGTGAATGCCCACTATCCGGGCAGCGGTCATGATTCGTTCATCCCGCGACAGTCCGCTGTGCCAGCAATCTTCCAGCCTCCATGTCAAACCCAAGGGTGGCTGCTCAGCGACAAGGGCTATCCGCTCTACACCTGGCTGATGACTCTCCTCCGAAATCCCAACACACGTGGCCAGCACTCATATAATGAGAGCGATGCTACCACGAGGAATGTCATCGAGCCGACCATCGGGGTGCTGAAGCAATGGTTCTGCTGCCTTGGCTGCTTGGGAATTGCCCTCCAGTACTCGCCGGAGCGGGTGCCCCAATTCATTGTGGTCTGTTACATCCTCCACAACTTGGCCATCATGAGGGTGCAGCCCTTGCCACCACGGGTTCCTGGGACCAGCACAAGAGGAGGAGGAGGAGGAGGAGGAGGAAGGGAGGAGGCAGCCTGCACATCCACTTTCTAGACGGGCTGTCCATGAACGCATTAGACTCCAGTTCCCCTGAATGAAACACCAGATCCCCATTGCTCAACACTTCACTACCTTACCATCCCTCTGTCATGGAACATCACAGCATCCTCTTGGCCACAATGCTGAAATGAAAGCCACCACAAAACAAACATTCCAAACCGCATTTATAAATAATTCAATCCAATACTACATAACAAAGTCAACTAATCACCCTTGTGCATTCCCTTAGTGTCTGTCTTCCATGTGCCTTTGCCTGTCCTAGTGCTCCTATGAAGTGCTACCCCAGTGGCTGCAGCATGGCTGGTGGAAGGCTGGTGACTTTCAGTGGTGGAGACTGCAATTGGCCTTGTAAGACAACCTCGAGCAGCTCTGGGCCTCGAGTGCCCGGCTGTAGATTGTGGCAGTGGTGGAAGTACAAATGCTGTCATCCTGAGAGAGGACAGCAGGCTGGTGCTCCACGGAGCCACTGCCACTCCCCCGGGGCGGCGCCTCAACAATGCTAGTAATCTGTTGGAGGACAGATTGCTGGACTGCTCTGACACCCTGAAAGCTCCATTCCACCGGTAAACGAAGCCACGATGGCAACAGTCTGAGCTTGCGTGGCAGCAAGCTGAGCCTGCATGAGAGCCGTCTGAGCTTTTATTGCAGCACTCAGATGTTGAGTCGCTTCCGCTTGTGCTGCAATGGAAGCTGAGACATCGCCCATCAGACCCTGCATCATGGCTGGGTCCACAAGTGCTCTAATAGAGTTATCCATCACTTCCATCCTGGAAATCATGGGCTCCAAGTTCTGCACAAAGCCCTGTACAAGGTTGGTGCCGGACTCCTCCATGCTCCTTGACAGTGAAAACAGGCTCTCTGGCAGGCCTGCCAATGCACCACGCATTTCTGTGTGCAGGCCCATCACCCTTCTTCTGAAGGCCGCCTCATTGAAGTCCTCATCTGAGTCCTCTGCAGCAGTACTCCTATGCAACTTCACCCTCCGGGGAGCTGGCACCTGTGCTACCCTGTCCCCCTGCCCTGGCTGCAGCCCACTCGTGCCCGGTGAATCACAATGTGCAGGTCCCACCTCTAAGCTACCCTCTAAAGTACGCGCAGTGCCAGATTCTGAGCTGGTGCCTACGAGTGTGAGATTGAGTGACGGTGTCTGTTCTTCTCTATCAATCTTCTTTTGCTTTTCCTGCGCTGACTGGCTAGGTTGGAGTTCTTGGGTATCTGAAAGGAGAAAGGCACAAGGGTAGGGTTGTGGTGAGGGGAGGGCGGTGGGGGGAGCAAGATGTGCATTGCTTACACCATCAGCAGCTTGTAAGTGAGAAGAGATTGTGGGATGAGGGGGAAGTGGGATGTGAGAAGGAGGATTGGGTATGAGCATACCGTCATTTTCAATGGTTTCAGCCTCACCGCTCACCATGGCCTCAGTGACGGCCCCTTCAATAATGTCAAGCACAGTCTCCTCTAGCTAGGTCATGATGTGCAGGCTTGCTCATCCCCGCTGGTTAGCTGCTGCTGTCTCCAGTTGTGTGCCACCTTGCCCTGCAAGAGAACGGGAAGTGTGTCAGTGAGTTTGGGTGATGTGCCTGTCATGGTTGAATAGCTGACATTGTGTGCAAGGTGTGAGATGTGGGTGTGAGATTTGCAGCAGTGGTAAGTGTGTGATGGTGAGGTGAAGCTATGAATGTGATGTATGAGTCGTGATTGATAAAGATTGTTGCTAGGTGAGTGATGAGGGTGTGGTGCATTGAGCACTGTGTGAGGCTAGTGGTGCAGTTGGTGGGAGATGGCTTTGGAAGATGCAATCACTAACCCTGACCACTTGTGTGAGGCCATGAAACTTCTTTAAGCACTGAATCCAGGTTCTCGGGGCAAGACTGCTGGCAGTGACCACTTCAGCTATCTGCTCTCACTGCCTTCTGACTGTGTGTCTGGAGGGCCTCCTTTTGATTCCAAGGTCTAAACTGTTAATATAAATTGTGAACAACAGTGGTCCCAGCATGATCCTTGTGGAACACCACTACCCACCTTCTGCCACTGTGAATAGCTACCCTTTACCCCTACTCTCTGCTTTCTGTCTTGAAGCCAGCTAGCTATCCATTCTGCTACTTGTTCCCTGACTCTGCATTCTCTGGCCTTATTCATTAGTCTATTATGTGGTACCTTATAGAAGGCCTTTTGAAAATCTAGATAAATTACATCTACTGCATCACCCTTGTCTTTTCTCTCTGTTACTTTTTCAAAAAATTCAATGCGGTTGGTCAAGCAAGACTTTCCCTTTTGAAATCCATGCTGACTATTCATTATTATATTTTTGGTTTCTAGATGATCTTCTATTTTCTTCTTTAGTAGGAATTCCATTACTTTTCCCATCACCGATGTTAAGCTGACTGCTCTATAGTTCCCTGGACATGTTCTATCTCCCTTCTTGAATATAGGTACTACGTTAGCTATCCGCCAGTCCTCTGGCACTACACCTTTTTCTAATTAATTATTAAATATGTATAGTAATGCCTCTGCTATCTCTTCCCTAGATTATTTTAAAATGTGCAGACGTAGTCCATCCGGACCAGAGTTTTGTTCCTCTTTGAGTTTGATTAGTTTATTTAATATATCTCCTCTTTTTATTTTAATTTTAAATGCAATTGTTTCATTACTAATCTCATGATCCAATGTCATGTCCACCTGTTCTATCTCCCTGGTAACTACTGAGGCAAAGTAATTATTTCATATTTCTGTCATCTCTCTATCACTGCCTGTGGTATTATCCTGTCCATCCCTTAGTGGCCCTATTCCCATCGCGAATTTCCTTTTTTATTTATGTGCCTGTAAAATATTTTACTATTTTGTTTTATGTTACTTGATAATTTAATTTCATAGTTCATCTTAACCTTCCTAATTGTTTTTTGACTTCTTTCCTAATCTCTTCGTATTTTCCCTTATCATGCTCTCCCCTGCTGTCCATGTACTTAATGTATGCCTTTTTCCTTACCCTCAATTTTTCCCTTATGGTTTTATTCATCCATGGTGTCTCATTAGTGTTTAGCTTGTTCTTGTTTTCTGTTGAACACCATTTTAAATGTTTCCCATTGCTGTTCTACATCATTGTTTGCCAATATTGTTGTCTATTTTATTTTCCCAAGTTCTATTCTCAGCCCCTCAAATTCAGCTTTTCTCCAATCTATTACCCTGTTCTTCATCATACTTATGTCCTTCTCAATTATTATTTTAAGGCGTATTATATTATAGTCACTATTGCCTAGATGTTCCCCTACTTTTACTTCTCTTATCTGCTCTGGTTTATCCCCCATTACTAGATCCAATAGCGAATCCTCCCTTGTTGTGATTTTTACATATTGGGTTAGAAAGGAGTCCTGTACACATTATAGGAACTCCATTCCCTTATCCCCTTTACCTACCTCAATTAATATCGGGGTAGTTGAAATCCCCATTATTATTATTCTATGTTTTTTCACTCATTTCCCTAATTTGTTCGCATGTTTCTTCCTCCACCTCCCTTCCACTATTAGGTGGACTGTAGACCACCCCTATTTGTGTGATTGATCCTTTATTATCTTTTATCTTTTATCTCTATCCACATGGATTCTATTTTTGTCTTGCTGATAGCTGCGTCACTTTTTTCTACTGCCATTATGTTATCCCTAATAAGTACAGATACTCCACCTCCCGTTTTTCCCTCTCTATCTTTTCTAAACATGATGTGGAGATGCCGGCGTTGGACTGGGGTGGACAAAAATGAGAAGTCGCACAACACCAGGTTATAGTCCAACAGATTTATTTAATTTTACAAGCTTTTGAAGCAGTTCGCTCCTTCGTCAGGTAAGTTAGCAATGAGAGAATCTCCCAGAATTCACAATTTAAACCCAGACAAAATCTATTCACATTATTCCCTGCAACAAAGAGTTGTTGCAGGGAATAATGTGAATAGATTTTGTCTGGGTTTAAATTGTGAATTCTGGGAGATTCTCTCATTGCTAACTTACCTGACGAAGGAGCGAACTGCTTCGAAAGCTTGTAAAATTAAATAAATCTGTTGGACTATAACCTGGTGTTGTGCGACTTCTCATTTTCTAAACATGTTATACCCTGCAATGTTTAACTCCCAATCCTTATGGAATTTTCTGCTTTCTCTGATAGTCACCCTCACCAAATACAGTGCATCCATCAGGTGAACACATGTCATTATACTCACTTATAGGTCTGTTCTTTCCCCCGTTGCAGGAGAAGAGAGCGCAAAACACAAGGGGGAGGGAGAGAACCAGAGGTGGTCCTCCACAGATTTCCCAGTTGACAGTTGAAGAGGAGGAAGCACTGGAGATCACTGGCATCTCAGTGTACCTGACTATTAGAGATGGGGAGCTCCCAGTTACCTGGAGACAGAATTAAATATTAGCCACCCACATGTCATACAGCACTCAGTCATGTTGACTTAATTTCAGCAGCGAGTGAAATATAATCATCTTCATAATACTAAGTTGCAACATTCTTACCTTGCCAGTACTAATTCATATCTTTTCTCTCCACTAGGGTCTTCACATGTACAGCAGCAGTCGGTGGACTTCCTGGACGACGAATCCTCAGAGGAGCTGACTCATTCTGAGGGTGCATGTCACAGGACTCATGTTTACCCTGCAGCAGTGCATGTACTCGCACTTTGGTTGATCCAGTTAGACAGATAGTTGGATTTTCACCTGGTGCCTCACAGTTCACAAGAAAGCAAGAACAGACGGTAGTGGCTTAGACAGATGTGGAGAGTCTGCGTTGGAGGGTGCAGCCCTCTCCAAACTCTCAGCTAGACACAGATGCTGTACACCTGGAGCTGCCAATGAAAAGGAGAATTATTGAGCAGCAGCAGAAAATCTGCCATGTACTGGCAGACCTTCCATGCACACTGTCCATGATTCTAGAGAGAATGGAGGAATCCAGCTCAAGTATGAGTGAGTTGATGTCACAGGGCATTGCGATGATGTGTTCTGGCATGGATAGATTGGCCACCTCTGTGGAACATCAACCATGGCAATCAAATGAGTCCATGCAGGCCTTAACCACGGCCATGCACACTCTAGATGCTAACATGTCTGGTGCCTTAAATAGGATGACAGATACCTTAGCCCTGGCCTTAAAACATGTCACTGATCTGCACCAAGTTGCTCTCCAGCAGCGTTGTAGAAGTGAAGTGCAGCTGACTCATGAGAGGGTTAATGGCGAAAGGGGACATGGAAGTGGGAGCTCCACTCAAAGTGCTCTCACTTCTGACCTGTGCCCCACCGCCCCCACCCCCCCCACAGTCAGTACCCAACATGCTGCCTCCTCTCCTGATGATTGAGTCCGCCATTGCACAGGTGCAGGTGGCGCAGTCTTTGGCGAGGTGCCTTGTTCCTCCTGCAGTTCCAATCCTGGCTGCTGTACAATGTTGTTTAGAGTGCAGTAAACCACGATCAATCTGGAGATCCTGGCTTGTGAGTACTGAAGGGCACCTCCAGATCTGTCCAGGCACCTGAAGTGTATCTTGAGCATGCTGATCGCTTGCTTAATAACACATCTGGTTGTCATATGGCTTTCATTGTACCACTCTTGGGCTTCAGTGGTGGGTTTCTCATGGGTGTCATCACCCAAGTTTGAAGTGGGTATCCTTTATCTCCTAGCAGCCACCCCAGGTGCAAAGAGGTCGGGGAGTTTGGACTGCCGCAGGATAAAAGCATCACGGCAGCTCCCCAAGAATTTGGCACACACCTGCATAAACCATTTCTTGTGGTTACACACCAGCTGCACATTGATGGAATGGAATCCCTTGTAGTTTACGAATATTCCTGGTTGATATGCGGGTGGATGGATTGCCACATGTGTGCAGTCAATGATGCCATGCACTTTTGGGAAGTTTGAGATGCAAACCCGAGCACACGCTCATTCTAACTAGTGTCGTCACAGGCGAAGTTGACATAATTGCCGGCAAACAACCCATCAGTGACCTGCCTTATGCATTTATGTGCAGCCAACTGGGAGGTCCTGGATATGTTTCTGGCAGCGCCCTGGAAGGATCTGACAAAAAAGTTGAGGGCAGTGGTCACTTTCACACCAACTGGTAACATGTGGCCACGAGGTCCAGCCGGAAACAAGTCTTCTTCTAGGAGGCTGCAGATGTCTGCCACCACCTGACGTGACAACTTGAACCTACGGAAGCAACGCTCTCCGGAGGCCTGCCCAGGAGCTATAGTGGGAGGCCTGGTCCATTTTAATTGCTGGGCCACATTAACATCTCACAACCAGCTACCCACCTGAAATGAGCATCCAAAGGCAGCTCGTCAGCTTTGGGCCTATGAAAATCGGCAGTCAGGTAAATCACGGGGGAGTGGGGTGGCGGTGTTCAGGAGGGTTTTGCGGAAAAGGGTTTTTACAACAAAAGAAAGAAAGATAGACTTGTATTTATATAGCGCTTTTCACGACCTCAGGATGTCCCAAAGCACTTTACAGCCAATGAAGTACTTTTGAAGTGTAGTCACTGCTGTAATGTAGGAAATGCGGCAACCAATTTACGCACAGCAAGGTCCCACAAACAGATATGTGATAATGACCAGATAATCTGTTTTAGTGAGCTTGGTTGAGGGATACCAGGGAGAACTCCCCCACTCCTGTTCCTCCGGGCTTCACAAAGGTAAGTTTTGAATTTACCTGACAGGGCATCTACTAGGTGTTATCCATATTTTTCTAAGTGGGGCAACGGATGCGGACACCTGCTCAGTAGGCAGTACAAATAGCATTGGGGTCCTGTCTAAGTGCTAGGACTCCGATTTGCATATATTTATGAACCTTCCATCTGAGTCAGGCGAGCACCTCAGCCACCCAAGGAAACAGTTAAAATAGCTGCGTGGCATGTAACAAGTGGTAAGTGTACGGCTTGGATTTTAACTCCCATTCTACCCAGCTAAAATGCCCCCTCAAGTGTCATAAATGTGTGCCCATCCCCCACCCTTGAGCATCAGTGTGAGTGACATTATTTTTTTTAGGACAAAAGCAGCTATTAAGACAAAGAAAATTGCTAATCAAAACAAGCCTCTGGCCCCACTCTGAGCAAAGCAGCAGAGCAGGGCTTGGACCAATTAAAACAGATAAGTACTCGGTTTCACACACACTGACATTCTCAGCCATGTCTGCGACTGGTAGAAATCCTTTTGCGATCTGGACTGCTGGAAAGGAAGAGAGAAAACATGTTTTTATCTCGATCATGGAACATGGAATTGTGATTTGTTTTACCCTAAACCTTTGCCTGAGTGAGAGAGTTTCAAGTGACAGAGTCATTGCAGACTAGTTAATCTCAATTGTGAGATGGTCATTTATTTAAATACATGCAAGGTCCTTTAAGACCTGTTCCTTAGCAGTTCTAAGTCAGCACTTTTAAATTATATAGTGTCATCGACTGCTGATATGTGCCACCATATGTTATGTACTTCATTTGTTAGCTAGCCAATTGATTTTATATAGTTTGCTCATATAATTTCCTGATCAACTGTGAGAAACATTGTGCCCAGTAATTCATTGGCATCACACACAAGGAACTAATCCTAGAAGTAATTGTATGATCCTGGGCTCCCAGTGGGAAAACCTTGCTTGAAGAGAGGGCAGATGAATGATAGCGCTACAATATTGTAGCCCTGATTGTCTGAGTTGCTTTCATGTTGGGTGCTGGGAGCAAAGAATTGCACAATCCCCCCCATCTATCTCTGTATGGAATTTTTTTTCTGTGGTTGATGCCATACTCAATCAGCCCGATAATGCGTCAGTAAATGTGATCACCTTACTGTAACCATTCTATGAAACAAGCTCAAATAGATGCCTGTGATCAAAAGAATGAAAATGAACGACACCAGCAGAACGGGGGGAATTTTTCCTCCAGATGCCCTGAGCAGCATGCAACTCGCGTTTCTTTCTCTGCAGAAAGCCAGGAGTTTTGTGTGGATGGAAAGAAAAACTAAAACGGTCTGTGGCTTTAAAATGGATCTTCTCTGTCAATGCAAAAAAAAAATTCATAGAATAGTCATTCCTTTCATTGCTACTCTTCAATCTTCCTTTGAGTTAATGTTATATAAGATCACATGTCTGACAGGAGTAAAATGATGAATGGAAAGAAACATAAGGACAGGAATAAGGAAGTTAATAAAATTTTCATTCATGATGAAAAAGTCTGATATGTAATAGGCATCAACCAAGGTAGTAAGGTAAACTCAATTTCTTAAAGCTTGAAAACATGTTGGCTGCGAAATTCGGCACCTTAGCGTCGGCTGTTAAGGCTGGTTTCGGAAAAAAAAAGTTGGCCGTCTCGCTTCCGCCCACTTTCAGTGTGTGTTGCGGCAGCCACCATTGTGGGCAGGTCGGTAGCGCGACCGTTGCCTGCCTCCGCCAGAAGAATGCTATTGGGTCAGATTGTGACATCAATCAGCATTAGCAGTGCTGGCCCTTGACATGCAAATCTGCAGAGCGTGACATAAGTCATCGTGCAACGCTGACTTGCTGCCACGCTCTGCGAACATGGACTTTTCCACTGAGTTTAACGCTGGGTCCTAAGCTCGCTCAGAAAAGCGAACATGCAGCAGACCTACAGAGATGCTGTCAGCGCTACTTATAGGAACACACACATCTTTCAGGTAAGTTGCATTTAAGCATTTGGTGCAATAGATGTTAAAAGTTGTTAAAGTGTGCAGGGAGTGCTGCTGGATGCTTGCAAGGCCTCGGATGGTAAAGGAAGGCCTCTAAGAAGACAGAAAATGCTGGAAATACTCAGCAGGTCAGCCAGCATATGTGGAGAGAGAAACAGAGTTCATGCATCAGGTCGAGATGCTGCTTGACCTGCTGAGTATTTGTAGCATTTTCTGCTTTTATTTCAGATTTCCAGTATCCACTCAGAGAGGGAAGAGGAAGACGTAGAAGAGGAAGACACAGAAGAGGGAGACACAGAAGAGGGAGATGCAGAAGAGAAGGAGGCAGAAGAGGAACAAGCAGAAGGAAGGATGCAACCCAGACAGCCCCTTTCTGTCCGGGATATCTGGGATGGAATTATCCGCCTGTGGTACCAGTGACACAATCCCAACTCCCCTTTCAACATTTGTCTCACACCTTACCTTCCCTCTGTTACTGACCATCACAGCGTTCTCTTGGCCACAATGCTGAAATAAAAGCCACCACAAAGCAAACTTTCCAATCCAACTTTATACATCTATTCATCCAATATGATGTCAAGAAATCATCCTTCTGCATTCCCTTAGTCTTGTGTTTGCCTTTCCTATCCTACTGATGTCATGCAGTGCTACCCCAGTGGCTGCAGCATGGCTGGTGGAAGGCTACTGACTTTCAGTGGGGGACACTGCAAATGGCCTTGCAGGTCGACCTTTAGGAGCTGGTGGCTGGGAGTGTGAAATTGAGTGACGGTGTTTCTTCTTTTCTTCTTCTTCACTCTCCTCTCCCTCTTCTTGGTCACCCACTGGCTTTTGAAGATGCATTCACTGACCTTGACCACTGGTCTGAGGTCATGAAGCTTCTTTGGGCACTGGAGCCAGGTGGTGGGGGCGACACTGCTGGCAGTGACAGCCTCAGTGATGTGGTCCCACATCGTTCTTTCTGGAGGGCCTCCGGGCCCCTGTGGGTAGAGGACCTCTCTTGCAGTGTTGACCCCCTACACAAAGCTCGACTGCTGCATGCGAGACCCTGGGTGCCCCTTCCCTTGCCTGTTGAGCCATTTGTGTTAGTGTTGAAGCACTTCTCCCATTCCTTTAGGTGCGGACGGCAATTCAGCTTAAGAGCTGAAGACTGCCATTTGGGAATTATTTTTAATGTTTATTGTTTTTCAGCAGGCAGCATCAAAATACCAGTGCTGCCAGCACGATTAATTCGGGCGGCCTTTAACTGCAGCCAACGGTGGCACTGGCAGCTTTTCAGTGCACTCGAATTTTTAGCAAAGAGAGTTGTGAATGGCTGGTTTTCAGCCTGGAGGGAGGTATACAGTGGCAATCCCCAAGGTTCAGTACTAGGACCACTGCTATTTTGATATACATTAATGACTTGGACATGAGGGTACTGGGCACAATTTTGAAATTTACAGATGACACAAAAATTGGAAGTGTAGTAAACAGTGAGGAAGATAATAATAGACTTCAAAAAGACATAGACAGGCTGGTGGAATGGGCGGCCACATAGCAGATGAAATTCAACGCAGAGAAGTGTGAGGTGATACATTTGGGTAGCAAGAATGAGGAGAGACCATACACACTAAATGGTACAATTTTAAAGGGAGTGCAAGAACAGAGAGACCTGGGGGTGTTTGTGCACAAATCTTTGAAGGTGGCAGGGCAGGTTAACAAAACAGTTAATAAAGCGTATGGGATCCTGGGCTTTATAAATAGAGGCACAGAGAACAAAAGCCAGGAAGTTATGCTAAATGTATATAAAACACTAGTTCGGCCCCAGCTGGAGTATTGTTTGCAATTCTGGGCACCACACTTTAGGAAGGGCATGAAGGCTTTGGAGGGGGTACAGAAGAGATTTACTAGAATGGTTCCAGGACTAGAGAAGCTGGGATTTGATAGAGGTGTTTAAAATCATGATGTGTTCAGATTGAGTAAATAAAGAGAAACTGTTTCCAATGGCTGAAGGGTCGATAATGAGAGGGCATAGATTTAAGGTACTTGGGAAAAGAACCAGAGGCGACATGAGGAAATACCTTTTTACGCAACGAGTGGTTAGGATTTGGAGTGCACAGATTCAATAGTAGCCTTCAAAAGGAAATTGGATAAATAGTTGAAGGAGAATAAATTGCAGGGATATGGGGAAAGAGCAGGGGAGTGGGCCTAATTGGATTGCTCTTCAAAAGAGCCGGCACAGCCTCGATGGGCCAAATGGCCTCCTTCTGTGCTGTACTATTCTATGATTCTACGATTCAGTCATGGGGGCTTTACTTGCAGTCCCCCTTGCGCTGGAGCGTGACAAGGAGATGGAGCAGAGGCATCAAAGAAGAGGACAAGCTGCTCGCAGAGGGAGGAGGAGGAGGGGCAGGAGGGCTCTCAGCAGGGGGCCTTACCCACCTAGGGTCTTCCGGGAGCACTTTACCTACCTGCACTTAAGTCAGGAGCAGTGAATTCGGAGGCTCTGCTTCACCAAGGACGTGGTCACAGAACTCTGCCACCTCCTGGAACCAGACCTACAGCCTCAGAGCTGGGCGACGATGGCTCTCCCAGTGGCCCTCAAGGTCACCATGGCCCTCAATTTTTTCACCAGCGGATCCTTCCAGTCTGAAGCAGGTGACATAATTAACATCTCCCAGTTCGCCATCCATTGCTGCATCCGGGTGGTCACAGAGGCTCTATGCTCCAGGGACTTCATTGTCTTCTCTCTGAACTGAGAGAAGCATGAGGAGCGCACATGTGGCTTTGCCAGGATATCGGGCTTGCCCATAATGCAGGGCGCCATTGACATGGCTTTGCGGGTGCTCAATCCTGAGATGTTCCGTAATCGCAAAGTCTACCACTCACTCAATGTGCAGTTGGTGTGCGACCACGCCCAGCACATCATGATGGTGAATGCCCGGTATCATGGCAGCAGTCATGATGCCTTCATCCTGCGCCAGTCCGGTGTGCCAGCAATCTTCCAGCCACCACATCGAACCCGAGGGTGGCTGCTCAGAGACAAGGACTATCCGTTCTACACCTGGCTGATGACTCCCCTCCGCAACCCCACCACTCGTGGCCAGCAATAATGAGAGCCATGCTGTTGGGTTACTAAAGCAATGGTTCCGCTGCATTGACCGTTTGGGAGGAGACCTCCAGTACACGCTGAAGCGGGTGTCCCATTTAGTGGTGGTCTGCTGCATCCTCTGCAACATGGCCATCATGAGGTGCAGCCCTTGTCACAACGGGTTCCACGATCACATCAGGAGGAGGAAGGGAGGAGGCAGGCAGCAGATAACCATTCTGGACAGGCTGTCTGTGAGCGCCTCATCAGAATCCAGTTCCCCTGAATGAAACCCCAGATCACCGTTGCTCACCACTTCCCCACTTACCATCCATCTGGCACAGAAAATTAGAGCATCCTCTTGGGCACAAAGCTGAAATGAGAGCCAACACAAAACAAACATTCCAAACATAATTTATAAATGAATCAATCCAATACTACATAGCAAAGTCAACTAATCACCCTTGTGCATTCCTTTAGTGTCTGTCTTTTGTGTTCCTTTGCCTATTCTAGTGCTCCTACACAGTGGCTGCAGCATGGCTGGTGGAAGGCTATGGGGGACACTGCAGATGGCCTTGCAGGACGACCTCGAGTGGCTCTGGGCCAGAAGGCTTGGCTGTAGGCTGCACCGCCTCAGCATGGGCGGCAGCAGGGGCACTGGCAGAGTGGCAGTGGTGTGAGTACGAATGCTGTCATCCTGAGAGAGGACTTCACCTGACGAAGGAGCAGCGCTCCGAAAGCTTGTGATTTCAAATAAAGCTGTTGGACTATAACCTGGTGTTGTGCGACTTCTCACTTTTATCCTGAGAGAGGACAGCAGGTTCTTGCTCCATGGAGCCATGGCCACTCCCCCAGGGCGGCACCTCAGCATTCCTAGCCATCTTTTGGAACATAGATTGCTGGACTGCTGTGAGACCCTGCAAGCCCCTTTACACACTTATAAACCCAACCACGAAGGCATCAGTCTGACCCGTCTTCCTCTGTGTACCCCAGAACCAAAGCCTCCAATGCTGCATCAGAGAAGCGCCTTGCCCTTTCTCTTCCCTGCATCCGGAGTGACAATGAGGTGCTTCTGCAAGAAAGCACCTCCCCTTTAAGAAGTGCAGAGAGCCTCGGCAAAATTTTATTTGTCAGTAGACTGCACGCGATATTGGGCCCCCTGTTGAGCACTGAGCCAACCAGCAGCGTGTTTAACGCTGAGCTCAGTGCTCCAATCATTATAATGAGCAGGCAGCCTGAATTTTGCACCACTTTGAACGGGTGCGGGCAGATTGTGCTTCACGCTCCCCGCGCCCATTTTCGGGCGCAATCCAATTTCACCCTCACTGTATATAATATCCATGATGCGGGGATGCCGGTGTTGGACTGGGGTGGACAAAAGTGAGAAGTCGCACAACACCAGGTTATAGTCCAACAGCTTTATTTGAAATCACAAGCTTTCGGAGTGCTGCTCCTTCGTCAGGTGAACACGACCACGACACCACACAACCCTGCCATGGCAACCTCTGCAAGACATGCCAGATCATCAACACAGATACCATCAGCACACGTGAGGACACTACCCACCAGGTACATGGTACATACTCATGTGACTCGGCCAACGTTGTCTACCTCATACGTTGCAGGAAAGGATGCCCCGGAGCATGGTACATCGGCGAGACCATGCAGACACTGCGACAACGTATGAACGGACACCGCGCAACAATCGCCAGGCAGGATTGTTACCTCCCAGTCGGGGAACACTTCAGCAGTCAAGGACATTCAGCCTCCGATCTTCGGGTAAGCGTTCTCCAAGGCGGCCTTCGAGACACACGACAACGCAAAATCATCGAGCAGAAACTGATAACCAAGTTCCGCACCCATGAGGACGGCCTCAACCGGGATCTTGGGTTCATGTCACGCTACATGTAATCCCACCTGACGTAGAGTCATCCAGACTCGAGTCGTCGTTGGCTTGTTCACAGATGCGGCCGGACCTGCTGTGATTTCCAGCAAAAAAAGTAAAAAGTTTCAAGTTTTTGGTTTTCCATACAGACTGCAGCATCTGCCACATTAGACCCCTTGTGACCCCACCTCATTGTCTTTGTTGTATTTTGCTATCGTCTTTGATGTAATGTTTTCCTGACTGACCTGGTTGGACACCATCCACACCTTTGATTGCCGTGATTGTCTCTCTGCTGATGTGTGATAAAGGGCAGTTAGAAAGATTAACTGTAGTCGTCTGGCATTGTTCTCTGCACAGGCATTGTTCTCTGTCTATATATGCTGTGCCCATTTGTATTTCTTCACTTCACCTGACGAAGGAGCAGCGCTCCGAAAGCTTGTGATTTCAAATAAAGCTTTTGGACTATAACCTGGTGTTGTGCGACTTCTCACTTTTGTATTTAATATATAAGGGCTGATTTCCTGATATGTACAGCTGTCAGAGAGGCTTTCTGCCAGTAGTGTACATTTGAAATATTGACCCTTATAAATATGTTTTAACTTAAAAGGCTTCATTAGTCAGGATTTATTAGTATGTAGTAAGCTGTACCTTTTGCTTCTCTAATATTTTGAATGTCCTTTAATTGATGGCTCTTAAAAGGGAATTATGTTAAACTGAATTTGCACATAGCTATAATTTGATCAAAATGATATCAGTACACTAACTGCACTTTAGCTCTTCCTTTTTCCTGTACTTAATGCTTTAAAATTTATGGTTACAAGCTGCTTATATATTGCGCCATGTTAGTGGTTCTGGCTTCCAAAATGCAGGTCTCACTCGAGCTGCAACTCGAAAGTAAACTTGCCAGGATTCGCAAAGGCCAACAGCAGGTCATTTCTACTGGTCTTCCTGACCACCAGCCTTAACGAGCAGAAGGCAAGCATCTTTGGCTTGGAGCCAGCTGCACAACACCCACTCATCAGGAGTCGGAAACCTCACATGGGTCTCACACAATACAAAAGAGCTAAAGATAGCCAGGGAAACAGTCACTTGTGTAGAGTCATACTTCAGTGACGTTGTGGAATTTCACTACAGAGCCCATGATGTAACCGGAAACTTCCTAATGTCACTTTAGGAAATTCTATACAAAATTCCCCCCCGTGGTGAAAGTATAAAAGACTATTGGTAAAATTAAAAGCAAAATACTGCAGATGCTGAAAATCTGAAAATAAAAACAGCAAAAGCTGGAAACACTCAGCAGGTCATAACAAGCAGCATCTGTGAAGAAACTGAAGTCAGTCAGTCGACCTTTCAGGGGTAACTTTGACTTTGGATGATAGTGTAAAATGAGTGATATCAGCTCGGCCATCTTTTAAACACCGCTCCCAATTGTCATTTTGGATATCACCCATTTTACACTTGCGTCCAAAGTCAAAATGATCCCCATCCAGTGTTAGCACCGTGCCTCTCCAGATCACGTATAATATGGGCTAGCTGAGAACTAAAGTTCTCTCTACTTTGTTCCAGTAGTGTGGCACAGAGTAACCTCAAGAGTATCTCAGACTCTTAGGTGGTAGTTATAATATTATGTCCAGTTTTGGGCTTCCTATTTTGAGAAGGATGTCATGGTCATGCAACAGTTGGAGAAGATGATACCAGGGATGAGCAGCTTTAGTTATGAGGAGAGACTAAAAAAAATGTGTTCTTTTCATTAGAATGGAGAAAGTTAAGAGGAGCTCAGATAAAGGTGTTTGAAATTATGAAAGGTTTTAATAAAGCAAATCAGGAAAAGATATTTCCACTGGTCAATAAACAGAAACCAGAGGGCATCACCAAAAGGATAAAGGGAGACGGTAGGAGATTTTTTTTTACTCAGAAACTTGTTAGGATATTGAATATACAATCCATAGTAGGTTTTAAAGGGTGAGTAGATAAATATTTGAAAAAGAAACATTTTAGAGCGTATGGAGAAAGGGCAGGGGAATGAGACTCAGTGGATGGTCTTGATTTTAACTCTGGGCGGGTGGGTGGTGAGGTGAGTTGGAAACTCACCCACTGCTGCAAAAATGAGGCCTTGGCAATTTTAACTCCCAGGCCTCATTAACATGCCGCCAGTCCACTTCCCGGCTGGAGTCGGTGGGAAGCGGCAGAAAATTGTACGGCCCTGGAGGCTGTCTGCTGACAGATGGTATGTGGCAGGATTGGGCTCCAGGAGCTTCTTACGCAGGTCTCACATTCGCAACAGAGCGGAGTCCGGACCCTACTGCTCCTCCTGGCCCACGAAGAAAAAAAAAACACTTACCTTTTTCAGCCTCTTCTAAAGCTGGTTCTCTTCTGTCCCAGATTGTCCTGGTGGGAAAGACTCAGGCCTAAGTTAAAATTGCAATTGGGTTCTGCTCGAGGCAGGGCATGCATATGTAAAGAAGGACTCTGCCAGCTTTAGGCTCAAAGGGATCATTAATGCCCAATTTATATGGGGTGCACTCAGCATGCATTTGAATTGGTGTTGGAGTAATACCAGTTCCTGAGACATGTCTTTTGAATAGGCAGCAGTGTGGCACTCAAATTTCGGATGGATTATACTGAAAATTGAGATCAGATTGCAGCTAATTCCTGAGTTGATGCAACCCCCAATATTCTGTATTGCTGCCAAGTGTCGTGTGGAATTATGTCCATTAGTGTCTTTTTAGTTGGCACAGAGTTTCCTAATAGTCTGGGCTGGATTTAAACATAAGTAGTAGAAGCAAAAGGGTAATACCATCCTAGCCACTGTGTCATAAATAAGGAAATGGAAAAAGTTGTATTTTAGTTCTGGCTTCCTGTTCAGTGGGACAGGATTCCCCATCAGAGGAAATAATTTCTCTGTATATACCCTATCAAATCCCTTTATCATTTTAAAAACCTTGATTAGATCACCTCTCTAACTTCTAATCTCAGGGGAATGCATTCCTTATGCAACCAATTTAATCCTTTAATACGGGGCATCATTCTGGTGAATCTGTGCTGTACCCCCTTCGAGACCACTGAGGTTTGGTGTCCAAAACTGAACGCAATACTCCAGATGGAGTCTGACCAAGTCTCTGTATGACTGAAGCAGCACTTCCTCACAAGGCCAACATTCCATTAGCCTTTTTGATAACTCTTTTTTGTTTCTTTGCTGCTAGTAGAACATTTTTCAAAATCTTAATTATAATGTTGTTTTAATTCAGATATTGTCGTTTTAATTTAAATTATGGGAGCTTGGCATCAGGGGGCCTGCAGTTAACTTCATGCTGCTAAGTTTGTTTTCCTTAACCCAGCGGCAGAATCGTAGACCCATGGAAAACTTCCAGTTGACTATGGAAAATGGATGTAACAACATAAACACTGGGAGCAGGCTTATAGTTGCAGGATCATTAAATACAAATTAAAAGAATAATATAAAAGCAGATAATAACATTAATAACTTATGCCTCTATTTCAAAAGACAGAATTGAAAAAGACAGATTTCTGTTTCAAGCTGGTGTTGTGGTATCTGGTTTACATTTTTGAAATGTTCAAACAGGACACTCAAAAACCAGACTGTCCAATCAAAACCAGACAGATGGCAATCCTAACCCCCTCCCCCCCGCTCTCCACGTCGCAAGGAGTGCCACTACTGTCAGTGGATCAGTTTAAAGTTGCAGCATCTTTTTAATGATCTTTATATCATCTTATATTACAAAAATAAAACATTCCCTGAACTTTCATAACATGTTAAAAGCATTTATTTTTCATTTTCATTTATTTGTGGTTTTTATTTTAAATTTCTTATAGATTAAAAAGGGCTTGAAAGGGCTCTCTTGATGACTCATCTGGAAAAGCCAGTGAATAGCTGAACCAGGGTTGATTCCTGGTCACTGCTGAGTTAGCTGATTTCGGCTGGGGTGGCAGCAGAAGGACTACAATTAGACCATTGTTCCCGGGTTAGGGAGAGGAATATCAGGATTACCACTCTTGACTACTATCAAGTGACCCCTGCTGGAAGAACCGTGTTTGATTGTTCGGTCTGGGCAAGATAAAGCTTGGCTGTGATATAATAGGCTGCTGACACTCGGGGGGGGTAATTTTCAACTTACTATTGGAGCGTAAAACCAGCACTGAAGGTCGGGCAAATCAATGGAATGGAAAATGGGGTGGCTTCTATAACAGGGCCTAGCCCACAACGCAGGTTTTACGCTTTGACATTATTTACTGTCAAGGCTCGCACATGAATAATAGCTACTTAGCCCGGGCTGGCTCTCTGTAAGACCCCTTCAACTAGTTCCACTCACCCGCCCTTTCCCCGTTGCCCTGCAAATTTTTTTCCTTCAGGTACTTACCGAATTCCCTTTTGAAAGCCATGATTGAATCTGCCTCCATCACCCTTTCAAATGTGAGAAGTCGCACAACACCAGGTTATAGTCCAACAGTTTTATTTGAAATCACAAGCTTTCGGAGTGCTGCCTGATGAAGGAGCAGCGCTCCGAAAGCTTGTGATTTCAAATAAAACTGTTGGACTATAACCTGGTGTTGTGCGACTTCTCACATTTGTCCACCCCAGTCCAACACCGGCATCTCCGCATCATGATCACCCTTTCAGGCAGTGCATTCCAGATCTTAACCACTCGCTGCGTAAAAAAGTTTTTCCTCGTGTCGCCTTTGGTTCTTTTGCCAATCACCTTAAATCTGTGTCCTCTGGTTCTCGACCCTTCCGTCAATGGGAACAGTTTCACTCTATCTACTCTGTCTAGACCCCTCATGATTTTGAACACCTCTATCAAAGCTCCTCTCAACCTTCTCTGCTCTAAGGAGAACAACCCCAGCTTCTCCAGTCTATCCACACAACTGAAGTCCCTCATCCCTGGAACCATTCTTGTAAATCTTTTCTGCACCCTCCCTAAGGCCTTCACATCCTTCCTAAAGTGCGGTGCCCAGAATTGGACACAGTACTTGAGCAAGGTTCTGAAGTAACTATTTGTGGAACTGTACGTGAACAAGGAATCGGGGGGAGCAATTCTTATTTTTTCATAGTTGTTAATTGCACATTTGAAAGCCACACATTCCTTGATTTTGTTTTGCATTTCATTTATGCTGATGAAAAACACCCTTGCCATGTTTTGCAGTAACAGGAATGCCAGCTCTTAAGTTGTATGGGAGTAGAGTTTCCGCTTTGGGCGCAATCTGGAAATTGCGTCCAAAATGCGCTTGAAACGGTGCTGGTTAGGTTATGCTTCAAGTTTCCGCTAAATTCATTTGCATAATAACAAACGTAAATTTTCCACGAACCAGTGAAATTGGGCAGCGTGATAGCACATATTATTTCTTTCCATTAAAAAGTATTTCTTGATGTATTTAAGAGTGGTAACCTGGTGCAGTTTTATTAATGCAGCTGAAAATGGGTTTATCACAAAAAATAAGCATTTTTAATAAGGGTGTCCAGTCCTCTACCTGTGACCTAATTTAAAATCATTGAAAATGAATTAAAAAAAGTACTAAACCATTTAATAGTTTAATTGGTGGACACTAGTCAGTTTCTTACTAAATTAAATATTTTTTGATTATGAAAAAACTGTTAAAACGTGCCTGTGCACCTGAGAAAATGAGATTAATTTGAAGTGCCTTCCCAAACCAATGCAATTGGTGGAAGCTGGGGGTGTGGGCAGTTTTGTGGGCGGGGCCTGATTCGGCGAATTGAAACTTGACCAGCGGAAAACACGGGCATAAGTGGTTTTGGCCGTAACTCAGCCACGTTTTAAATTCCTCAATCTTATGTGCTGGTTTGGCCAATTCCACCCAGATTGCACTGGAAATGGAATGCAAAACTAACAGAAACAAGCGGCAACTTCCCTCCACAAAATCAAAAACCAAGAGTAAGGGGGAACAATTCGGTTGCTTTGCACCTCCCGCTAATGCTCTAAGAGGGCGCCAACAGGGCGCAAAGCAACTAGTGCCCATACGCGGCGCCGCCAATGACTCCTGCGAAATTCAGCGGGAGGTTAGCGGCGGCGGTAACTGTTAGCGCCCCGCGGTGCTGCGCCGACGGCGATGATGTCATTGCCGTGCACAGCGCCCCGCTCGTGCCCCGGCTGCGATCTTCGGTAGTGCCCCCTGACTTACCGCCAGACGCTATGTCCGACGGGGTCAGGGGGGCCTACCTGCGGCCGGGGCAGCGCAAATTAAAGGCGAGGTGCCGCTTGGCCATTTTTGTTGCTGGCCGCCTGCCAGCACCTGTCACCGCTGCCATCCCCGGCCTCCTCTTCAGCCCCCCGCGGAGTGCGGAGTGCCGGCTGCGTTCCATGAGCCCAGCACTTCTCGAGTGCCGGGCTCTTTTGCCGGCACTCCAATCCCTGGTGGCCCAGCTGGGCCCCGGGTTGCGCTGCGCAAGGCCCTTCCCCTTTAAGAAGGGGAGGAAGGCCTGCAGTACCGCGGCGCTGCGGCACATAGCGCTGCGATATTCCCTCGCAATGCCCCAAGAGGGAGGCAGGGCGCTTCCAGTAGCGCCCCGCTTCCCTCTTGGGGCGCTACCGATGAATTTCAGCCACGGGGGCGCTAATTTTTTCAGGGCGCTAAAAGTAGCGCCCTGGCGAAGTTAGCACCCCAAAGGGGGCGCGACTCAATTTTTCCCCCTAAAGGTTTATTCGTTTGGGTATTCTGTGCAGTTATTCCTATCAAATACAATTAAAAACGTAAGGATTGACTGTGGTGTTTATTAAATAAAATGCCATTTATAATTTTAAAATGAATACTTGATGTACTCTGTCATGCAGGTAGGCACCATTTTATCACTGAATCTACTTTCATCAAGAGAAAGCCCAGACGGTATAATCCAGCAGCTGCGTGTATTTTTTATATAGAGGTAGATCTCTGGTGTTCCTTTGAAGGTTGTAAGCCATGTACTCTGGGATTTAGGTGGAACTGAATAGTTGAATCATTTACTGCAGATTCTGTGATAAGATATAAATACACACATATATGTACTATATATACACACACACACATAGACCCTAGATGTGGAAACTCTGTAACAGATCAATTACAGCTGCTAAACACCAATCTGGAGGGAAGCTAACTAGTCATACAAAATATGGTTAATAGCAAACATGTTTATTTTACATACTTCTGTGAAAAGAATAAAACAAATCTGAGACAGGTCATTTATTTAAAATGCTAATTACTCATATTAAAACTATTTACATGCTTTTTTGTCATCTTCTCTTCTAAAGGCACTGAATCTTCTTAGGGTACAATTCAAAGGGTAGTTTACCACGTCGCCATTCTTCATGTATGATTCTTGACAATGAACGTTGCAAGCTGTTCAACTGCGTGGTGTCACAGATGAGTCCGATCCTGTGCTTATGTGATATGCACACACTTTTCAGCAGGAGTCACAGAATAATGATCAGGAGCCAAAGCCTTAGATGACTTTTCCCTTCCCGAGCCTAGAGGTGCTGAGGCCAATTGTAGCACCCCATCTACCACTCCAGCTAAAATAAGACAACTCAGCACATATTAGAGATAGATTCTGGGATCAAAACTGAGACCTCTAACTTTCTTGGTCTATATTACCACACTAGACATTACATGTACCAAATAAACATTAGGCCAGACTTGTTTATATTCTTTTCATAATTGAATAATTATTTAATCAGGACACCAGTCAAAATGTGCAAATCCACAAAACTTTACTCTTGAAATTACATACAAGTACTTTATTAAATGTCAGCCATGGCTCAGTGGTAACACTTTCATCTCTGTGTCAGAAGGTTATGGGTTCAAGTCCCACTCCAGGAGACTTGAGCACAAAATCTATGCTAACACTAGCAGTACTGGGGGCATGCTGCACTGTTAGAGGTGCTGGCCTTCAGATGAGACATCTGCCCTCTCAGGTGGATGTAAAAGATCCCATGGCACTATCTTGAAGAAGAGCAGGGGAGTTCTCCCTGGTGTCCTGGCCAATACTTATCCCTCAACCAATATCACGAATACAGATTATCTGGGCATTATCACATTGCTGTTTGTGGGACCTTGCTGTGTGCAAATTGGCTGCTGAATTTCCTACATTACAACAGTGACTACACTTCAAAAGTATTTAATTGGCTGTAAAACGCTTTGGGACATCCTGAGGTCATGATAGTTGTTTTATAAATGTAGGTCTTTCTTCTATAAAACTTAATTGCAACATAATTCTTGGATACTTTTAACTTACATTACTGATGTCAATTGAACAGAAATGCACATAATTATGAGACTCACAGAAAACCAAAGACGGAATGAAGTTAAAAATGACAAGCAAGTTAAAAAAATTGTGAAATATCTAATTAAAAGCTCAGTATTTCAGGAAAAAATCTGTATTGGGGTTTTTCCCTTTTCGACATGCTGATCTGGGAAAATTGTACTTATGTTACATTCAAGTGGATTTTAAAAGTAATTTGGCTCTGGAATGGAAATAATTTGAGACCCACTGGAGGATTTTATATTACCTTTGAAGCAAGCTGAGCTGTAAGATTACTTTGTTTAAAGTGCTGTACCTTGGAAAAACCATGTTTGTGTGACTGAATTAAATCAGAAGTACCCCACAGTTACCACATAATTATTCCCCTTTCCCCATATATAAATAAGAACTAGCAAATGTGTGGCTCTCAGAAAAGTTTCAACTTTATTACATTGTTGAAGCTACACCCAAGACAAATTTGACAACAGCTCTATTCAAACCTGAACTACAAATACATTTTTTTCAACAAAGACGTTTCTTTCCGACCACAATGCATCGGTTAATATCTTGAAGCACATTCTCGAAGAAAGAGGAGGTCTAATCACTTGCACGTGCTTAAAAAAAATCAACCAATTAAAATTGCCCTATAATTTTTCCTGCACTGTAGGAGCTAAAGAACATAAGAACATAAGAAATAGGAGCAGGAGTAGGCCACTTAGCCCTTTGAGTACAAAAATCTACACTGACACTCCAATGCAGTGCTGAGGGAGTGTTGCAATGTCGGAGGTGCCGTCTTTCAGATGAGACGTTAAACCGAGGCCCCATCTACTCTCTCAGGTGGACGTAAAAGATCCCATGGCACTATTTCGAAGAAGAGCAGGGGAGTTATCCCTGGTGTCCTGGCCAATATTTATCCCTCAATCAACATCACTAAAATAGATTATCTGGTCATTATTACATTGCTGTTTGTGGGAGCTTGCGGTGTGCAAATTGGCTGCCACGTTTCCTACATTACAACAGTGACTACACTTCAAAAAAAGTACTTCATTAGCTGTAAAACGCTTTGTGACGTCCGGTAGTCATGAAAGGAGCGACATAAATGCAAATCTTTCTTTCTCTTATTTTTTAAGCCTGCTCCGCCATTCAGTAAGATCATGGCTGATCTTCTACCTCAGCTCTACCTTTCCGCACTATCCCCATATCCCTTGATTCCCTTAGTATCCAAAAATCTATCAATCTATATCTTGAATATACTGAATGATTGAGCATCCACAGTTCTCTGGGGTAGAGAATTCCAAAGGTTCACAACCCTTTGAGTGAAGAAACTTCTCCTCATCTCAGTCCTAAATGGCCGACTCCTGATTCTGAGACTGTGACCCCTAGTTCTAGATGCCCCAGCCAGGGGAAACAACCTCCCAGCATCTACCCTGTCAAGCCCTTTAAGAATTTTATGTTTCAATGATATCACGTCTCATTTTTCTAAACTCTAGGGAATATAGGCCCAGTCTACTTAATCTCTCCTCATAGGACAATCCCCTCTTCCAAGTAATCAGTCCAGTGAACCTTTGTTGCACTCCCCTAAGGCACGTATATCCTTCCTTAGGTAAGGAGACCAAAACTGTACACAGTACTCCAGTTGTGGTTTCACCAAGGCCCTATATAACTGTAGTAAGATGTCTTTACTTTTATACTCCCATCCCTTTGTAATAAAGGCTAACGTACAATTTGCTTTCCTAATTGCTTGCTGTACCTACATGTTAACTTTCTGTGATTCATGTACAAGGACATCCAGGTCCCACCGAATACCAACATTTCTCAGTCTCTCACTATTTAAAAAATATTCTGCTTTTCTATTTTTCCTACTAAAGTGAAAAATTTCACACTTCTCCATACTATATTCCATCTGCCATGTTCTTGCCCACTCACTTAACCTGTCTATATCCCTTTGCGGCTTCTTTGCATCCTCCTCACAGCTCACTTTCCCACCTAATTTTGTATCATCAGCAAACCTGGATACATTACACTCAGCCCCCTCATATAAGTCATTGATATAGATTGTAAATAGCTGAGGCCCAAGCAATGATCCTTGCGTTACCCCACTAGTTTCAGCCTGCCATCCCGAAAATGACCCGTTTATTCCTACTCTCTGTTGTCTGTCCATTAACCAATCCTGAATCCATGCTAATATATTACCCCCAATCCCATGAGCCCTAATTTTGTTTAATAACCTCTTGTGTCGCACCTTATCGAATGCTTTTTGAAAATCTAAATACACCTTTTCCACTGGTTTCCCCTTATCTATCTTGCTAGTTACAAACTCAAAAAACTCTAACATATTTGTCAACCATGATTTCCCTTTTATAAATCCGTGTTGACTCTGTCCAATCATATTATGATTTTCTAAGTGCCCTGTTACCATGTCCCTAATAATAGATTCTAGCCTTTTCCCTACTGCTGATGTCAAGCTGACTGATCTATAGTTCCCTATTTTCTCTCTCCCTTCTTTCTTGAAGATGCTTATGTGTTAAGAAAGTTATTTCTAGCACCATCCATTGTGGTGATAATTACATTTTTCACAGTGAAGGCCAGTTACAGTACTGCATGGTTTCCATACTCACAGCAATTGACCTCTGCCATTGCATCATGAGTTCCGGCCATTTGCAGGCCAACAACATATCGGTAAACTGCAGGGCATGAAGACACAAATCCTGTGGTACTGTAACTGACTCAAAGAGAGTCAAAGGAGGAAAAAACACCAATGATGTCACAATAGGGGAGAGAGTGTGCGGCAAGGTTCTCCGATGCAGCACTGGAGGCCTTGGAGCAGGAGGTCAACTCGAGGAGAGTGGTCCTGTTTCCATAGGGGGCAGGAGGCCCTCCAGGCAAACGTGTAAAATCCAATGGGAGCAGATTGCCGCTAGGTGAATACCAGCAGTATAGCTCTGAGGACCTGAATGCCATGCAGGAAGTTGTTGAATGACCTCACACGAGTGGTCAAGGTCAGTGAATTCATCTTCATATGCCACATCCCACCATCTGCATCACTAGCCAAAACACTGCTCAATGCACCACACCCCCATCACTCACCAACCAATAATCTCTACCAAACACAACACATACCTCACATTCATAGCTTCAGCTCACTCTCACACATTTCCCACTGCTGCAAGCCTCACACCATCACACAGCTTGCACCTACTGCCAGCTATTCAACCATGACAGGTATATCACCCAAACACATTGCACCACACTCACTGACACACTTCTGTTTCTCTTGCAGGAAAAGGTGGTTCACAACTGGCACCAGCTTGATCTAACCGGCGGGGGACAGGTGCGCCTGCATAGCCTGACCCCCCATGGAGGAGAGTGTGCTGGCCATTATTGGGAGGGGCATTGCTGAGCCCGTGGCCAGCAGTGGTGCTGAAAGAATACAAGATGCCCGTATCCTTATACGTAATCCTCCTCACATCCCACTTCCCCCTCATCCCGCAATCTCTTCTGATTTACAAGCATATTTGTCAACCATGATTTCTCTTTTATAAATCCGTGTTGACTCTGTCCAATCATATTATGATTTTCTAAGTGCCCTGTTACCATGTCCCTAATAATAGATTCTAGCAATTTCCCTAGTACTGATGTCAAGCTGACTGATCTATAGTTCCCTATTTTCTCTCTCCCTTCTTTCTTGAAGATGCGTATGTGTTAAGAAAGTTACTTCTAGCACCATCCATTGTGGTGATAATTACATTTTTCACAGTGAAGGCCAATTACAGTACTGCATGGTTTCCATACTCACAGCAATTGACCTCTGCCATTGCATCATGAGTTCCAGCCATTTGCAGGCCAACAACATATCGGTAAACTGCAGGGCATGAAGACACAAATCCTGTGGTACTGTAACTGACTCCCACTTTGAAAACTTCAGTATCTTCACAATGGATGGTGCTACAAATAATTTATTTTAAAGACTTTGGCTTAGAAATTTAATTGCCCCCGCAAATGGTCGTGGAGATCGCAATGCGTGATCACCCCACGCCTGTTCAAAGGAATGCAGGCAGCACGCTAACTTTGTGCTGCATGCTAATTAGCATGTTTGCGGCGTTCAGCCCAGCGCTGAACGTGCTGCTGAGTGGCTGAACGCTCAGCAGGGGACCCAAGTTCGTGTGCGGCTAGTACCAATTAAAGCTAGCCTGGAATACTTAAAGTCGGTCTGCACCTCTTAAAGGGGAGGTGCATTCTGCAGCAGCTCATTCAACTGGCTGGGGTAGAGAGTCAAAGGAGGAAAAAACACCAATGATGTCACAATAGGTGAGAGAGTGTGCGGCAAGGTTCTCCGATGCAGCACTGGAGGCCTTGGAGCAGGAGGTCAACTCGAGGAGAGTGGTCCTGTTTCTATAGGGGGCAGGAGGCCCTCCAGGCAAACGTGTAAAATCCAATGGGAGCAGATTGCCGTTAGGTGAATACCAGCAGTATAGCTCTGAGGACCTGAATGCCATGCAGGAAGTTGTTGAATGACCTCACACGAGTGGTCAAGGTCAGTGAATTCATCTTCATATGCCACATCCCACCATCTGCATCACTAGCCAAAACACTGCTCAATGCACCACACCCTCATCACTCACCAACCAAACACAACACATACCTCACATTCATAGCTTCAGCTCACCCTCACACATTTCCCACTGCTGCAAGCCTCACACCATCACACAGCTTGCACCTACTGCCAGCTATTCAACCATGACAGGCATATCACCCAAACACATTGCACCACACTCACTGACACACTTCTGTTTCTCTTGCAGGAAAAGGTGGTTCACAACTGGCACCAGCTTGATCTAACCGGCGGGGGACAGGTGCGCCTGCATAGCCTGACCCCCATGGAGGAGAGGGTGCTGGCCATTATTGGGAGGGGCATTGTTGAGCCCGTGGCCAGCAGTGGTGCTGAAAGAATACAAGATGCCCGTATCCTTATACGTAATCCTCCTCACATTCCACTTCCCCCTCATCCCTCAATCTCTTCTGATTTACAAGCATATTTGTCAACCATGATTTCTCTTTTATAAATCCGTGTTGACTCTGTCCAGTCATATTATGATTTTCTAAGTGCCCTGTTACCATGTCCCTAATAATAGATTCTAGCAATTTCCCTAGTACTGATGTCAAGCTGACTGATCTATAGTTCCCTATTTTCTCTCTCCCTTCTTTCTTGAAGATGCGTATGTGTTAAGAAAGTTACTTCTAGCACCATCCATTGTGGTGATAATTACATTTTTCACAGTGAAGGCCAATTACAGTACTGCATGGTTTCCATACTCACAGCAATTGACCTCTGCCATTGCATCATGAGTTCCAGCCATTTGCAGGCCAACAACATATCGGTAAACTGCAGGGCATGAAGACACAAATCCTGTGGTACTGTAACTGACTCCCACTTTGAAAACTTCAGTATCTTCACAATGGATGGTGCTACAAATAATTTATTTTAAAGACTTTGGCTTAGAAATGTAATTGCCCCCGCAAATGGTCGTGGAGATCGCAATGCGTGATCACCCCGCGCCTGTTCAAAGGAATGCAGGCAGCACGCTAACTTTGTGCTGCATGCTAATTAGCATGTTTGTGGCGTTCAGCCCAGCGCTGAACGTGCTGCTGAGTGGCTGAACGCTCAGCAGGGGACCCAAGTTCGTGTGCGGCTAGCACCAATTAAAGCTAGCCTGGAATACTTAAAGTCGGTCTGCACCTCTTAAAGGGGAGGTGCATTCTGCAGCAGCTCATTCAACTGGCTGGGGTAGAGAGTCAAAGGAGGAAAAAACACCAATGATGTCACAATAGGGGAGAGAGTGTGCGGCAAGGTTCTCCGATGCAGCACTGGAGGCCTTGGAGCAGGAGGTCAACTCGAGGAGAGTGGTCCTGTTTCCATAGGGGGCAGGAGGCCCTCCAGGCAAACGTGTAAAATCCAATGGGAGCAGATTGCCGTTAGGTGAATACCAGCAGTATAGCTCTGAGGACCTGAATGCCATGCAGGAAGTTGTTGAATGACCTCACACGAGTGGTTAAGGTCAGTGAATTCATCTTCATATGCCACATCCCACCATCTGCATCACTAGCCAAAACACTGCTCAATGCACTACATCCCCATCACTCACCAACCAATAATCTCTACCAAACACAACACATACCTCACATTCATAGCTTCAGCTCACCCTCACACATTTCCTACTGCTGCAAGCCTCACACCATCGCACAGCTTGCACCTACTGCCAGCTATTCAACCATGACAGGCATATCACCCAAACACATTGCACCACACTCACTGACACACTTCTGTTTCTCTTGCAGGAAAAGGTGGCTCACAACCGGCCCCAGCTTGATCTAACCGGCGGGGGACAGGTGCACCTGCATAGCCTGACCCCCATGGAGGAGAGGGTGCTGGCCATTATTGGGAGGGGCATTGCTGAGCCCATGGCCAGCAGTGGTGCTGAAAGAATACAAGATGCCCGTATCCTTATACGTAATCCTCCTCACATCCCACTTCCCCCTCATCCCGCAATCTCTTCTGATTTACAAGCTGCAGATGGTGCAAGCATGCACCTCCTGCTTCCCCTCCCCCCTTCCCCGCAACACAACCTTACCCTTGTGCTTTTCTCCTTTCAGATAGCCAAGCATTAACACCTGGCCAGGCACGGATAGAGGAGCACGAAATAGAAGAACACCAAGGCATTGATGATGAAGACACAGCACCATCACTCAATTTCAAACTCGCAGCCACCAGCTCAGATACTGACAATCCGCTTAGGTTAGAGGATAGGTTAGAGGTGGGATCTGCATGTGGTGAGACACCAGGCACAAGTGGGCTGCAGCCAGGGCAGGAGGAAATGATAGCGTAGGTGTCAGCTCCCTGGAGGGCGAGGTCGCACACGAGTTCTGCTGCAGAGGACTCAGATGAGGAATTCAATGGGGCGGCCTACAGAAGAAGGCTGATGGGTATGCACACTGAAATGCTTGGTGCATTGGTCGGCCTGCAGAAAGCCTGAGTGCAATGTCAAGGAGCATGGAGGAGACAGGCACCAACCTTGCACATAGCTTTGTGCAGAGCTTGGAGTCCATGATTCCCAGCATGGAAGAGATGGGCAACTCCATTAGAGCACTTGTGGACCCAAATATGATGCAGAATCTAATGGCTGATGTCTCAGCTTCCGTTGCAGCACAAGCAGAAGCCACACAATGTCTGAGTGCTGCAGTGGAAGCTCAGACATATGTTATGCAAGCTCAGACTGCTTTCATGCAGGCTCAGCTTGCTGCCACGCAACTCAGACTGCTGCCATCGTGCTGCATTTACAAGTCTAGAAAGGAGTTTGCAGGGTGTCACAGCAGTCCAACTATCTTTCCTCTAACAGATTACTAGGAATGCTGAGGGCACCACCTCGAGGGAGTGGCAGTGACTCTGTGGATTTCTCTAGACTCCAAAAATCTACCTATCTCAGCTTTGAATATACTCAACAACTGAGCAGCCACACCTCTAAGGTTAGTTACTGATTCATTTCTACTCGCTCTGTGTAAGTTTGTGGAAGTGTTTGGAGCCTTCCAGAGTTGTTTAAAGTTGATGAGGTGACAGGGAGTGGGTGCTGCAAGTGGAGAAGGCCTTGCTTCTGAATTCAAAGGTTCTGGTCAGACCACTTTCTCCCAGTCATGGGTGCTTTAGTTGTCATCCCCTTTGGCCTATAGCATGACAGGGAGCTGGAGCAGAGGCAGCAAAGAAGAAGACAAGCTGCTTGCAGAGGGAGGAGGAGGAGGGGAGAAGGGCTCTCAGCAGGAGGCCTTACCCACATAGGGTCTTCTGAGAGCAATTGTCTTACCTCAGCCTGAGCCAGGAGCAGTGTGTGAGGCATCTGCACTTTACGAAGGAGGTGCTCACAGAACTCTGCCACCTCTTGCGGTCAGACCTGCAGCCTCGCACCAGGGCAAGGACAGCGCTGTCAGTGGCTGTGAAGGTGACCGTGGCCCTGAAATTCTTCACATCGGGACCCCTCCAGGCTGGAGCAGGCGACATCTGTAACATCTCCCAGTGCGCTGTCCACTGCTGCATAAGGGAGGTGACAGACGCTCTTTATGCCAGGCGAGGGGAGTTCATTGTCTTCCCTCTGACCAGAGAGCAGCAGGCGGAGCGTGCACATGGCTTTGCCAGGATCGTGGGCTTCCCCATGGTGCAGGGAGCCATCGACTGCAGGCACGTGGCTTTGCATGCGCCGCATCTAAATGCTGAGATGCACCGCAACCGCAAAGGTTATCACTCGCTGAATGTGCAGTTGGTGAATGCCCGGTATCCTGGCAGCAGTCATGATGCTTTTATTTTGCGCCAATCCACTCTTCCCTCAGTCTTTGAGCCATCACGACAAACCAGAGGGTGGCTATTGGGTGACAAGGGCTATCTGCTGACCACCTGGCTCATGACTCTCTGAACACCAACATTTAATAGTTTCTCACCATTTAAAAAAATATTCTACTTTTCTATTCTTCCTACCAAAGTGAATAACCTCACATTTCCCCACATAATACTCCATCTACCACCTTATTGCCCACTCACTTAACCTGTCTATATCCCTTGGATACATTGCACTCGGTCCTTTCATCTAGGTCTGATAAAGCAGACCATAGGCATGCTTAAACAACACTTCCGCTGCCTGGACCGCTCTGGAAGAGTCCTGTGGTACTCACCAGAGCGTGTCTCAAGATTCATTGTAATCTGCTGCATGCTCCACAACCTCGTCATCATGCGACCAACTGAAGAGGAGGAGGAGGAGGAGGAAGAGGAAGAGGAGGAGAAAGAAGAGGAGGAGGAGCAAGTGGAAGGGAGGAAAGAAGGTTGGAGGCAACCTAGACAGCCCCTTTCTGCCTGGGCTGTCTGTGATCAACTCATCCGACTGTAGTACCAGTGACTGCAACCCCAATTCCCCATTCAGCAATAGTCCCAGACCTTACCTTCCCTCTGTTATTGAACATCACAGAGTCCTTTTGGCCACAATGCTGAAATAAAAGCCACCACAGAAGAAACATTCCAATCCAACTTTATACATCAATCTATCCAATATTACATAACAAAATCAACTAATCACCCTTGTGCATTCCCTTAGTACCTGTCTTCAGTGTGCCTTTGCCTATCGTAGTGTTCCTACGAAGTGCTACCCCAGTGGCTGCAACATGGCTGGTGGAAGGGTGCTGCCTTTCAGTGGGCGAGACTGCAGATGGCTTTGCAGGACAACCTCGAGCACCTGGTGGCTGGGAGTGTGAAATCGAGTGACGGTGTTTCTTCTTCTTCACTCTCCTCTCCCTCTTCTTGGTCAACCACTGGCTGGGCAGGCTGCATTTCTTGGGTGTCTGAAATGAGAAAGGCACAAGGGTAGAGTTGTGGTGAGGGGAGGGAGTTTGTGAAGCTTGTAAATCAGAAGATATTGTGGGATGAGTGGGAAGTGGGATGTGAGAACGAGGATAAAGTATAAGGATACCAGCATCTTGTATTCTTTTAGCCCCCCTGCCAAGAATGGCCAGCACCGTTTCCTCCAAGGGGGTGAGGTGAAGCGAGGAATGTGAGGTGTGCCTTGTGTTTTATAGAGATTGTTGGCAGGTGAGTGATAGGGGTGTGGTACATTGAGCAGTGTGTGAGGCTAGTAGTGCAGTTGGTAGGAGATGGCTTTTGAAGATGCATTCACTGGTATTGACCAGTCACTTGAGGTCATGAAACTTCTTTGGACACTGGAGCCAGGTCCCGTGGGCAACACTGCTGGCAGTGATGGCATCGGCGATTTGGTCCCACATCCTTCTTTCTGGAGGGCCTCCTGCCCCCCTGTTGATCCCACTGCACAAAGCTCAAGTGGTGCGTCTGAAACTCTGGGTGCCCTTTCCCTGGCCTGTTGAGCCATTTGTGTTAGTGCTGAAGCACTTTTACCATTTTTGATCAGCAGAGAGCAGCTCACCTTTAAGAGGTGCCAACAAAAACAACAACTGCAAAACAGCTAAAGTGATGTCACAACCAGGGAAGGAGTTGATTGGTGAGTAGCTGGTAAGTGTTTCTAGTAAATAGTCTATTAAGTAAAGGCATGGCAGGGTAGCTCAGTCCCATGGTTTGCACATCCTGTGCCATGTGGGGACTCCAGGATGCTTCCCGTGTCCTGGACAACCACATGTGCAGAAAGTGTCGTCAGCTGGAGAAGCTCGAGCTCCGGGTTTTGGAGCTTGAGCAGCAGCTGGCATCACTGCGGTGCATCCATGAGGCTGAGAGCTTCTTGGATAGCATGTTTCAAGAGGTGGTCACCCCGTAGATAAAGAGTGTGCAAGCAGAAAGGGAATGGGTGACCACCAGACAGAAGAGGAGGACCAGGCAGGGAGTGCAGGAGTCCCCTGAGTGCATCTCGCTCTCCAACCGGTATTCGGTTCTGAGTACTGGTGAGGGTGACGGTTCCTCTGGGGGGGTACAGCCAGAGCCAAGTCTGCGGCACCACAGGTGGCTCAGCTGTACAGGGGGGGCGGGGGGGGGGGGGAGGAAGAAGAGTGGGAAACCAATAGTGGTAGGGGATTCGATAGTTAGGGGAGCAGACAGGTGTTTCTGTGGCCGCAGACATGACTCCAGGATGGTATGTTGCCTCCCTGGTGCCAGGGTCAAGGATGTCATCGAGCGGCTGCAGAACATTCTGAGGCGGGAGGGTGAACAGCCAGAGGTTGTGGTCCATATCGGTACCAACGACATAGGTAGAAAGAGGGATGAGGTCCTGCAGGCAGATTTCAGGGAGCTAGGAAAGAGATTAAAAAGCAGGACCTCAAAGGTAGTAATCTCCGGATTACTCCCAGTGCCACGCGCTAGTGAGTATAGAAATAGAAGGATAGCGCAGATGAATGCGTGGCTGGAGAGATGGTGCAGGAGGGAGGGCTTCAGATTCCTGGGGCATTGGGACCGGTTCTGGGGGAGGTGGGACCTGTACAGGCCGGACGGGTTGCACCTCAACAGGGCCGGAACCAATATCCTCGCGGGGAGGTTTGCTAGTGCTGTTGGGGAGGGTTTAAACTAATTTGGCAGGGGGATGGGCACCAGGATGTAACATTAGAAAGGAGAAATAAAGTGCTCAAATGATTGGGAGAGGCAGAGAGCACTAAAGTAAAGTATTAGGTAGGGGTCAAACGAAGAGAGAATACAGGATGGTCTAAGATGGGTTTACAGCGTATATATGTGAACGCACGAAGCATAGTAAACAAGGTAAGTGAGCTGCAGGCACAAATAGCCACGTGGGAATATGATGTTGTGGCAATAACTGAGACCTGGCTCAAAAAAGGGCAGGATTGAGTATTAAATATTCCTGGTTATAAAGTGTTCAGGAAAGATGGTGTGTGTGGCAGTATTGGTCAAGGAGAATGTTACAGTGCTGGAGAGCGAGGATGTCCTGAAGGGGTCAAGGACAGAATCTATATGGCTAGAGTTAAGAAATAATAGAGGTGCCATTACACTACTAGTTGTATTCTATAGACCACCAAATAGTGGGAAAGATATGGAGGAGCAAATTTGCAGAGATATTACAGAAAGGTGCAAGAACTATAAAGTAGTAATAATGGGGGACTTCAACTATCCTAATATAGTCTGAGATCGTAATAGTGTTAAGGGTAGAGAAGGGAAAGAATTTCTCAAGTGTGTTCAGGAGAACTTTCTTGATCAGTATGTTTCGGCCCAACGAAAAAAAGAGGCATTGCTGGATCTGGTTCTGGGGAATGAGGTAGGTCAAGTGAAGCAAGTGTCAGTAGGTGAACATTTAGGGAACAGTGATCATAGTATCACCTCCCCTTTCAGCATTCCGTAGGGACCGCTCCCTCCGAGACACCCTAGTCCACTCCTCTATCACCCCCAGCACCCCTTCCCCTTCACCCGGCACCTTCCCGTGCAAGCGCAGGAGATGCAACACCTGCCCTTATACATCCCCCCTTCCCACTCTCCAGGGCCCCAAACACCCCTTCCAGGTGAAACAGCGATTTACTTGTACTTCTTGCAATCTAGTATACTGTATTCGCTGCTCACGATGTGGTCTCCTCTACATTGGGGAGACCAAACGCAGATTGGGTGACCGCTTTGCGGAACACCTCCGTTCAGTCCGGAAGGGTGACCCCGAGCTTCCGGTCGCTTGTCATTTTAATTCACCCCTCCACGCTCACTCAGACCTCACCGTCCTCGGCCTCTTGCATTGTTCCACGGAAGCGCAGTGTAAGCTCCAGGAACAGCACCTCATCTTCCGTTTAGGCACTTTACAGCCTTCCGGACTCAATATCGAGTTCAACAATTTCAGATCATAACCCCAGCCCCTACCACATATGTATACATTTTATCCACTCTTTTGGTCCGTGCCTTTTTCCTTTTTTTCTCTCTCTCCCCCCACGGCAGCTGTCTCTGATTCTGCCAGCATTTCACACCTTACCTTTTGTTTCTCAACCTGTCCCATTACCATCTCGTCTTGCCTTGAGCATCTCTCAATGTCTCTACTCACTAAAGACCATCCCTTTTGTTCTTTTATTCCTCCCCCCAGCCTCCCCCTTGCATTTTTATCTGTTTATTTCTTGCTCTCTCAGTTCCGACGAAGGGTTTTGACCTGAAACGTTAACTCTCTTTCTCTCTCCACGGATGTTGCCTGGCCTGCTGAGTTTTTCCAGCGTTTTCTGTTGTTATTTCGGATTTCCAGCATCCGCAGTATTTTGCTATCGTATTAGTGTTTGGTTCACTGCCACCTCTCTTCTAGGAATGCCTACCTTGAAGAAGTTCTGCTCTTCTCTTCGACGGGATTTCCGTTTGGCTCTTCAACCTTGTTCATCGTCATTGCTTTCAGTTTCCCTTCTCGTGTTTGATCAGGTATCTGCCAAGACTCGGTTTCACAGCCACATTACTTTCCTCAGCAACTGTCTCCGGTTCCGACTTATCCCACGTGGATTCCTACTAAACTTCCACCCTTCGTGTTTCGGATCAACCCAGGATTACAAATATCTCCAAGATATTCATCGTTCCTCGAACTACTGCTCTCGCCGCATCTTGAGATCCACGCTCAACGCCATGCGGCGCCACATGAACACTCTCGACATCTCTCTTCAGCAGCACCGACGCACTCTATCTCAAAGCTGTCCGGGTCCACAGTTCCATTTCATCCTTAGACTCATCCGACGCTTCAACAAAAAACTTTTCTTCTTCCTTTCCGATGTCAAGGATCGCAAGCTTCAACAACTCTTGGACACTAATGCCCCTCCGGAACCTTCTTCCCCTTCACTTTCCTCTGACCCCCCTTCTCCCAATCTCACCCCCTGCCGCGTTTTCACTATCCCCTCTGACCTTCCCCTCTCTGACTCCGAACGATCAGTCCTCAGCAAAGGCCTGAGCTTCATCCCCTTACGCCCCCATCTCAATGAATTTCGAGCTCGGCACGATGCTGAGCTCTTTTTCCGCCGCCTCCGTCTCCGTGCCCACTTCTCTGGCCAGGAGTCTTCCCCCCGCACGGCTGACCCTTTCTCCCGCTTTCAGAATTCTCATTCCACCTGGACCCCTCCCTTTGGCCTCTTACCCTCTCTAGATCTTTTCATTGCTAACTGCCGCCGTGACATCGGCCAGCTCAATTTCTCTGCTCCCCTCTCTCACTCCAACCTACCTCCCTCTGAACTTGCAGCACTCCATTCTCTCAGATCCAACCCCGACATTGTCATTAAACCTGCTGACAAGGGTGGTGCTGTTGTTGTTTGGCGAACCGACCTCTACCTAGTGGAAGTTGAACGCCAACTCTCCGACACCTCCTCCTACCTCCACCTGGACCATGACCCCACTACAGAACATCAAGCCACTGTGTCCAAGACTGTCACTGACCTCATCTCCTCTGGAGATCTTCCCCCCGCGGCCGCCAACCTCATAGTTCCCCAACCCCGCACAGCCCGCTTCTACCTCCTTCCCAAGATCCACAAACAGGACTGCCCTGGTAGACCCATCGTTTCAGCCTGCTCTTGCCCCACGGAACTTATCTCTTCCTATCTCGATTCTATTTTTTCTCCCCTTGTCCAGTCCCTTCCCACCTACATCCGCAATTCCTCTGATGCCCTCCGCCACTTTAACAGTTTCCAGTTTCCTGGCCCCAACCGCCTCCTTTTCACCATGGACGTACAATCCCTCTACACCTCCATCCCCCACCAGGATGGCCTGAGGGCGCTCCGCTTCTTCCTTGAACAGAGGCCCAACCAGTCCCCATCCACCGCCACCCTCCTCCGCCTGGCTGAACTTGTTCTCACATTGAACAACTTCTCCTTTGACTCCACTCATTTCCTCCAAATCAAAGGTGTTGCTATGGGTACCCGCATGGGTCCTAGCTATGCCTGCCTTTTCGTGGGATATGTGGAACACTCTTTGTTCCAGTCCTACTCGGGTCCCCTCCCTCACCTCTTTTTCCGGTACATTGACGACTGTATCGGTGCCGTTTCCTGCTCTCGCCCTGAACTAGACAATTTCATTCACTTTGCCTCCAATTTCCACCCTTCCCTCACCTTCACATGGTCCATCTCCGACTCTTCCCTCCCCTTCCTCGACTTCTCCGTCTCCATCTCTGGGGATAGATTATTGACCAACATTCACTACAAGCCCACTGACTCCCACAGCTACCTGGACTACACTTCCTCCCACCCCGCCACCTGTAAGGACTCTATTCCCTTCTCCCAGTTTCTCCGTCTCCGCCGCATCTGCTCCGACGATGCCACCTTCCATACCAGTGCTTCCGACATGTCTTCCTTTTTCCTCAACCGAGGATTCCCCTCTACTGTGGTCAACACGGCCCTCGACCGTGTCCGTTCCATCTCCCGCACTTCTGCCCTCACCCCGGCCCCTCCCTCCCGGAACCACGATAGAGTTCCCCTTGTCCTCACCTTTCACCCCACCAGCCTCCACATGCAACGGATCATCCTCCGCCATTTCCGCCACCTCCAATGTGATCCCACCACCAAATGTATCTTCCCCTCACCTCCCCTTTCAGCATTCCGTAGGGACCGCTCCCTCCGAGACACCCTAGTCCACTCCTCTATCACCCCCAGCACCCCTTCCCCTTCACCCGGCACCTTCCCGTGCAAGCGCAGGAGATGCAACACCTGCCCTTATACATCCCCCCTTCCCACTCTCCAGGGCCCCAAACACCCCTTCCAGGTGAAACAGCGATTTACTTGTACTTCTTGCAATCTAGTATACTGTATTCGCTGCTCACGATGTGGTCTCCTCTACATTGGGGAGACCAAACGCAGATTGGGTGACCGCTTTGCAGAACACCTCCGTTCAGTCCGGAAGGGTGACCCCGAGCTTCCGGTCGCTTGTCATTTTAATTCACCCCTCCACGCTCACTCAGACCTCACCGTCCTCGGCCTCTTGCATTGTTCCACGGAAGCGCAGCGTAAGCTCCAGGAACAGCACCTCATCTTCCGTTTAGGCACTTTACAGCCTTCCGGACTCAATATCGAGTTCAACAATTTCAGATCATAACCCCAGCCCCTACCACATATGTATACATTTTATCCACTCTTTTGGTCCGTGCCTTTTTCCTTTTTTTCTCTCTCTCCCCCCACGGCAGCTGTCTCTGATTCTGCCAGCATTTCACACCTTATCTTTTGTTTCTTAACCTGTCCCATTACCATCTCGTCTTGCCTTGAGCATCTCTCAATGTCTCTACTCACTAAAGACCATCCCTTTTGTTCTTTTATTCCTCCCCCCAGCCTCCCCCTTGCATTTTTATCTGTTTATTTCTTGCTCTCTCAGTTCCGACGAAGGGTTTCGACCTGAAACGTTAACTCTCTTTCTCTCTCCACGGATGTTGCCTGGCCTGCTGAGTTTTTCCAGCGTTTTCTGTTGTTATTTCGGATTTCCAGCATCCGCAGTATTTTGCTATCGTAATAGTATCATAAGGTTTAGATTAGCTATGGAAAAGGACAGGGAGCAATCTAGAGTAAAAATGTTTAACTGGGGGAAGGCCAATTTCAGTGGGATGAGAACAGATCTGGCCCGGGTAAACTGGAATCAAAGATTGGCAAGCAAAACTGTAGTGGAACAATGGGCTGCCTTTAAAGAGGAAATAGTTCAGGTACAGTGGAGGTACATTCCAGTACTGGCTGTACTTAAAGAAGGCAGGGCAACTAAAGTCAGAGCTCCCTGGATGATGAAAGAGATAGAGAATATGATGAAGCACAAAAAGAGTGCGTATGACAGATGTCAGGTTGCAAATATATCTGAGAATCAGGCTATATATAGAAAGGTCAGAGGAGAAGTGAAAAAGAAAATAAGAGGGGCAAAGAGAGGGTTTGAGAATAGAATAGCAGCCAACATAAAAGGTAATCCAAAAGTCTTCTATAGGCATATAAATAGTAAAAAGGTAGTAAGAGGAGGGGTGGGGCCGATTCGGGACCAAAAAGGAGACCTGTGCATGGAGGTAGAGGGTATGGCTGAGGTACTAAATTAGTACTTTGCATCTGTCTTCACCAAGGAAGAGGATGTTGCCATAGACATAGTAAAGGAAGAGATAGTGGAGATACTTGATAGGATAAAAATTGATAAAGAGGAGGTAGTAGAAAGGCTGGCTGTACTTAAAGTAGATCAATCACCAGGAGTGGATGGGATGCATCCCAGGATGCTGAGGGAATTGAGGGAGGAAATCGTGGAGGTACTGGCCATAATATTCCAATCCTCCTTAGACACGGGAGTGGTGACAGAGGAATGGAGAATTGCGAATGTTACACCATTGTTCAAAAAAGGGTGTAAAGATAAACCCAGCAACTACAGGCCAGTCAGTTTGACCTTGGTAGTGGGGAAGCTTTTAGAAACAGTAATCAGGGACAAAATTAACAGTCACTTGGACAAGTGCGGATTAATTAAGGAAAGCCAGCACGGGTTTGTTAAAGGCAAATCGTGTTTAACTAACTTGATGGAGTTCTTTGATGAGGTAACAGAGAGAGTTGATGAGGGTAATGCAGTTGACGTAGTGTACATGGATTTCCAAAAGGCGTTTGACAAAGTGCCAGCAAAGTAGAAGCCCATAGAATAAAAGGGACAGTGGCAGCATGGATACAGAATTGGCTAAGTGATAGGAAACAGAGAGTAGTGGTGAACGGTTGTTTTTCGGACTGGAGGAAGGTATACAGTGGTCTTCCCCAGCAGTCGGTTCTAGGACCACTGCTTTTCTTGATATATATTAAGGACTTGGATGAGGGTGTACAGGGCACAGTTTCAAAATTTGCAGATGACACAAAACTTGGAAGTATAGTGAACAGTGAGGAGGAGAGTGATAGACTTCAGGAAGAGATAGACAGGCTGGTGAAATGGGCGGACATGTGGCAGATGAAATTTAACGCAGAAAAGTGTGAAGTGATACATTTTGGTAGAAAGAATGAGGAGAGGACATATAAACTAAATGGTATAATCCTGAAGGGGGTGCACGAACAGAGAGACCTGGGGGTATGTGTGCACAAATTGTTGAAGGTGGCAGGGCAGGTTGAGAAAGCAGTTAAAATGGCTTACGGGATCCTGAGCTTCATAAATAGAGGTATAGAGTACAAAAGTGTGGAAATTATGATGAACCTGTATTAAACACTGCTTCAGGCCCCAACTGGAGTACTGTGTCCAATTCTGGGCACCACACTTTAGGAAGGATGTGAAGGCCTTAGAGAGGGTGCAGAAAAGATTTACGAGAATGATTCCAGGAATGAGGGACTTCAGTTACGTTGATAGACTGAGAAGCTGGGGTTGTTCTCCTTGGAGCAGAGAAGATTGAGAGGAGCTTTGATAGAGGTGTTCAAAATTATGAGGGGTCTGGACAGAGTAGATAGAGGGAAACTGTTCCCATTGGCAGAAGGGTCGAGAACCAGAGGGCACAGATTTAAGGTGATTGGCAAAAGAACCAAAGGCGAAGTAAGAAAAAACTTTTTTACGCAGCGAGTGGTTAAGATCTGGAATGCACTGCCTGAAAGGATAGTGGAGGCAGATTCAATCACAGCTTTCAAAAGGGAGTTGGATAAGTATCTGAAGGAAAGAAATTTGCAGGGCTACGGGGAAAGGGCAGGGAGTGGGACTAGCTGAAGTGCTCTTGCAGAGAGCCAGCACGGGCTTGACGGGCTGAATGGCCTTCTTCCGTGCTGTAACCATTCTATGGTTCTATGCATAGTGCTGAAGCACTTTTCAATTTTTTTATCTGCAGAAGGCAGCTCAGCTTTAAGAGGTGCAGACTGCCTTTAAGAGGAGCAAGCTAGCTTCAAGTAAAGCTAGCCTTGCTCCAGTAACGCGAACTTCAGCCCCCTGCTGAGCGCACAGCCTGTCAGCAGTGTGTTCAGCGCTAGGCTGTGCGCTACAATCATGATAATTAGCAGGCAGCACGAAGTTGACGTACTCCCTGCACTTTTTGAATGGGCGCGGGCATATCTCACATTGCGGTGCCTGCGCTCGTTTTCTTGCATTATCAAATTTCCCGGCCATTGTCTTTTTAACATTATTTCTTAACCTGACCAACCTGGGCCTCTTCTCCTCACATATTGCGAATAACTGAATTTGGATTTGTGCAAACCCATAACATTGTGTTAAACATATTTATATCACAGAAATAACAGTACTACACAAAATTAAGAATATTAGAGTATTTGAATATTCATGACTCGATATATAGTAAAAGAAAGTCCCTGATTTGGGCCCGTGTCCCTTATTTTTAGGCCTGTGTTCCTGATTTTCAAGATTGCAGGTTAAGAGTGGGTCTTCATGCTATTTCAATATCTGTTACAATGTGCAGTATCAATCATGCCACATCAGAATGTTTGTAACTATGAATGCAGCTCAATGTTAACTGTAGAGCTTCAACTCTGCACCACCTTCAACAAAACAACTATCAGGATACTGGGTGTCCATCTTTCTGAGCTGACCTTGAATGTAATAGATTCAATTAATTGATTGGAATTGAGTTTCTTTCATCCTATTGCATGGAAATACTACTATGTACACTGAGCACCATATCCCTTGCTACCCATTTCCCTGCTTCCTGCCACTATCTCCACCAACCCCAGGGACCACCAGATAGTGGTCATTTCTGGGATAGCAGTGACTACATGGAGGGTGAAGGAGTAGGAGTGGGCTCTTCTCCTACCATTACAGCCCCAATCACTAACCTTTCAAGGCCTTGATTTTGGCAGAAGAGCAAAAATGAAATCCTCTATTCGTCTTCAAGGCTCCTTCTTCACTTTTAAATCCCTAGTTCCTTTTCAGGTGCTCCAGTGGCAGTGCCACTTCAGAATTTTTTTAGGTTATCAGTGGTAATGGTCCTTCTTGATGCTGGGTTCCCGCCTGCAGCCTAATCGAATGACACAGGAGCACTGACCCAGGAAATTGGGTCTCAGTAGCAGGCACGTCCCACCTGTCGCCAGCCCATCAGCAATAGCAGAATCCAGGCCATGAGGTGAGGGCATGATTAGGCTCAGCCATGACTTCACCACTCCTCCACACATAGGCTGCCAGCATTCACTGTCTTTGATCACATGAAGGATGACTCCTTGGGTGAGGTGCCACGTGGCTGCTGGCTTTCACAGGAACATGCCCAGCAAAACCAACGGCCTTCAGGAGGGGAGGAACGAAAACTAGAAAATAAATTTCTCTTTCATCTACTTTTTTTTAATATATCCTGAAGTTTAAAAAAAAGACTACTCAAGGACTGACCACCTGCAGCGCAGGTAATTCAGGAAGCCATTCTATATCACCACAACTATGAAAATAATCGCTTTGAAGCTAAAGTGCACCAGAAGCCTCACTGTACAAACATGTTCAAATTTTCAATGAATCGGATACACAAAATAATAATTTTGCTCTTTAGCTTAAATAAGGCTCAATGCTGCTATTGTCTTTTACAGAAAACTTTCACAACACCGGGGCAATACTCGTTGCTGCTTTTCACTGATGGTATTTCACAACTACTAACACTGCAATTTTATCTACTTTGTTTTGGCACAAGTTACTAATAGTATTTTTTTTAATGTATCTTATAAAAGTGGTTTGAAGCAATTCTGTCCATAGTTGAATGGGGCTCATATCATCGTACTTGCAAATGGATGATTCTGTTCCACTGGAGTCAGTCTGAAGCTGTTGCCAGGTAATATTGACACTCCCATCAATGGTTCCATTCCATTTTCTCACCTCCTTAGCCCCTAGAGGTCGGTTACATAGAATTACATAAAATTTACAGCACAGAGACAGGCCATTTGGCCTAACAGGTATATGTGTGTTTATGTTGCACACATTTCTTTCAGGGGCTAACTCAGAACAGAACAAGGATCAAACCTGGGGCCCTTCCTGGACTGTATGATTCAATACTGCAACACATGTTGTACCAAGCTCCATTGAAGACTACCTTTGTAAAAATACATTTCTCAGCATCTGCAACTTCCTCAACTTTTGACTCTGGTGATGTGCATGGTGAGTTAAAAGAGAGCTAATCAGCTGCATAGAAAGAAGCCATTGGCATTAATATTACTCACCATTACTATGTGTATTTTTTCCTGTGATTTTACGGTGCTACAGGTGTCGATTTGTGACAAAAATGGCATCCGCGCCACGCATGCGCACTTCTTGTGCATGCCGTGCTGGATGCCACCTTGGTGAGGGCAGTAGAACAGCGTTAGGAGCGTGTACCAGAGGTATGTTGAGTAGGCAGATCGTGATGTCAATCAGCATGCAACGTGTGTTCAGCAGCAGCAAGGACACCCCTACCAGCGATATTTAAAGGGATCAGCAACCATTCTCAGGTTAAGTAAAGTGTGAAACAAATGTTGAAAGGGGAATTGGGGTTGTGTTCACTGGTACCGCAGGTGGATGATTCAATCCCAGATATGCCGGCCATAAAGGGGCTGTCTGTGTTGCCTCCTTCCTTCCTCTTCCTCCTCCTCCTCCCTTTGCAAGGAGCTTGTTCCCTTTGCTGCCTCTGCTCCATCTCCATTTCATGCTGTAGCCCAAGGGGAACTACAACTTGAGCCCCCAGGACTGAGAGCAAGTGGTGTTCTCAGAGGACTTCCTTTAAGAGCCAAAACCTTGCAAACATCCAACAGCACTCCCTGCGTTCCCTTCACACTTTAACAACTTTTTAAATGTGTTGCACCAAGCCACTACTCCAATAAAATGTAAAGAAACCAGTCCAAAAGCAAAAATCTAAACTTACCTGAAAGTTGTTTGTGTCCCTTTAAGAAGTGCTGGCAGTGTCTCTGTTGTACTGCTGCACGCACGTTTTTCCATGCGTAGTCTGGAGAAGGCGTGATTAAGAGCGGTGACGTCCAGAATCCCAAATCATGCATCAATTCAGGCGTTGCACGCCAATTGACGTCACGATCTGGATCATTTAAATATGTCAAGCGAAAGCAGGCAATGGCAGTGCTGCCAACCTGCCCAAAATGCCGGCTGCCGCGTTCTGCATCAGAAGCAGGCGGAAGCAAGGCAGCCATCATTTTTTCTTCCAAACCGGCCTTAACGGTCAGCACAAACGGCTCCAATTCCCCGGCCAATTATAATAAAGCTTATGGAATAAAAGTCTAAAAGTTATTTGATTCCAGTAAAGAGATGGAGGAAAAGATTCGGCAATGTCTTTTATGTGGCAGTTTGGGACTTCTACCACTGCTTTGGCCTCACGATGACCCCATCTCAGATGCCGGAGATAGGGTCATTACCTTAATAGGCTCTGTGTCCATGCCTGTACTGACAAGGACACCCACCCTGATGAAGCAGACAGAAGTCAGCACAGCCTCCTACCACTCCGAAAGGGTGAGCCTGAGGCCTAGATTCAGCTGAAGAAGAATTGAATTATATTTTGAGGTGATACCTGGCCCCTGAAGTGACAGCAATCACTCCTTCTGGGAGTGCAATATAACGGAGCAGAAGAGCACCTCCCCCTCTGTCAAAGGTGTGGAAACTTGGCGGATCTGGATTCCGCCCCAAGATGTGGCGCGCCCCCCCCGCCCCCCATCAAAGAATTGCGCATTTGAGATTCACAGATAAATCTTTGCACAACGCATGTGCAGTAGCAGTGAAGTCACATTCATAACTAAGGAGAAGCTGCATATATGCCAATCTCATGCTTACATTCTGTTCCCTGCAAAAGGAGCTCCAGGGGTTACTGAGTAAACTTGGCATTTTCTTCTTGTTTTTTTCAGCCAATAACAGTGAAATGTTTTTCGACTTGTTGGCAATAAAATGTGACATATCAGATTGCATTGAACTATTTTCCCCAATCTAGGAAGGCGTCCATGAGATATTCTGTTGGCAGTCCATTGGTAAATTTTGATTATGAAGTGAGATAACTTTGTGACCTCATGGAAACAATTAAGACTGATGGAAAAATAAATGTAACTTGAAGTTCGTACATTACTTCTCCTTTGCGGATTGTTAACAGAAAAAAAAGCTTTGTTTTCCCAAGCTGCAAAGCATATCACATATCAATCAATTAATTAAACCAGTCAACCGAGGAGAAAGGTCAGGAATTCATTCAAATCTGAAAGTGAGATCAAGTTCGCACAACTTTTGATAAGGTTAGTATTTAAGGATCAGGCATCAATCAATCAGTTATTTTGGATGGATGATGGACTTTGGAACAGCATGCAAATGTCACAACCTGCACACTGAACAGTTTCCTGAACTTGTATGGATATCAATGTATTAATGCTGACAGCCATGAGCTATGTTATCACACACGAGCATTTGCTGTAATCTGTTTTTTTGGGAGCGAAAAAAAGTGACATGATTACCTTAATACAATGTAATTTCTGCTAAGATTACTTTCATTGTAAGAACAGCCTTTCCCTTTGGCAAAATTCATTTAACCTAAACTCTGACTATTATTATAGTACTTAAGTCCCTGGGGTAGGTTAACTTTTGTATTTGTGACAGAATTCCGACAGGTACTTGGAGCTGTTATCTGTACTGTGCAGAGACTCTCTCGGCCTGACACAAAGAGCTATTCAATTAGTCCCACTCCCCTGCTCTTTCTTCAGAGCCCTGCAAATCTCTTCTTTTCAAGTATATATACAATTCCTTTTGAAAGTTACTATTGAATCTGCTTCCACCACCCTTTCTGGCAGTGTATTCCAGATCATAACAACTCGCTGCATAAAAAAAATTCTCATTATCTCCCCTCTGATTCTTTTGCTAATTACTTTAAGTCTGTGTCCTTTGGTTACTGGCCCTCCTGCCAATGGAAAAAGTTTCTCCCTATCTACTCTATCAAAACCCTTCATAATTTTGAACACCTCTATTAAATTTACTCTTTACCTTCTCTGCTTTAAGGAGAACAATCCCAGCTTCTCTGGTCTCTCCGCATAACTCAAGTCCCTCAACCCTTGTATCGTTCTAGTAAATCTCCTTTGCACCCTCTACAAAGCCTTTGATGTCCTTCCTAAAGTGCGATGCCAAGAATTGGACACAGTACTCCAGCTGAGGCCTAACTAGTGATTTATAAAGGTTTAGCATAACTCCCTTGCTTTTGTATTCTATGCCTCTATTTATAAAGTCCAGGATCCTGTATGCTTTTTTAACAGACTTTTCAACTTGTCCTGTCACCTTCAAAGGTGGCACGGTTGTAACAATTAAATTTGTTCTGAGTACATTTTGTTTGTGTCAGCATAGAAATTGGAGACTATCTCGGTCATTATGTATCCATGCAGTTCATCTTTTTCTGTATCAAACAGCCATTTTTCCTCAGCAGACAGATTTCAGTCAGTCAAAGATTCTCTAATTTAGGGAAATTTAGCTTTATTATTTCCTCCTGCCAAGCAGAAAGGTCTGCTGTGAAGGTAAAAAGGAATACTTTGTTTCCTGGCAATTTTAGCTTGCTGATCAATATTTCTAACTGGCCAAGTGGACACGTTTATTGATTTTGAAAATGCTGCTTTTCACATATTTGAAGAGTTTGCACAATAATACCTGGGAAGTGTTTAAAAGGAAAATAAACCCCAGCAAGCTTGTTTTATAAAATGGATGAAACTACACAGAGGTGGTTCCTCTTGAGGTTCAGTTGGTAAGCCCCCATCGAATTATGAAATCAACTGATTACTTCCTCTAGTTTATACTTTAAAACAGTGTGAACAAAAACAAAATATAATTTCCATGGTTTTAAAGAAGAAAAACTTGCATTCATATGGTACTTTATCACATCCCTCAGGGCTTCACATACACTGGAGTAGTTTGGAATGACATTTTCAAGCCACCATCACCAGGTCAATTTGTAAACTGGAAATTGGGAACAGGGAGTAATTAATGTTCTGACGAAAGGTCATCGACCTGAAACGTTAACTCTGTTTCTCTCTCCACAGATGCTGCCTGACCTGCTGAGTATTTCCAGCATTTTCTGTTTTTATTTCACATTTCCAGCATCCGCAGTATTTTGCTTTTGCATTAGTAATTAATGTTGTCGTTTCCATGATCAATATGATATGCCTACATCAGTGATAAGCTGTTACCACTGATTGGTGCCCAGCAGAACATGATGCACCAAGCATATGCCAGGCAATTTCATTGAAAATACTCCCTCCCCATCATAAATATACATTCAGCCTACTTACAAGAGATTGCTAGATGTTTGTGTGGGTCATAAAATCTAATGTATAAGTCACATCTTCAAACTGGCTTTATGAAGTTATGAATCCAACTGTGCACCAATATTAGTGATGTTTTTCCAGCCAGTATAAAGTGAAGGTGTTTTTTTTTAACAGTGTTACCTTTACATTGTCTTTCACAATTTGTAAATTTGATAGCATCAAAAATAACTTATATTGAAGTAGGACAGAAATGATCATTGAGTAACACAGCTGTAGTAATGACAGTTTTCAGTCAAAACAAGAAATGGGTAAAAATCTCTGGAGATCTTGGAGAAAAATTGAGATATCCAGAGTCGCAGATTTCACAAATCATATACTTTTACTCGTGTGATTATCACATGATTATCACATGAGTAAAAGCTTGAGGAAGTCATGTACCTGGTGTAAAACCAGGGGTACATTCCAGGGGCTCCCTAAAGTTGTGTCATGGAGTAGTAGGATGTGAGTTCATATTTGCAGTACTGTACTCAGTGAGTGAGTTCCCAGTATTAGCCACACTATGACTAGTACATGTTGAGCAGTGAGAGACACTTCTCTAATGAGATGGAGGCAAAATCAGAGGGCAATTTGACATGGGCTTTTTTTACGCCTCTTCTTAATATCCATTTATAGAAAAGAGACCAGAGAGCAGGGATTTTGTCCCTATTTTAAATCGATATTTGTGCTTATTAAGGTGAAGAATGTTAGTGCTGGGTAATGCAATTCTTTCCATTTCAGGCAACTAGTGTCAGCATCAAGCCATAGCACAGCCAGATGCAGAACAAAGCTCCCTCTGCTTTGTCCCATCAATGTGCCTCAGTCCCAACCTCAGGAAAGCAGCCTGACTGCACCAGTGTGACATTTTCCCCATTTCTCACATAGGCTATCCTGAGTGAAATTGCCAATTAATGCTGAATTAGGGACAGTTCTGTGCTGTAGGCCCACATCCAATAGGGACTTGCATTGAGACTTCCCATTTCACATAGAACCTTGCAGCCAATAGACAGAGGAGACTGTCTGGGCAGGGTTTTGTCCCAGCGGTGAAAGAGGAGTATCTATCCTACTGTTCTATCCAGTTCCTCAGGCTCATGTTTCTGAGGAAAATGTTTAAAATGCATAGGCGTATAGCTTCTTTTTTTAACTACATGGATCAATCAGTAGCAAAGGGCTAGCTCTGCATTAACATGCAAAAGAAGCATATGTGCATCAGTAATGCCCTAGGGTACAGTAATAATCTGTCACATGCCATTCATGGATATAATCTTACATTCCAGACTTAAATAATGGTATTTGCTTTAAGTGTGCTGGATTGACAATTACTTTGTTACAACTTATACTAAAGGCTTGTTGGGCTGGACCTTTCCTATATTGTTTGCTTTGCGAATTGGGCGTGGCACAATATGAATCAGGGCATTAATTACTCCAGCTACTCTTGTCTAAAATCCATTGAAGCCTAAACAAAACCACATGCCAGTCATTAAGGTTGTGGAAAGTGGGGTTTCTATTTCATAGGCACCAATGTTAGTATTTCAAACACTTCATTTTCACTGACGTTCCTCATAATTAAACCCCTTCATCCCTGATGTGGTTTTAGTGAATCTCTTCTGCACGACATCCTTCCTAATGTAGGACACCCAACACTGGACATGATATTTTAACTGCTACATGACCATTGATTTGTGTAGGTTTAGCATTATTTATTTGCTTTTGTATTCTATAACACCATTGTTGAAACCTAGGATCCCTTATGTTATTTTTAACAACTTTGTTATCAACTTGACCTCCCACTTTTAAAGAATTTTATATCTGAATCCGTAAGTCTCTGCTCTTCTACTCCTTGTATATTCCCTCTTCCCAGAAAATATTACCTCACATTCCTCTGCATTAAAATTCATTAGACATCAATTTGCCCAATCTACTAACCTGTGTATGTGCTTCTGGTCACGTAAATTCCTTTTCATAGTTAACTACGCTTCCTATTTTTTGTCATCTGTCTATATTGATATTGTGCCACAATAGTCCAGTTCATTTATATATATTGAGAAGAGCAATGGCCCCAACACTGACCACTAGTTTGATACCAACATAAACAAGAGTTGTGAAGATTATTGTAACAGTTTGAGATGGAAAGAAGGCACCAGGGCTGGGATTGTGCTCTTGTTCATAGGCGCAGGGCTGTCCAAGGATCTGGTAAGTAAATACAAGAGAAGGATAACAAGAAAGAGGAGATTGTAAATACTCAGAGGCATAACTTGATTCTTATTATATCTGCAAAGATTTGCAGTCCCTTTGGCCTAAAGCCAATTATGTCAAGGTGCCGATCTAGATAGTGGGAGGTTGACGTACTTAACTCCTGGGATATCGGCATTATACAAAACAACATACATTTCACAATGGATCAAAGTAATTTTGACCCCGGCCAATAGCACTCCAGATGGTATGCACCCATTTCGAATTGGCATTTCAAGGGATACCCATCAGAAAGAAAAACATTTGCTCCTGGGAGTCACTCTCTCTGATATTAGACCACCTGTCCTTTCTTCCCCTGTTTTTTCCTAGCTTCAAGATGACATAAGTCCCCAGCTTGTTTAAAAAGAATGGAAACCCATTGCATGGACAGCCAGCAGCACTTCACTGGCTGCTGGTACCTGGCATTCTGGCTCCTGACTTGGGTGGTGCTTCCTGCATGTCATGTACGAAGCATCAGGAACACTATTAAAATATGTTAATGAACTGACCTTGCAATCTTGCTTGCTCTATAAATGCCTAACCTCCTGATAGCATTTTCTTGCTTTTTCGAGGTGGAGAGAGAGGAAACAAAAGATAACAGCATTACCCGAATCCCTGCACCAGTAGCATGCTGCAGTGGAGTGATCTGTGTAGAGAGGGACAGAGGAAGGAAAGTGAGAAAGAAAACAGAAAGAGAGACATAAAGAATAAAAAAAGTAATTAAGAGCTAAGTGGGACTGCCCAAAAGTCAAAATCAACCCACTCAGTGATACATTAACAAATTTTCAACCTATAGATTCTTTAAAAGAATCACAAACTAATAAAACTATGGAGGTTATTTTGGCCAAAGGGTGAAAACAGGTGCTAAAATGAGTGCTGTTCTAATAAGAAACACCTGTTTGAAAGTCTGGATTTAGCACGCAATTTTGGGGCTAATTGATGATGATCATGATTTAAACCAGCGTCGACAGCGGGGGAGGAGGAACCTTTCTTTCTCTCTCCCACAGAGCGGTCGGTAGTGGGGAAGGAGGAGCGGAACTGGTTGGAGCGGCGGGAGCGGCGGCGAGTCAATAAAGGGAGGCCCGAGGATCAGGTAGGCCTCAGACCAGCGTCGACAGCGGGGGAGGAGGAGCCTTTCTTTCTCTCTCCCACAGAGCGGTCGGCAGCGGGGAAGGAGGAGCGGACCTGGTTGGAGCGGCGGAGGCCTGAGGTGAGTCATTAAACTCACCTACGTGGCCTTTTTCCCCAGCGGGGAAAGAGCTTCGCGGGCTTTTTCAAAGGCAGGGGGCGGGGCCAATTCATTGGTACCTGTATATAGGTGGAGCGGTTGCTAAACCCGAGACACTACACTAGTAGTGACTCCCACCCTCCCACCTCCTCTAACCTTTAGGGGTAGAGGGAATTTAAAAGGTAGGTTCGATTTTATATTTTGTTTTCAGGGACTTAACTCCTGGACCTAAGATAAATAAGTTTAAATTTTAGTAATAAAGTAACATAAGGGTTAAGTCATGACAGGAAGTCTCGGACCCGTTTCATGCTCCTCCTGTGCCATGTGGGAAACCAGGGACACTTCCAGTGTCCCTGACAACTACGTGTGCGGGAAGTGTGTCCAGCTGCAGCTCCTGACAGCCCACATGGCGGTGCTGGAGCTGCGGGTGGACTCACTCTGGAGCATGCACGATGCCGAGAACTCGGTGAATCGCTCATTTAGTGAGTTGTCCACACCGCAGGTAAAGGCTAGGACAGACAGTGAATGGGTGACCAAGAAGCAGGGCAATATCAGGAAGGTAGTGCAGGAGTCCCCTGTGGTCATCTCCCTCCAAAACAGGTATGCTGCTTTGGATACTGTTGGGGGAGATGGCCTACCAGGGGAAGGCACCAGCAGCCAGGTTCATGGCACCATGGCTGGCTCTGCTGCACAGCAGGGCGAGAAAAAGAGTGGTAGGGCTATAGTGATAGGGGATTCAATTGTAAGGGGAATAGACAGGAGTTTCTGTGGCCGCAACCGAGATTCCAGGATGGTATGTTGCCTCCCTGGTGCAAGGGTCAAGGATGTCTCGGAGCGGCTGCAGAACATTCTGAAGAGGGAGGGTGAACAGCCAGCTGTCGTGGTGCATGTAGGTACCAACGATATAGGTAAAAAGCGGGAAGAGGTCCTACAAGCAGAATTTAGGGAGCTAGGAGCTAAATTAAAAAGTAGGACCTCTAAGGTAGTAATCTCTGGATTGCTACCAGGGCCACGTGCTAATCAGAATAGAGAGAACAGGATAGTGAGGTTGAATACGTGGCTTGAGCAGTGGTGCAGGAGGGAGGGATTCAAATTCCTGAGGCATTGGAACCAGTTCTGGGGGAAGTGGGACCTGTACAAAAGGGACGGTCTGCACTTGGGCAGGACCGGAACCGATGTCCTCGGGGTAATATTTGCTAAAGCAGTTCGGGAGGATTTAAACTAATATGGCAGGGGAATGGGAATCTATGTAGCGAAACAGGGGGAAGTGATATGCAGTCAGAAACAAATGTTAGAAGGGTGAGAAACAATAGGGGAAGGCCGAGTAAACAAAGGCAAGAAACACAAAGGGCCATACTAAATCATAAGTCTAAAAGGACAAAGGATGTTAATAAAACAAGCCTAAAGGCTCTGTGTCTTAATGCAAGGAGTATCCGTAATAAGGTGGATGAATTGACTGTGCAAATAGATGTTAACGGATACGATGTGATTGGGATTACAGAGACGTGGCTCCAGAACAATCAAGGCTGGGAACTGAACATCCAGGGGTATTCAACATTCAGAAAGGATAGAATAAAAGGAAAAGGGGGTGGGGTAGCATTGCTGGTTAAAGAGGAGATTAATGCAATACCTAGGAAGGACATCAGCTTGGAGGATGTGGAACACGGTGGCATAGTGGTTAGCACTGGTGCCTCACAGCGCCAGGGACCCGGGTTCGAATCTGACCTCAGGTGACTGTCTGTGCAGAGTTTGCACATTCTCCCCGTGTCTGCGTGGGTTTCCTCCGGGTGCTCCGGTTTCCTCCCACAGTCCAAAAATGTGCGGGTTAGGTTGATTTGGCTATGATAAAATTGACCCTTAGTGTTAGGGGGGGATTAAATATGTGGGGTTATGGGAATAGGATGGGATATGTTAGGGTGAATTAAATACGTGGGGTTACGGGGGTAGGGTGGGATATGTGTACTGTGGGGATTAAAGCAGGGACAGGGTACTGGATTTGAATGATCAGCCATGATCGTATTGAATGGTGGAGCAGGCTCGACGGGCCGAATGGCCTACTCCTGCTCCTAGATTCTATGTTTCTATGAATCAATATGGGTTGAGCTGCAGAACACCAAAGGGCAGAAAACGTTAGTGGGAGTTGTGTACAGACCTCCAAACAGCAGTAGTGAGGTGGGGGAGGGTATGAAACAGGAAATCAGAGGTGCGTGCAAAAAAGGCACGGCAGTTATCATGGGTGACTTTAATATGCATATAGATTGGGCTACTCAAACTGGAAGCAATACGGTGGAGGAGGATTTCCTGGAGTGTTTAAGGGATGGTTTCCGGAACCAACTCAAGGGGAGGCCATCCTGGACTGGGTGTTGTAAAATGAGGAAGGACTAATCAGCAATCTTGTGGTACGAGGCCCCCTGGGGAAGAGTGACCATAGTATGGTGGAGTTCTACATTAGGATGGAGAAGGAAACAGTTAAGTCAGAGACCATGGTCCAGAACTTAAATAAGGGCAACTTTGAGGGTATGAGGCGTGAATTGGCGAGGTTAAATTGGCAAGCGATATTTAAGGGGCTATCAGTGGAAGGGCAATGGCAGACATTTAGAGATCGCATGGATGAACTACAACAATTGTACATCCCGGTCTGGCGTAAAAATAAAAAAGGGAAGGTGGCTCAACCATGGCTAACAAGGGAAATCAGGGATAGTATTAAAACCAAGGAAGTTGCATACAAATTGGCCAGAAGTAGCAGCAAACCCGAGGACTGGGAGAACTTCAAAACTCAGCAGAGGAGGACGAAGGGTTTGATTAGGGCAGGGAAAATAAAATATGAAAGGAAGCTTGCAGAGAACATTAAAATGGACTGCAAAAGCTTCTATAAATATGTAAAATGAAAGAGGTTAGTAAAAACAAACGTAGGTCCCCTGCAGTCGGAAACAGGGGAAGTCGTAATGGGGAACAAGGAAATGGCAGATCAATTGAACAAGTACTTTGGTTCGGTGTTTACTGTGGAGGACACACACAACCTGCCGGAAATAAAAGGGGTCAGAGGATCTGGTAAGAGGGAGGAGCTGAGGGAAATCCTTATTAGTCGGGAAAAGGTATTGGGGAAATTGATGGGACTGAAGGCTGAAAAATCCCCGGGGCCTGATGGTCTGCATCCCAGAGTACTTAAGGAGGTGGCCTTGGAAATAGTGGATGCATTGACGATCATTTTCCAACATTCCTTAGACTCTGGATCAGTTCCGATGGAGTGGAGGGTGGCCAATGTAACCCCTCTTTTTAAAAAAGGAGGGAGGGAGAAAGCAGGGAATTATAGACCGGTCAGCCTGACATCGGTCGTGGGTAAAATGATGGAAGCAATTATTAAAGATGTCATAACAGACCATTTGGAAAGTGGCGACATGATAGGTCCAAGTCAGCATGGATTTGTGAAAGGGAAATCATGCTTGACAAATCTTCTGGAATTTTTTGAGGATGTTTCCAATAGGGTGGACAGGGGGGAACCAGTAGATGTGGTGTATTTGGACTTTCAGAAGGCCTTCGACAAGGTCCCACACAAGAGATTGGTGAGCAAAGTTAAAGCACATGGGATTGGGGGTAATGTGTTGACGTGGCTTGAGAACTGGTTGGCACACAGGAAACAAAGAGTAGGAGTAAATGGGTACTTTTCAGAATGGCAGGCAGTGACCAGCGGGGTACCGCAGGGTTCGGTGCTGGGACCCCAGCTGTTTACATTATATATTAATGATTTGGACGAAGGGATTAAATGTAATATCTCCAAATTTGCGGATGACACTAAATTGGGAGGTAGTGTGAACAATGAGGAGGATGCTAGGAGGCTACAGAGTGACTTGGACAGGTTGGGTGAATGGGCAAATGTATGGCAGATGAAGTACAATGTGGATAAATGTGAGGTTATCCACTTTGGTGGTAAAAATAGAGAGGCGGACTATTACCTGAATGGTGGCAGATTAGGGAAAGGGGAGGTGCAACGAGACCTGGGCGTCATGGTACATCAGTCACTGAAGGTGGGAATGCAAGTGCAGCAGGCAGTCAAGAAAGCAAACGAAATGATGGCCTTCATAGTAAGGGGATTTGAGTACAGGAGTAGGGAGGTGATGCTGCAGTTGTACAGGGCCTTGGTGAGGCCACACCTGGAGTATTGTGCGCAGTTTTGGTCTCCTAACTTAAGGAAGGACATTCTTGCTATTGAGGGAGTGCAGCGAAGGTTCACTAGATTGATTCCTGGGATGGCCGGACTGACATATCAAGAAAGATTAGGTCAACTGAACTTGTATCCTCTGGAGTTCAGAAGAACGAGGGGGGATCTTATAGAGACATTTAAAATCCTGACTGGTTTAGACAAATTAGATGCGGGCAGAATGTTCCCAATGTTAGGGAAAACTAGAACCAGGGGTCACAGTCTAAGGATTAAGGGGAAGCCATTTAAGACTGAGCTGAGGAGGAACTTCTTCACCCAGAGAGTGGTGAATCTATGGAATTCTCTTCCACAGAAGGTTGTTGAGGCCAGTTCGCTAAATATATTCAAAAGGGAGTTAGATATAACACTCACAACTAGGGGGATCAAGGGGTATGGCGAGAAAGCAGGAATGGGGTACTGAGGTAGCATGTTCAGCCATGAACGCATTGAATGGCGGTGCAGGCTCGAAGGACCGAATGGTCTACTCCTGTACCTATTTTCTATGTTTCTATGTTTCTATGTAAACGTGCCTGCAGGCGCTGAAACCGACATCTGCAGGTTTAGCACTCAAGCACTGATTAGATGCAATTTTCCTGAAGCTGTATATGTAGCCTGCACTCACCCACTTCCATTAAAGGTGTGGAATGCGCTGGTTGGGAGTGGAAGAATGTCTCAAGGACCGAGGGAGAGGGCGTCCAGGTTCTCCGATGCAGCACTGGAGATCCTGGTGGAGGAGATACAGAAGAGGAGGGATGTCCTCTACCCGCAGGGGGGAAGAAGGCCACAGAGGAGCTAATGTGCTGCATGTGGGAGGAGATCGCTCGGGAGGTGACAGTCAGGAGCCCTGGCCCCAGAACATGGCTCCAGTGCCGCAAGTAATTTAATGACTTGACACGAGTGGTCAAGGTAAGATTGCATCTCACAAACACACTTCTCAATAACTGCACCACCACCACCAGCATCACAACCTCAACACACCGCATCCACCATCTAACTATACACTGAGATTCACACACCCCACACTTTTGCATCCTTCACAGGCACTACTCACAACTCAGACACAGCTCTTCAACCATGTGAGGCATCACACACACACACTTGTCAATACACTCATTCACAATCACCACCCTTTCTTTTCCAGGAAAAAATAGCACATAACAGGTGGCAGCAGGACCTGACTGGGGAAGACAACTGCCTCTGCATGACATCACTCCCCTTGAGGAGGCAGTGCTGGCCATGATTGGGAAGGGAGTGGCCGACGCCATGGCCAGAGGTACAGCAGGGGTCATATCACCTAGAGTTATGTGCCCACTCCAGCTTCCTATGCACAACTATTCCTGATCCCTAATCCCCTAAAGCTATCCTCACTCCCAAGCTCCATATGGTCTCATCACACACATCCTCCTACAGTGGCCGCACGTGCTGCACCCTAACCCTTCCAGCTTTATCATTGCAGACTTTAAGGAGCAAGATCCACCTCGCCTCCAGAGCAAGTGCAAGATGAGCAACAGCCACCTCTCCCCCGCCCGAGGAAGAGGAGGAGCAGGAGGAGGAGAGCAAGGAAGCATGCACTGCATCAATAACTACCACTGTCGCAGGCACCAGCTCAGCGACTGGTACCACGTGTAACCTAGAGGCTAGGTTAGAAGATGGATACACACAGTGGGATACACTAGGCACTAGCAGGCAGCAGCCACACAGGGTGGAAGGGACACCACATGGGGGGCAAGGTCGCATTCTAGTTCTGCTGTAGAGGAGTCAGATGAGTCAGGGCCAAGCTTCAGAAGAAGGCAGATGGGTGCAACAAACCAAATGCTTGGTGCAATGGAGAGCCTGCCTGAAAGCTTATGGGTTATGTCTAGGGGGATGGAGGAGCCTGCCTCCAGCTTGGTCCATGGTTTGACGCAAAGCCTGGAACCCATCCTCTCCAGCGTGGAGAGGCTGGTCAATTTAAGCCAGTGACCTGTGGAGCCCGACATCAGGCAGCGTCTAATGACTGAGGTCACAGCTTCCACTGCAGTCATTGCAGCTTGCATGGAACGGCAAACTGCTGCAATGGAATCTCAGGCAGCTGCCATGGTGGCTCTGGGCTCTTCGGTTGAAAGGAGCTTGCAGAGTGTCCACAGATCTGTCCTCCGCCAGGTCACTGGGCGGGCTGAACAGAGGCCCCGAGGTAGTGGTGTGGGAATCATGGAGCAGGAACCTACTGGCTTCTCCCCGGTTGGCAGCATTGCTGCTCCCTCCCCCACCACTGCACCATTGCCCTTGCCATTGCCTGTCAGCCAGGCGGCCCAGACTGCTGAAGCCCATACTGAGATGGTGCAGTCTGAGGCAGGGCATCAGGGCCCACAGCCTCTCAAGGGTGTCCCAGGAGGACATCTGAACTGCCCTCTTCAGATTCTCAGCAGCCATCCACATCGCCTGCTGCTGCCACTGGGGTTGCACTTCACAGAAGTGCTAGATTACACAAGAGCACTTATAGATAGCCACTAAGGGTAAGCACCAATGTTCCTGCTAAGCTGCATAGCCGCACAGCTGTCTGGAGGTCCCGCGCAGGCCTCTCACCAGCTTTACAATGGGAGATTTTGCCATGCACAAAATTTTGAATGGGCCACGTACCCCTTTAAAGGGACTGCATACCCGGAAAAAAAATTAGGGGGAACATTGGTAAGCACCAGGGTGAATAGTTTAATATTTGTAAGTGCTGTTGGTTATGTTTACATTGTTTCTTTTTGATGTATATAAAGAGTGATGATGGCAATTGGGTACTGGTGGAATCGGTGGTCTTTTTTATTGTGATCTTCATGGGGAAGGGGTTGAATAGATTGAGTGCAGATGAATCCTAAGTTGTGGAAGGTGCTCTGGAGTCTGATGGTGGAGCACAGCGCTCAAAAGCGCTCTTCAATTAGATGGTGGCGAGCATCCCTCCCAGGTGCGGGCCGTCTACCTGGAACCCTCTGGTGCTCCCCCGGTCACCCTCCTCTTCCTCCTCCTCCCCCTTCGCTTCCTCCTCCTCTGGTGGTAATGGTTGGTCTCTCATGATCATCAGATTGTGGAGCATACAGCAAATCACCATGAATCCGGACACCTTCTCGGCCAAGTACTGCAGGGCATTTCCTGACCGGTCAAGGCATCTAAACCTCTGCTTCAGGACCCCAGTGGTCTGCTCAATGATATTCCTGGTGGCTGAGTGTCTCTCATTGCATGAGTGCTCAGCTGGTGTCTGGGGGTTTCTCAGGGGAGTCACGAGCCATGGCATCAGAGGGTATACCTTGTCACCTAGTAACCAGCCATGCTCATTGTTTTGGGTCTCAAAGATCTGTGGGACAATGATTGTTTCATTATAAATGCATCGTGGCAGTTCCCTGGATAGCAGGCATTCATCCACATGATGTGCTACTGGTAGTGGCAGACAAGCTGCACATTGAGGGAATGGAATCTCTTTCTGTTCCTGAGCACCTCTGAGTTTAAATGAGGGGCTTGCATGGGCATATGTGTGCAGTCAATGGCTCTCTGGACCATGAGGAATCCTGCAATCCTGTCGAATCCTAGAGCTCTCTGCCTCTAGTCTTCTCTGGCAATAGAATCATAGAATAGTACAGCACAGGAGGCCATTCGGCCCATCGAGTCTGCGCCGGCTCTTTCGAAGAGCAATCCAGTTAGTCCCACTCCCCTGCTCTTTCCCCATATCCCTGCAATTTTTTTCTCCTTCAAGTATTTATCCAATTCACTTTTGAAGGCTACTATTGAATCTGTATCCGCCACCCTATTAGGCAGTGCATTTCAAATCCTAACCACTCGTTGTGTAAAATAGTTTTCCCTCATGTCGCCTCTGGTTCTTTTGCCAATCGCCTTAAATCTGTCGCCTCTCGTTAGCGACTCTTCAGCCATTGGAAACAATTTCTCTTTATGTACTCTATCTAAATCCTTCATGATTTTAAACACCTCAAATCTCCTCTTAGCCTTCTCTGCTCCAAAGAGAACAAACCCAGCTTGTAGCCTATTCGCATAACTGTAATCCCTCATCCTGGAAGCATTCTAGTAAATCTCTTCTACACCCTCTCCAAAGCCTTCACGTCCTTCCGAAAGTGTGATGCCCAGAATTGGACACAATACTCCAGCTGAGGCCAAACTAGTGTTTTATATAGGTTTAGCATAACTTCCTGGCTTTTGTACTCTATCCCTCTATTTATAAATGTGAGAAGTCGCACAACACCAGGTTATAGTCCAACAGCTTTATTTGAAATCACAAGCTTTCGGAGCGCTGCTCCTTCGTCAGGTGACGAAGGAGCAGCGCTCCGAAAGCTTGTGATTTCAAATAAAACTGTTGGACTATAACCTGGTGTTGTGCGACTTCTCACATTTGTCCACCCCAGTCCAACACCAGCATCTCCACATCATGGCTTCTATTTATAAAGCCCAGGATCCCATACGCTTTATTATCTGCTTTGTTAACCTGTCCTTTCTCCTTCAAAGATTTGTGCACAAACACCCCCAGGTCTCTCTGTTCTTGCACCCCCTTTAAAATTGTATCACTTAGTGTGTATGGTCTCTCCTCATTCTTCCTACCAAAATGTATCACCTCACACTTCTCTACATTGAATTTCATCTGCCATGTGTCCACCCATTCCACCAGCTTGTCTATATCTTCTTGAAGTCTATTACTATCTTCCTCACTTCCATGTTTCGTGTCATCCGCAAATTTTGAAATTGTGCCTTGTACCCCCAATTCCAAGTCATTAATGTATATCAAAAACAGCCGTGGTCCTAGTACTGAACTATATATCATAGAGCAGAAACTGATAGCCAAGTTCCGCACTCATGAGGATGGCCTCAATCGCGATATCGGGTTCATGTCACGATACAGAACGTGACTTGACATCATGGCCGGTCTTCCCAGGTGTTTTTTTTTTAAAAAGACTAACACAAGAACCAACACAAATTGACAGGATATGCAGCCAGCAGGTGGTTTGACACGTTGGACCCCCTGGGACACATCTCATTGTCTTGGCTGTACTCTTAGTGTGTCTTTGATGTAGGGAAAGATTTGAATAGATTTTGTCTGTGTTTAAATTGTGAATTCTGGGAGATTCTCTCACTGCTAACTTACCTGAGGAAGGAGCGAATAGCTCCGAAAGCTTGTAAAATTAAATAAATCTGTTGGACTATAACCTGGTGTTGTGCGACTTCTCATTTTTGAACTATATATGTTAGAGAATGATATATAGCCATTCCTTAGAGCATATAGAGCTGCAGGGACCTCCCTTATGCAGAATTGCACAGAGGATTGTGAGATGTGACTGATATCACCTGTGGCTGCCTGGGAGGTTCCAGTAGCATAAATATTAAGTGCTACTGTGATTTTGACTGCCACAGGCAATACAGTACTGGCTGTGCTGTGACATCTGAGTCTTCATTCCAGTAGGCCACAGATCTCTGTGATGACCTCCTTGGTAAAGCACAGCCTCCTCATGCACTGGTCTTGTGTCCTACAAATGTAGGAGTAGTGCTATCTGATGACCCTGGGTGGATAGGACCTCCTGCTGAGAGCCCTCCTGTCCCTCTCTCCTGCAGCAGCTGGTGCTGCTCTGCCTGGCCTCATCTCCTCCTCCAATTCCTCATCCAGATCAAGGTGGACCCCTAGCAGGATGCCCATGACCAAGCACTCCTTTTCTCCTGGTGACTCAAAGGTGTCCAATAAGGTAGAGTAGCACAGCACTCACTCTTTTTAGATGAAGTCCTGAGAGAATATCCAGGAAAATTGTTGGTAGAGTGTTGATGAAGTCTTGACAAAGTGTTCCAGAAAGTCTCCCGATGTGTCTCAAAAGTCTTCTTCAAATGCAGTGTATTCAGCCGATCTCAATCAGCAAGTGAACAGTGAAAGCTGAGCATAGCTTTAAGTAGTGCTCGAAATCCTCAGCAGCAACTTGTTTACTCCTGTTCAGCTGGTTACTGTTGGGAGAGGTCGTTAAATGAAGCATTACCCACCAAAATGGCAGGCAGCCTCTTTAATGTGCGCTAGCAAGCAATTTAATTGTCAATCAGCCCCTTAACGATCCTTGGGGGCACCCATTCTTTTCATGCGCTTCAACTCCTTTACCAAGATGGTATCTTGTAGTAAACATGGACGAAACTGGCATTGCAGCTTAAGACCCCATCTTGGCCACCTCGGAGGCTCTTTAGCACCTAAAGTATCCGGTGAAAATCGCCCCATTTTTTTTTCACAAAGAAAATTGTTCAAAATTATTTTTGTCCTTCAATTTTCTCCCCATCTTGAAGGAATCAACTCATGCTGTGGTACCCTTCTGCAGGTAATACCCGCTCTCCAGTACCTGATCCATGTTGCCATTCTTGGAGATTACATGGCTTCCGGATGGGGTGGGGAGTGTATTGGAAAATTGCGCATGCCACTCTGCTATTTAAGAATGGCGAAAGAGGGAAACCAGGGAATTATAGACCAGTTAGCCTAGCATCTGTTGTCGGGAAATTACTAGAGTCTATAATTAAGGATAGGGTGACTGAACACCTCGAAAATTTGATCAGAGAGAGCCAGCATAGAAATATAGAAACATAGAAAAATAGGAGCAGGAGTAGGCCATTCGGCCCTTCGAGCCTGCTCCGCCATTCAATATGATTATGGCTGATCCTCTATCTCAATACCATATTCCCGCTCTCTCCCCATATCCCTTGATGCCTTGATGCTTCTAGAAATCTATCTATCTCCTTCTTAAATATATTCAGTGACTCAGCCTTCTGTGGTAGAGAATTCCACAGGTTCACCACCCTCTGAGTGAAGAAATTTCTCCTCATCTCAGTCCTAAATGTCCTACCCTGTATCCTGAGACTGTGACCCCTCGTTCTAGACCCCCCAGCCAGGGGAAACATCCTCCCTGCATCCAGTCTGTCTAGCCCTGTCCGAATTTTATACGTTTCAATGAGTTCCCCCCTCATTCTACTAAACTCTAGTGAATACAGGCCAAGTCGACCCAATCTCTTCTCATACGACAGTCCTACCATCCCAGGAATCAGTCTGGTGAACCTTCGCTGTGGCAAGTATATCCTTTCTTAGGTAAGGAGATCAAAACTGCAAACAGTACTCCAGGTGTGGTCTCACCAAGGCCCTGTATAACTGTAGTAAGACATCCTTGCTCCTGTACTCAAATCGTCTTGCAATGAAGGCTAACATACCATTTGCCTTCCTAACTGCTTGCTGCACCTGCATGTTTGCTTTCAGTTACTGGTGTACAAGGACACCCAAGTCTCTTTGTACATCAACATTTCCCAATCTATCACCATTTAAATAATACCCTGCCTTTCTGTTTTTCCCACCGAAGTGGATGACTTCACATTTATCTACGTTATACTGCATCTGCCATGTATTTGCCCACTCACTCAACTTGTCTAAATCGACTTGAAGCCTCTTTGCATCCTCCTCACAACTCACAATCCCACCTAGTTTTGTGTTGTCAGCAAACTTGGAAATATTACATTTGGTTCCCTCATCCAAATCATTGATATATATTGTGAATAGCTGGGGCCCAAGCACTGATCCCTGCGGTACCCCACTAGTCACCGCCTGCACCCCGAAAAAGACCCATTTATTCCTACTCTCTGTTTCCTGTCTGTTAACCAATTTTCAATCCATGCCAGTATATTACCCCCAATCCCACGTGCTTTAATTTTGCACACTAACCTCTTATGTGGGACTTTATCCAAGGCCTTCTGAAAATCCAAATACACCACATCCACTGGTTCTCCCTTATCTATTCTTCCAGTTACATCCAGCATGGGTGGGTCATGCCTAACAAACCTGATTGAATTTTTGGAGGAGGTGACTAAAGGGGAATGTCTAAGGATGTTATTTATATGGACTTCCAGAAGGTATTTGATAAAGTCTCATATAAGAGACTGTTAACTAAGGTAGAAGCCCATGGAATTGAAGGCAAATTATTGACCTGGTTAGGAAATTGGCTGAGCGGCAGGAGACAGAGAGTAGGGATAATGGGTAGATACTCAAATTGGCAGGATGTGAATAGTAGTGTCCCGCAGGAATATGTGTTGGGGCCTCAACTATTCACTGTATTTATTAACGTCTTAGATGATGGCATAGAAAGTCATATATCTAAATTTGCCGATGATACAAAGATAGGCGGCATTGTAGATTAAAGCATAAAATTACAAAGGGATATCGATAGATTAAGTGAATGGGCAAAACTGTGGCAAATGGATTTCAATGTAGGCAAATGTGAGGTCATCCACTTTGGGCCTAAAAAGGATAGAACAGGGTACTTTCTAAATGGTGAAAAACTAAAAAGAGTGGCGGTCCAAAGAGACAAGGAGGGAAAAATTGGGTCGCGCTAACTTCGCCGGGGCACTAAAAGTTAGTGCCCCTGTGCCGGAATTTGAATGGTAGCGCCCCAAGCAGGAGGTGGGGTGCTACTGGAAGTGCTACCCCTCCCTCTTGGGGCGCTACCATTCAATATCGCGGCGCTACATACAACAGCGCCATGGTATTACAGGCCTCCCTACCCTGATTAAAGGGGAGGGGCCTAGCACAGTGCGCACCAGGGCCCTGCCGGACCACCGGGGAACGGGGTGCTGGCAAAAGAGCCCGGCACTCGAGAAGTGCCAGGCTGACTGATCGTGGGCAGCACCCCGCAGGAGGAGGCAAAAGGGGGCAGGTGCTGGCAGGCGGCCCAAAAAAAATGGCCGCCCGGCTCCTGCCCTTTAATTTGCGCCGCCGTGGCTGCAAGCATGGCACCCTGACCCTGTCGGACATAGCGTCCGGCGGTAGGTCAAGGGGCGTGAGTGAAGTTTGCGGCTGGGGCGTGAGCGGGGCACTGCGATGACGTCATCGCTGGAGGCGCAGCGCCGCGGGGTGCTACCGCCGCCGCTAACCTCATGCTGAATTTCACGGGAGGCATCAGTGCACCGTGCCAGGGTGCTAGGTGCTTTGTGCCCCATCAGTGCTCCCTCGAGGCGCTAACGGAAGGCACAAAGCAACCCAATTTTGCCCCCTTGGGGGTCCAGGTACATAGATCATTAAAATGTCATGAACAGATACAAAAAATAATCAAAAAGGCTGATGGAATGCTGGCTTTTATATCTAGAGGACTAGAATACAAGGGGGCAGAAGTTATGCTGCAGCTATACAAAACCCTGGTTAAACCAGACCTGGAGTACTGTGAGCAGTTCTGGGCACCACACCTTAGGAAGGATATATTGGCTTGGAGGGAGTGCAGCGTAGGTTTACCAGAATGATACCTGGACTCCAAGGGGTAAAAATTCAGTTGGTTGCGCCTCCCGTTAGCGCCTTAAGAGGGCGCTAATGGGGCGCAAAGCCGCTAACGCCCGGGCGCAGCGATGTTTGCGCCGCTCGGGAACTTAACTAGAGATTGTGCGGCGGCGCTAAACTTTACCGCTGCGACCATCTGCGCGCGCAGATTGTGACGTCATTCCATGGTGCAACGCCCTTGTGGCGCCCCGGAGCGAAAATTGAGTGGCGCCCCCTGCCTTACCGCCTGGCGCATCCAACGACCAGAAGACTGGAACGCTATCAATCGCTGTGGGGCTGGGTGGGGCGCTATTTAAAGGGGGCCTCTTCCTGTCTTTTATTGTTGGTGGCATTTTTGAACTACGCATTCTGAGAGAGAGAGGGAGAGACTTCTGGAGAGATTCAACGTTGTGTGAAGGAGTTTTGGGTACTGAGCAGCACTTTGCAGGTTCATTTTGATTTGCCATTCCTTGTATCGATTTAGCAGAGACTGTGGGAGCTGCACTCTGAGCTCTTTGCCTGGTACTCTCCATTGTTCTTTCCAGCACATTTGATGTGCAAGTCTCTCCAGGCCGAGATTCAAGGCTGCAATGAACAGGATGTGGATGGAAAGCAAGATTAACCATCCCCTTTAAGAACTGGCCCGTGCCATTGTGTGTGTGTTCCATTGCTGACTGACATTACATGAGCTTCGCCAGCGCTCTGAGTTAGCGCCTCACTCCTTGGCCTTTGCGCCTTAAGACAGGTGTGCAGCGCCTGATTTAGCGCCCCACTCACCTCCCGGGGCGGTAAAAGTGAAGTTTCCAGTCAGTGCCGATAATTAACGCCAGGCGCTAATATTTGCGTCCAGACGATATTTGCGCCCCAAATGGGGCGCGACCTAATTTTTACCCCCAAGGGTTAAGTTATAAGGAGAGATTACGCAAATTAGGGTTGTATTCCCTAGAATTTAGAAGGTTAAGGGGTCATCTGATCGAAGTTTTCAGGATATTAAGGGGAACAGATAGGGTAGATAGAGAGAAACTATGGGGGAAAAATTCAGCTGCTTGCGCCTCCCGTTAGCGCCTTAAGAGGCGCTAATGGGGCGCAAAGCAGCTAACACCCGGGCGCAGCACCGCCCACGCCTCCCGCAAAATTCAGCGGGAGGTTAGCGGCGGCGCCAGCCGATAGCGCCCTGTGGCGCTGCGCCGCCAGCGATGACATCATCGCCGTGCGCAGCACCCCGCTCGCGCTCCAGCCGCGATCTTCGGTCGCGCCCCCTGACTTACCGCCAGACGCTATGTCCGACGGGTTCAGGGGGGCGTACGTGCGGCCGGGGCGGCGATATTTAAAGGGGAGGTGGCAGGCGGCCATTTTTGTTGCTGGCCACCTGCCAGCACCTGCCCCCGTTGCTGTCCCCGGCCCCCGTGAAGCCCCCCCACCGTGAAGTGCCGGCTGCGCTCCAAGAGCCCGGCACTTCTCTTGAGTGCCGGGCTCTTTTGCCGGCACTCCCGATCCCTGGGGGCCCAGCTGGGCCCCGGTTCGCGCTGCGCAGGGCCCCTCCCCTTTAAGAAGGGGAGGAAGGCCTGCAGTACCGTGGTGCGACGTGCCGCAGCGCCTGGCGCTGCGGCACGTAGCGCCAGGATATTCCCTCGCAGTGCCCCAAGAGGGATGCGGGGAGCTTCCAGTAGCGCCCCGCTTCCCTCTTGGGGCGCAACCACTCAAGTTCCGGCGCGGGGCGCTAATTTTTTCGGGGCGCTAAACGTAGCGCCCCGGCGAGGTTAGCGCCCCAAATGGGGCGCGACTCCATTTTTAGCCCTATTTCTGCTGGTTGGGGATTCAAGGACTAGGGAGCATAGTCTAAAAATTAGAGCCTGACCTTTCAGGAGTGAAATTGGGAAACACTTCTACACGCAAAGGGTGGCAGAAGTTTGGAACTCTTCCACAAACAGCAATTGATGCTAGATCAATTCATTTTAAATCTGAGATTGATAGATTTTTGTTAACTAAATCTATTAAGGAATATGGGCCAAGGTGGGTATATAGAGTTAGGTCACAGATCAGCCATGATCTCATTGAATGGCGGAATAGGCTCGAGAGGCTCAATGGCCTACTCCTGTTCTTATGTATTGTGATTCACAAGGCATCACAACTGTGAGGAACAGGCTGGTTGGACCAGTAGGTCTTTTCTTTTCCATCATTTTTCATATGTTCGTATGTTCTTCATGTGGATGTCTAGATAGTGTATGTTGGTCAGCTATTTGATAATCGGACGGGGGTCAGTGAGAGCTGAGCCCATCGCTGTCCTCATCTGATGTTCACACATGTGCAGTCCAGCATTTCACTATATGACAACCAGGAACAGGAACACTTGGTTGATTGTCTCCCACTGTAACCAAGGAGCACTGCAGTCAATTGTAACCTGTGTCCCAGGTTGAGAAGACATAAATTTGGCAATATCCTCTGATGAAAGGTCTTCGACCTGAAACGTTAACTCTGTTTCTCTCTCCACGGTTGCTGCCTGGCCTGCTGAGTTTTTCCAGCGTTTTCTGTTGTTATTTCGGATTTCCAGCATCCGCAGTATTTTGCTATGATATCAACACTGATGTCTACAGATATCATCCAGATGGATTGATTTTGTTACAGCATGGCCAACCTCACCATTTAAACACAAAATAGGTGAAAAGATAACTCCTGAAGAAACACCCAAAACTTCAGAGTTCCTTATTATTTCAAATCATCGGCCCCAAAATTCCATAGGGATTCTACCTGTTGTCTGCCATAACTCTGGCAGGACATCAGCGGAAACTCAGGGGAAACAGTGTGAATGGCTATTTATGCCATTTTCCTGGGGGTTCTGATAGTCTCCTGCCACATTTCTGGCAGCAGATGGTTAGAACCTCCACTGAATTTCAGGGTCATCCACTTTAGAAACCCATAATTGTGATCAGTTTGTTTTACTTAAAGCAGACACATGGCTGTAGGCACTGAGGCATGAACCTGACACAACATAATGTGAATAGCACCCATCTGAAAGGGTATGAGCTCTTCTGGTTAAGGCCTGAAGCAACAGCCACATTATCATGTTGAAATAATGCAAATGCTTAGCTAAAGATAAACGCTGGAAAGCTACAGATTAGATTAACAGAACATAACCTGAATGTTGCTAAACAATGATCATGAACAATTACAAGTGAACAACATTGTGAAGGATGCAGAGAAACGAGAAAGACTAGAAAATGGCCAGCAAATGTGTGCCCAATAAAGATGTCCTCTTCTGTGCTCATTTTTTAATCAAAATATTTATACAAGCCATGAACTCAAAAGTAACATGAAAAGTCAATTAGCTAAAATAAGAGCTCATTTCCATCTGCCTCCTATATAAGGCAGATTGAGGGCCAAGAATTACGTAGAAAGGATAAAGGCCTGGAAATTCAATAAGGCCCTAAAATGGACAGGGGCACCACGGGGCGAGATTTGATCGCGCCCATTTAGAAAGCGCAGGCAGCACGTTAATTTGGTGCTGCCTGCTAATTTAAATGATTTTAGCGCACAGCCCAGCAACTATCGCACTGTTGAAAGGCTGTACTCTCGGCAGGAGGCCCAAGGTCACGTTGCTGTAGCGACGCTGCATTTTCTTAAAGCAAGGCTGTCAGTTTTCAAAGCAGTCTTGAGCCCTTAAAGGTGAATTACCTTCTGAAAAAATAATAAAAAAGCATTCAAAAATAGGCAGTCTGCAGCTCTTAAAGCTGAACTGCCATCTTCATGTAAAAAATGGTTAAAGTGCTTCAGCACCAACACAAATGGCTCAACAGGCCAGGGAAAGGGCACCCAGGGTCTCGATAACATCACTCGAGCTTTGTGCAGGCGGTCAAAACTGAAAGAGAGGTCCTCTACCCACAGGGGGCCAGGAGGCCCTCCAGAAAGAAGGATGTGGGACCAGATCGCCGAGGCCGTCAATGCCAGCAGTGTCATCCCCAGGACCTGGCTCCAGTGTCCAAATAAGTTTCATGACCTCAGATGAATGGGCAAGGACAGTGAATGCATCATCAAAAGCTGATTCCTACCAACTGCACCACTAGCCTCACACACTTCTTAATGCACCACTCCTCCATCACTTACCTACTAACAAACATGAGGCACACCTCACATTCCCAGATTCATTTCACCCGCTTAGAGGAGACAATGCTGGCCATTCTTGGCAGGGGCATGGCTGAGCACTTTTGCCCAGCAGTGGGGCTGAAAGAATGCAAGATGCCAGTATCCCCATACATCATCCTCCTTCTCACATCCCACTTCCCCCGCATCCCACAATCTCTTCTGATGTACAAGCTGCACATGGTGTAAGCATGCACCTCTTGCTTTACCCCCCTCCCGTCACCACAACCCTACCCTTGTGCCTTCCTCATTTTAGAAACACAAGAAATACAGCCTGCCTAGCCAGTGGTTGACCAAGAAGAGGGAGTGGAGAGTGAAGAAGAAGAAGAAAAAGAAGAAACACCATCACTTGATTTCACAGTCTCAATCACCAGCTCCTCGAAGTCATCCTGCAGGGCCACCTGCAGTCTCCCTCACTGAAAGTCAGCAGCCTTCCACCAGCCTTGCTGCAGCCACTGGAGTAGCACTGCGTAAGAGCACTAGGATAGGCAAAGGCACACGCAAGACACTCTCTGAGGGAATACACAAGGGTGATTAGTTGATTTTTTGATAGAATATTGGATCCATATATGGATAAAGTTGGATTGGAATGTTTGTTTTGTGGTGGCTTTTACTTCAGCATTGTCGCCAAGAGGACGCTGTGATGGTAAGATGTAGACAAATGTTGAAAGGGGAATTAGGGTTTTGTTCACTGGTACCGCAGGCGGATGATTCGATCCCAGATATCCCGGCCAGAAAAGGGCTGTCTGGGTTGCCTCCTTCCTTCTGCTTCTTTCACTTCTGCTTCCTCCTCTTCCCTCTGCGAGCAGCTTGTCCCCTTTGCTGCCCTTGCTGCCTCTGCTCCATCTCCATGTGATGTTGCAGCCCAAGGGGGACTGCAATTAGAGCTCCCAGGACTGGGAGCAAGTGGCCTTCCTTTAACATCCAAAGCCTTGTAAGCATTCAGCAGCACTCCCTGCACAATTTAACAAATATTTAACTGTATTGCACCAAGCCACTACTCCAATAAAATGTAAAAAAAAATAGTCCAAAAGCTGAAATCGAAACTTATCCTTTTAAGAAGCGCTGACAGCGTCTCTGGAGAACTGCTGCATGCACGTTCTTCCGTGCTTGGTTAGGAGAGGGTGGCATGGAGAGCGCCGACGTCCAAAATCGCAGTCGTGCATCATTTCAGGTGTTGCATGCCGATTGACATCACGATCTGCATATTTACATGTGGGCAACGAGCGCAGGCAACGGCAGCGCTGCCGACCTCTCCCAAATGGCGGTCGTCATGTTCCGTGCTGGAAGCGGGTGGAAGCGATGCGGCCATCATTTTCTCAACAAAACTGGCCTTTAACAGCTGGCGCTACACCTCCGAATTTCGCGGCCAGAATGTTATTTATTTATAGATAGTTATTTATTACTGCAATTATCAGACAGGTATTTATGAAGAATGTATCTTAATTAATTAATGCTATTATTTAGGTAGAGCTAAATGTTACTATTTTAAATTTTGGTCCTGATAAAGAAAATATGTATTAGCCATAGTTTGTACAGTAATTTGGAAGAATGTGATTTAATCATTTTATTGAGTCTATTATTAGTGTTCTTAATTATTTTATCTGTTACATTTAATCTCACAGTCATAAGTAGAAACAACAATCTACAGAAATTCTGAGAAGTAACGGTCATTTATTATCCGCCAAGGCTGTGGGTGAACAAGTTGCATAAAGAGCACAAATGGGTGGGAGTGAAAAAGACAGTGGATTAGTTACTGATTTTCAGTAATCTCTGTCACAGGCCTTTACCTTTGTGACAATGTTGAAGTTGTGTACATGTTGAAAGCCATCAGCTGAACTGACAATTCATGATATTTTACATTTGAACCCATTTGTTCCCCTCATTATATCTAAATGTCCAGCCCCACCAAAGCCCACAGTCAGTTTCAAATGCCCCTCCCAAGTTGATCAGTATCCATGTTAAACACCTTGCCTAGGGTGGCTCTCAATCCCTTTTGCTCCTCCCACCCACTTTGTGACTGCTCCTATCTTTCTAACCATTGCAACAGTGGTGCCGCTCACTCTTGGCTATATTCTCACAGTGAAGAATTAATTGGTTATGGCTGACTCAACATTCTCAGTGCTAGTGAAGAAAGTAGTTTTGTTTTAATGTTCTGAAGATGCTGGGATAGCTCCACAACCACAGCATTCTCACTGCCAGAATGAAACCTAGAGGGAATGACATCAGCAATGGAAAGAACTTGCAGATAAAAGTCATCTTTCACAAACTCAGAACATCCCACAGCGCTTTACAGCTGATCAAATACTTTTGAAGTGCAGTCACTGTTGTAATGCAGGGAAATGCAATTGACAATTTGCACACAGTAAGATTTCACAAACAGCAATGAGATAAATGACAGATAATCTGTTTTAATGATGTTGGTTGAGGGATAAATATTGGCCAGGACATCGGGAGAACACCCCTGCTCTTCATCAAATAGTGTCATGGAATTTTTATGTTCACCAGAGAGAGCAGACATGGCCTTGGTTTAACATCTCATCTGAAAGATGGCACCTCTGACAGTCCAGCACTTGCTCAGTACTGCACTGAAGAGTCAACCTAGATTATGTGCTCAAGTCTCTGGAGAGGGACTTGAACCCATGACCTTCTGACTGAAAAGGGAGAGTGCTAGCATTGAGCCAAGGCTGACACCTAATAGAAAGAAAGTCAGGAACAACTATGGAGCATGTGGAAAAAGGTAGTTTAAAGCTGGCGTTGGTGGCATGAGGAGACGTAGGATTTGAGCCAGATCAATTGAAATCATCCCTGGATTTACAACTGTATCTCTACCCAGAGGGAGACTCAGTAATACGTTTAAGTTAGTAACTAATATGCAGCCATTTCCTAGCTATTTTGGAGCGCTTGATATACCAGACAAGATGGTAGATGTATAGAGGCATCAGGGGAAATTTTACCATCAACGCCTCCATACATCTACCATGGTCAAATGAAAGGAAAATCGGGCAGGTGTATAATGGGCGGCTGATTCAATATCGCCCATTGTACTTAATTGCCAAAAGGTAAAATTACCCCCATTATCTTTTGCACATAATAAAGGAACTGTCCCAATCAAAAGAATTTATCAACCATTTTATATTTTGGAGAAGAGCTAAAGGAGTGATGCATCATCAAATATTTTCAGATAACTATCTTGGAGAGAAGCAGCTCTTTACCTGCAATTCAGTTAAAAGTTGTATCACTGGGCAAATATAATGCCAAAGAGAGAGTCTGCACACATTTTTTTCCATGGATGCAAGAAAATGGATCCAACCTTAAAAAACTTGTACTGTTACCTTAACTCTATCCTTGCTCATCAAAGTAAAAGCTGCAATTTGTGCCTGCTTTCAGCCCAATGATAATAAACCAAATAAACTGACCCGTGTCCTAGGCTGTACAAACTGAGTTATAACTTCAAGGAGAGCTGTTAAAATAAGCAGACCAGGTACCTCAGTTCATTCAGGGTGGTTATAGAAAATTTCTGGCATCACTTGCAAGCGACTCAGTAGTGCACCTTGGCACAATTTATGATTTGCGTATTTATAGACAGAGAAAGACAGATTTTCCTAACAAGCTTTTTCATGAAGACAGTGCCCATTTAACTCAAGGGTGCAAAATTAGAAATGCTGACAGCAATTTTCTAGCTATTATGTAAATTATCACAAAGGAATTATTAAATAAATTAAGAAATGTTACATGGGCCTTATCTTTCATCAGAATTAATGCCCAAATATCTATAACCACTATTTGCATGCGAGCTGTTGTGATGTGAACAGTGATTAGACCAGAACAATAAAACAGCTTTTTGTTTCATAGTGTATTGTTGTTCTGCCATCCGATTGTATAAATTGTGATTTATGTTCACTTTTTTTGTGTTTACTTGGTTCCATATTACTGTCACTGCGTATCAGAGACGGGAAAGGAGAAGAGAGGTGGACAGGAGAGAGGGATTGGCAAGTCTAGGGTCGCTCCCCCTCTAGTTGTAGGTTTGCAAAATTTGAGTTACAGTTTGGGGGAAGAAAAGCAGCTCAAATGCCATTCTTATCCTTTTGGGATCAGGAGTGTTTTTGTGCTCTGTGTTAAACAAACTTGAGTTATGGCTATGTTGCAACTTGCCAACAGCAACACCTGAGAATAGGTGGCCTTATCAGATCACTAAACTGCAAATGTTCTTTATTAACCCTACCCCCTCCCTCAGTAGCCAAATGCGAAGGCTCCAAACAGCTGCAAAAAAAAGAGTAAACAATCTAGATTCTATCTGGCAGCTGTATTTTTAAAAAAGTGGCATATGGCTTGCTTCATTTTTTTGGCACGGTAACAATAGAATACTGCCTTATTGGCTCTCCTGGCTTAATTGGCGAAATTGGAGGAGTCAAGTATTTTGAGATGATCCCTCTAGCTAAAAGTTAAATTGCAAAATCATGTTTCTTTGATTTTGTAAGATTAGAAATGATGGGAATGCTTTACTAAGAGCCTTTAAACAGCAACATAATACTGCAGGAATACTTTTGTTATAATGTTGATAGTAATAGCTGTGCTTTTACATATGTTTCATCATAATTTTGTAACTATTTGTGCATTAGTATAAATAAATAACTAATTATGCACTAAAAGAGTTTATTACACACTATTACATTGTAATACTTTTAGTGGAAGTATTATTATACATCACTAACTTAGTAATCGCATCAACATTCATGACCTTACAGTCTGATGATACAGTCAAATCTACTCACAGCGATGATGATGTCTGTAAATACTATTGCCCAGACATTTTGGCGGCAGACTGGCAGAAACCCCATCAAAACAGCGGAAACAGCTGAAAACAGCCATTTCACTGAGGTTTCCGCTGATCTTGCACCTAAGTTATGACGGGAGAACCGTGGTAGTTCTCTGGTTCAGGGCATATTTCTTTTTAGCAATTTCCTTCTAAGATTGGAGACATTAATCAGTTTTGTTTGCACTAAATCAAAATTTATGATTCACTTTCATTGTGTAAGGGGTTTTTGTCTCGGGCTTATTTGTAGGTCAGCCAGTTATGTTTTCCTGGACTGTCCTGCCCGCTGTGCGGTTGCGAATCGCTATCCCCTTCCTAGTTCTGAGTCCAGGACTTATCGAGCGGCGATAAGGACAAACGAACAGACCCGTGGATTGGTGCGAGGAAAACCAATGTTTATTTAACAGAGATGAAACATAACATGTCAATCTTAACTTCGGTATAAACGAGGGAAATGACAGTAGAACAATACCTCCCCCCTCCCAACCCCACTTTACTAGCTAAGTTAGACTCTTGAGGACCAGGGATAATGCTCACCAAACGAATCCTTTGACAGTTGAGATATGGTTTAAAGTCCTTTTAAGTAAAAAGTTTCATAAGGCCCTTGTGCCTCGAGGTGTTTGATGGTCACTGGAACCGTTGCTCTGGTTTCTTGTGTGTCGGTCTGTTTCTGGAGCCGCTGGCCTTCTTCGTTGAACGGTCTTGTTTTCTGTTGAACTGTGTACTGGAGAACTCCTGTGCTTCAGCTGTCCTGCTTGTGGTCTGTCTGTGTGCCTTGAACAGCTTGTTTTAAACTGCCAGCCTGCAAAACTGCCCGTCTCGTCTCTGTGGAACTCTCCATAGAACTCCTCTCTGTAGAACTCGTCTCTGTAGAACTCCCGCTTCTTCCAGCACAGGTCTCAAGTTATACTCTTCGATTGTTCCTTATTTGCCCGCCAAATCTTCCCAGTGCTTTGTTTAATTCTGGTGGGCTCGTTAAGGTCGTTAACTTTAATGGCAGGAGATGGCCTTTAACGATATTAAATATTTGTTAAGTGGAGGATGATTGCTGGTCTGATGGTTGTTCATTTGTGTTGCCTTTACTTCTTTGTATAAATGCTAAACAGTTTGATGGGGCTGGAGACAGGTCGATCACCTGTAATATACAACATTGTCTGTAGAGGCCAGCCCCGCCTCCTTTGGCAGCCTGTACTGAGGTCTGCCCAGGCATGTTTAAAAATGTCCCTGGTCCAATACACTCAATTGGTTTTAAAATGTCCAAAGCCCCTTTTTCTTAGGGTCTCTCTCTTTCCTCTGAGTCTTTTGGGGGTCTGGGAATTTTGCAACTCTCTTACAGACCCGGGCATGTCACCTGGCCTGCTGTTTTTGCAGGGCCCTGGTTTCTGGTCAATGTCGCAGGCTTCTGCCACAAGGTCTAGAAGCCACTTTGTCTAGGGTACCCCTTATTAATAACTCTGGGGAATGTGGGAATTTTGAGAACCCTACAATTGTTAACAATGGAGCTGTAACTTTTGTGGAGACTGAAGCAGTTGACTATTGATGGCTAGTATCCCCCATTAAATAACCTCCAAAATATTTTATTGTTCGGCCCATTACTAGGGTTAATGGGGTATTGTTTCCTTATATTGTTTGCAAATTTCTTTTTGCTATGTAAACATGCATTCTAGAGACTCCCTTCTGAATAAATCTACCATTCTTTCCTCCTTTGCAGTGTAGTTTCTGATCAGAGAGTCCATCTCCTTTTCCACACTGCCCTGTGGTTATGTGCCAGTTATGCCTTTAAACATAAAAGCAATGTGGATTGAGATAAAGTGACTTACATGTGCATATTTCATCCTGCAATATATTCTCACTGTTATTGTGGCATACATAACTGTGCTATTTACATTCTACAATTTTATTTGCTACATCCATGTTTCTCAGTGTCAGCACAGTAATTTCAACAAGTATGAGTTTCCTTCACGGTCATATATTTTTGAGCTGCTACTGTAGTTATATTGCTCTCTTCTTTAAGTTAGGCAGTCTCTTCTAGAACTCTGAGTAGTTGGCACAGACTTTATATACATTGTGACACATTGCCATGCTTGTTGCTTCTGTATCATATCTGTGGACCATCCGGTCTGTGTCTCATCTCATCAGGCCCTCTTTCCTCTGAGTTCACTGCCCTCCTATCCTCCCTTAATCTCTCCCTCTATATAAACTCCCTACCCATATTCACGGCCACCCCTCGACCTTGCCATCTCACATAGCCTCTCTACTCCTATCGTCTTACTCACAGATAAGGCCATCTCTGATCCCTTCCTTGTATCCCTCGCAACTCACATCCCCCTTCCTCCTCCCAAACCCTCTTCCTCCTGTGTCTGCTCCTGATAAGAAACTCTCCCTAAGCCACTTATAACAGCATTTTCAAATTCCCAATTGTGCAGCCTTTGGCCCTCCATTCACCATGACATTTCTGCAGCTACCGATCTGCTGAAATGTAACCCTCACCACCACCTTTGATGCCCTTTTCCACATTAAAACAATTACCCTCTCTCACCCTGGTCATTCGCCCTGGTACGGCCCTCATCGCCGCTCCCTTAAGTCCAAGAGACACAGGCCTAGAATTAGATACTGCTAGAAAACGGGTGCAGGCACCCTGATGCCCATGCCCATTCAAAAAGTGCAGGCAGCAAGTCAATTTCATGCTGCCTGCTAACTACCATGATTGTAGCGCACAGCCTAGCACAGAACGCACTGCTGACAGTCTGTGCACTCAGCAGGGGGCCAAAGTTTGCGTTGCTGAAGTGAGGCTAGCTTCACTTAAAGCTAGCCTGCTCCTCCTAAAGGCAGTCTGCAGGTCTTAAAGCTGAGCTGCCTTCTGCAGGTAAAAAATTTAAAATTGCTTCAGCACTAGGCAGTCTGCACCTCTTAAAGGTGAGCTGCCCTCTGCTGATCAAAAATGCTAAAAGTGCTTCAGCACCAACCCAAATGGCTCAGCAGGCCACGGAAAGGGCACCCAGGGTCTCAGACGCACCACTCGAGCTTTGTGCAGGGGGTCAACACTGGAAGAGAGGTCCTCTACCCACAGGGGGTCAGGAGGCCCTCCAGAAAGAAGGATGTGGGACCAGATCACCGAGGCGGTCACTGCCAGCAGTGTCGCTCCAGTGACCAAAGAAGTTTCATGACCTCAGATGAGTGGGCAAGGTCAGTGAATGCATCTTCAAAAGCCGTCTCCTACCAACTGCACCATTAGCCTCACATACTGCTCAATGCACGACGGCACCCCACCCCCCTCGCCACCATCACTCACCTACCAACAATCTCTACCAAATACGAGGAACACCTCACATTCCTAGCTTCACCTCACCTCCTTGGAGGAGATGGTGCTGGCCATTCTTGGCAGGGGCATGGCTGAGCCCTTAGCCAGCGGTGGGGCTGAAAGAATACAAGATGCCGGTATCCTCATATGTTATCCTCCTTCTCACATCCCACTTCCCCCTCATCCCACAATCTCTTCTGATTTACAAGGTGCACATGATGGAAGCATGCACCTCTTGCTTTACCCCCTCCCCTCACTACAACCCTTCCTCATTTCAGACACCCAAGAAATCCAGCTTATCCAGCCATTGGTTGACCAACAAGAGGGAGAGGAGAGTGAAGAAGAAGAAGAAGAAACACCATCACTCGATTTCACACTCCCAGCTACCAGCTCCTCGAGGTTGTCCTGCAAGGCCATCTGCAGTGTCCCCCACTGAAAGTCAGCAGCCTTCCACCTGCTATGCAGCAGCCACTGGGGTAGCACTGTGTGACATCAGTAGGATAGGCAAAGACACACGCAAGACAGTCACAAGGGTGATTAGTTGATTTTTGATGTAATATTAGATGCATACATAGATAAAGTTGGATTGGAAAGTTTGCTTTGTGATAGTTTTTACTTCAGCAGTGTGGCCAAGAGGATGCTGTGATGGTCAGTAACAGAGGGAAGGTAAGGTGTGGAACTAATGTTGAAAGGGGAATTGGGATTGTGTTCACTGGGACCGCATGCGGATGATTCGATCCTGGATATCCTGGCCAGAAAGGGGCTGTCTGGGTTGCATCCTTCCTTCCGCTTCCTCCTCTTCTGCTTTTTCTTCTTCTGCTTTTTCCTCTCCTGCTTCCTCCTCCCTCTGTAAACAGCTTGTCCCCTTTGCTGCCTCTGCTCCATCTCCATGTGATGCTGCAGCCCAAGGGGGTCTGCAACTAGAGCCCCAGGACTGGGAGCAAGTGATGTTCTCAGAGGCCTTCCTTTAATAGCCAAAGCCTTGCCAGCATCCAGCAGCACAACCTGTGCACTTTAACAACTTTAATAAATGTATTGCTCCAAGCCACTAATCAAATAAAATGTGAAGAAACCAGTCCAAAAGCAAAAATCTAAACTTACCTGAAAGTTGTGTGTGTCCCTTTAAGAAGCGCTGGCAGCGGCTCCGTTGTACTGCTGCACGCACATTCTTCCGTGCGTGGTTTGTAAAGGGAATTAAGGGTTACGGGGAGCGGGCAGGAATTTGGACATGAGTCTAGGTTCGGATCGGTCATGGCCCTGTGGGTGGCGTAGCGGGCCCAGGGGCCGTGTAGCCTGATCCTGCTCCTATTTCGTGTGTCCAATTCTGTTAGGTTCAGGAGATGGTTCTGTGATAGTAGATTGGCGGTTAGGATCAGATTAGCCATGATCTTATTGAATGGCGGAGCAGGCTGGAGGGGCCAATTGGCCTACTCCTGCTCCTATTTCTTATGTTCTTATGTTCTTATGAAGGCGTTATTAAGAGTGGCGATGTCAAAAATAACAGATCGTGTGTCAATTCAGGCGTTGATGTCACAATCTGGATCATTTAAATATGGGAAGCGAGTGCCGGGAATGGCAGCACTGCCGACCTTCCCAAAATGGCGGCCGCCATGTTACATGCTGGAAGTGGGTGGGAGCAAGGCGGCCGCCATTTTTTCTTCCAAACCGGCCTTAATGGCTGGCGCTAAAGGCTCCAATTTCCCGGCCACTGACTTAAAAGTTTATGGCGGACAACTGGTTTAGCCTGGCTGGACCACATAAAGCACTATCGGGTCCTGCTCTCCCCTGACAAAAAACTGCTCACTATTCCAGGATCATCCTGGAATGCAAAGATATCCTCTGGCTTCTCTTCTCCACTACAAACAGTCTTCTTAAACCCCTCTCCCCAGCCTCTTTCACCCTCACCTCCAACAATAAGTGCAAGGAGCTCATGGACTTCTTTGTCACTAAGATTGAGACCAGCCATTCAGCTGCCTCTACTGTTTCCCTCCCTTCTCCTAACCCACAAAACCAAACTTCCCCTAAGGTTCCCCAAGCCCTAGCCTTGAACTTGCATCTTTCTCTAGTTTCTCTCCTATCTCCCCACATATCCTCTCCGAGCTCATCTTGTCCATGAGACCCAACTCCTGCTCCCTCAACCCTATTCCCACTAAACTGCTAGCCACCTATCTTCCCTTCCTGGCCCACGTTAGCTGATATTGTTAACGGTTCCCTCCCCTCATGTCCTGTCCCCCTCCCCTTCAAATCTGCGGTCATCACCCTTCTCCTTAAAATCCCAATCTTGACCCCATTGTTGTTGCAAACTACCTCCCCATCTCCAACCTTCCTTTCCTCTCCAAATCTTTGAACGTGTTGTTAATTCCCAAACCTGTGCCCATCTTTTCCGCAACTCCATGCTTGAATCCCTCCAATCAGGTTTCCGCCCCTGTCACAGTACCGAAACGGCTCTTATCAAAGTTATAAATGACATCCTATGTGACTGTGGCCATGGTAAACTATCCCTCCTCATCCTTCTCGACCTATCTGCAGCCTTTGACACGGCTGGCCACACCATCCTCTTCTAATGCTTCTCCTCCATCGTCCAGCTGGGTGGGACTACCCTCGCCGGACTCCATTCTTATCTATCCAGTTGTAGCCAGAGAATCACTTGCAATGGCTTCTCTTCTTGCTTTCTGCACCGTTACCTCTGGTGTCTCCCTAGGATCTATCCTTGGCCCCCTCCTATTTCTCATCTACATGCTGCCCCTCGGCGACATCATCCAAAACACATTAGTTTCCACATGTACGCTGACGACACCCAGCTCTCCCTCACCACCACCTCTCTTGACCCTCCACCATCTCTGATTCGTTATGCTGTTTGTCTGACATCCAGTACTGGATGACTAGAAATTTCCTCCAACTAAATATTGGGAAGGCTGGGGTCATTGTCTTTGGTCCCTGCCACAAACTCTGTTCCCTAGCCACTGACTCCATCCCTCTCCCTAGCATCTGTCTGAGGCGGAACCAGGACTGTTTACAACCTCGGCATCCTTTTTGAGCATGAAATGAGCTTCCGACCGCATATCTGCTCCATCACCAAAACTGTTTACTTCCACCAACGCAACATTGCCCGTCTCCGCCCCTGCATCAGCTCATCTGCTGCTGAAACCCTCATCTATGAATTTATTACCTCTAAACTTGACTATTCCAATGCTCTCCTGGTCAGCCTCCCATTTTTCTCCTTCCATAAACTTGAGCTCATCCAAATCTCTGCTGCCCATATTCACACCAAGTCCCGTTCACCATTCACCCCTGTGCTCTCTGACCTACATTGCCTCCTGGTCCAGCAACGTCTCAATTTTAAAATTCTCATCCTTGTTTTCAAATCCCTCCATGGCCTTGCCCCTCCCAATCTCTAACAGCCTCCAGCTCCACAACCCCAATTTTAATTGCTCCATCATTGGCAACTGTGCCTTCAGTTGCATAGGCCCCAAGCTCTGGAATTCACTCCCTAAACTTCTCTGTCTCTCTAGCTCGCTCTCTTCTTTAAGACACTCCTTAAAACCTACCTCTTTCACCAAGTTGTTGGTCACCTGTCCTAATATCTCGTTATGTGGCTTGGTGTCAAATTTTGTTTGATAACGCTCCTGTGAAGCGCATTGGGACGTTTTACTATGTTAAATGCAAGTTGATGATATCCAAAATGTGGTTACATTTCTCCATTATGCATTCACAAGTGCATAAATGGCCTAGTCACTAAATCTGGCTTTTCTCTATGTAAACTAAACCATTCTGAAAATAAATGTCATGCTCCACACTTGGTTTAATGAACTTTTCGATATTTATACTGGTTAATTGTCTTGTTAACTGTTATAGATGCAGTAAAAGATCATTATTGCAGCTGCTATAATGCGTGGCTGCTAGTTTTCTATTACTGCTAACAATATCACATTTTTGGGAAGCCTTTTTCAAAGTTGTGTGTTGCTGTGATTTTGCGAGAGGGTCAATAATTAACAATGATAAATTGGCGTTTAGTCCATTTTTTGACAAAAATGGATAATGTGGCACAAAACGTTTAGTAGTAGAAATACATGTGTAATTCCAAGCCACATTCTAATTGTTTAAATCCTGTTATATTTAGGCAAAATTAATTTTTGAAGACACATTGCCAGCAACACAATGGGGTGGGACACTCATTCACACATTTGACACCGCTGGGAACCTGTCATTTTCCTGGCGGGTACCCTCATTTTGTATTCAAGCCAGCTTTTGAGTGGTGCTCCCGCTCCTGAGAAGCCGACTGCCTTTGGGTGGGAGGGAATTGTGGTATTGCTGTAGCACATAAAGGATGCAACTGCTTATAGGGCACCTACATAGGGAAATCAGGAACACATAATGTAAACCAGCACATCAACACAATGGTATGAAGGAAGAGCAGCCATTGGAGTTTCAAGAGCCCCAAATTCTCAGATGGAAGTCCTACTGGCAGAGATATGGGCAAGGAGAGACCATTCCTTAGGGACACACGTAAGAGTGTAGTCCACATATAATGGAGGAATTTCCATAAATGCAATAATATGAATTAATATTTATAACACAAACTGTGCCTGGGTCAGTAGACCCAATGTCTTGCATACATGTAGGACATGAGCGTGCACCTGATGTTACCCTTTCCTACTCTGCTAATTGCAGTGTTAGTAGTGCACTGAATCCAATAGTCACAGAAGGAAAAATAGTTTGGTTGCAGCTCAAATATGTAGCAGCCTAATTATCAGTACAACAACAACAACTTGTATTTATATAGTGCATTTAACATAGTAAAACATCCCAAGGCACTTCACAGGAGCGTTATGAAACAAAATTTGACACCGAGCCATATAAGGAGATATTAGGGCAGATGACCAAACGCTTGGTCAAAGAGGTAGGTTTTAAGGAGTGTCTTAAAGGAGGAGAGAGAGGTAGAAAGGCAGAGAGGTTTAGGGTGGTAATTCCAGAGCTTAGGGCCATGGCAGCTGAAGGCACAGCGACCAATGGTTGAGCGATTAAAATCAGGGATGCTCAAGAGGCCAGAATTAGAGGAGTGCAGATATCTCGGAGGGTTGTGGGGCTGGAGGTGATAACAGAGATATGGAGGGGCGAGGCCATTGAGGAATTTGAAAACAAGGATAAGAATTTCAAAATTGAGGCATTGCTTAACTGGGAGCCAATGTAGGCCAGCGAGCACAGGGGTGATGGGTGAACGGAACTTGGTGCGAGTTAGGACACGGGCAGCAGAGTTTTAGATGACCTCAAGTATACGGCGGGTAGAACATGGGAGGCTGGCTAGGAGTGTGTTGGAATAGTCAAGTCTAGAGGTAACAAACACATGGATAAGGGTTTCAGCAGCAGATGAGTTGAGGCAGGGTCAGAGTCGGGCGATGTTACCAAGGTGGAAAACTGCAATGTGGTCGGAAGCTCATTTCGGGGTCAAATATGACACCAAGGTTGCGAACAGTCTGGTTTAGCTTCAGCCAGATACCAGGGAGAGGGATGGAGTCGGTGGCTAGCAAACGGAGTCTGTGGCGGGGGCTGAAGACAATGACTTCAGTCTTCTCAATATTTAGTTGGAGGAAATTTCTGCTCATCCAGTATTGGATGTCGGTCAAGCAGTCTGACAATTTAGAGACTGTGGAGGGGTTGAGAGAAGTGGTGGTGAGGTAGAGCTGGGTGTCGTCTGCGTACATGTGGAAACTGACGCTGTGTTTTTGGATGATGTCACTGAGGGGCTGCATGTAGATGAGAAATAGGAGGGGGCCAAGGATAGATCCTTGGGGGACACCAGACTTAACGGTGCAGGAGCAGGAAGAGAAGCCGTTGTAGGTGATTCTCTGGCTACGATTAGATAGATAAGAATGGAACCAGGCGAGTGCAGTCCCACCCAGCTGGACAACGGTGGAGAGACATTGGAGGAGGATGGTGTGGTCAACCGTGTCAAAGACTGCAAGAGCAAAAATAAACAATAAAGTATTCACAAGATAAGGCACACAAAGAACAAAGGGAGAAAGTGGAGTTGGAATTTGAATTTGAATTTGAATGTGAATGTGAATGTTCTAAAGTGTGCTTTCAGTTCTACGATGCTGTGATGCCTATCTGTAGTAAAGTTATTCTTTCACTTGTGATCTAATGCTGAGTGAATGGGACGACTATGCAGATCTGCAACAATCTTTTTCTTTTGCAGTAGGCTACAAAAGACATTGCACTTTATAGCTACAGTATATTCCAATGATTTAACTTTCATGTATATTAATAACATCCACACATCTGAAAGCAGACAGCAAACCTTTGAACTGTCTGTCTGCATTTTGTTTGGAACTTCTTAGGTTCAACCATTCAGCCTAATCTTAGCAGAAATCTTTGAAACCGGATCATGACATAAAAATGATTTATTAACTGTAGAAATATTGCAGGACAGTTGGTTCCTGATCAACAGATAATTAATCTGCCAAAGCACCTTATCCTTGGAAATGGTTGAACTATTCTAGTATCAGCATTCAAAACACTGCAGATGAAAAATACAAATTTACAAAAATGCTTTAAACTATTGATTCAGCAATTCAGTCAATACAGAACCAACACAAATATGAAACAGAAACGTTGTTTACATGTTTAGACTTCTAAAATCTGCTACTGTTTCCAGCTGAAAGGTGGTAGGAAGTTATTGAGTATCTTCGGAGTGCTGGGAAGTTAAAAACACAAGTGCACAATATTTGAAATTTAGGTCAGGATTTTATATAGAACCATGGAAGTTTACAGTGTTCAACCTATCAACTCTCAGCCAGATCTTTGCTGGAGCAATCCAAAACTAGTCCTGCTGCCCCACTCTCTAGTCTTGTATCTTCCTCTGCTTCAAATGTTTACCTACTCTTCCTTGAATAGATGCATTGGTTTATATCTCAGCTATTCTCTATGGCAAAGCACTCCATGCTCTAACAGTTTTCTGTTTAAAGAAATTTCTACCAAGCTTTGTGCTCCTTTAGTAACAATTTCAAATTGATGACTCCTAGTAGTTGACTCCCCAACCAGAGGAAATAATATTTCCCAATTCACTCTACCATCCTTCAATAAATCTCCTTTGAACATTCTTTGCTCCAGAGGAAATAGTTCCATATCTTGTCTCTCTTCATAACTTTAGATTCACATCCTTGGTATCATCCCGGGGAATCTACATTGTATGCTTTCTATGGCGTAAATCTCCTTTCTATAATGGTGTGCCCAAATCTGCACATAATAGTGCAGTTTCTTTTTAGTATTGTTATTCAAGTGTTATGCTTGGATCACTGAAATTCTGTGGTTGAATCAAAATAGTGTTTGAACAAGGTATCTGTTCAGAAACATAGAAACATAGAAGATAGGAGCAGGAGTAGGCCATTCGGCCCCTCGAGCCTGCTCCGCCATTCGATGAGATCATGGCTGATCATCCAAACTCAGTACCCTGTCCCTGCCTTCTCCCCATATCCCTTGATACCTTTAGCCTTAAGAAATATATCTAACTCCTTCTTGAATATATTTACTGACTTGGCCTCAACTGCCTTCTGTGGTAGAGAATTCCACAGGTTCACCACTCTCTGGGTGAAGAAATTCCTCCTCATCTCTGTCCTAAATGGCTTACCCCTTATCTTTAGACTGTGACCTCTTGTTCTGGACTCACCCACCATCGGGAACATCCTTCCTGCATCCAGTCTGTCTAGCCCTGTTAGAATTTTATAAGTTTCAATGAGATCTCCTCTCATTCTTCTAAACTCCAGCCAGTATAAGCCCAATCGACCCAATCTCTCCTCATACGTCATTCCTGCCATCCCAGGTATCAGTCTGGTAAATCTTCGCTGCACACCCTCCATGGCAAGAACATCCTTTGTCTAAAGTTAACTGTTTACTCCTGAAATGTTTACTTATCTGTTTTCGCTACAGATGCTGACTGACCTGTTGAGTGTTTCTACCACTGAATGCCTGCCGGAATTCTTGACATTAGCTGACCCTGCCCTGACCCTGGATTCTCAGGCAAGGCCAGGCGAGGAGGTCACCAGCGCATTGGAATTTCCACTTGCAGCACTTAGTATGACAGAGTGGGATTGAAGAATTTTGGTCCGAATTAGTTTATATTGTGAACAAGATTTTCAATTTGTAACTGCATGGTTCATATACTGAAGACACATACTAGACAGTAGTAATAACAACAGAAAACGCTGGAAAAACTCAGCAGGCCAGGCAGCATCCGTGGAGCGAGAAACAGAATTAACGTTTCAGATCGAAGACCCTTCGTCAAAACGGTCTGACGAAGGGTCTTCGACCGGAAACGTTAACTCTGTTTCTCTCTCCATGGATGCTGCCTGGCCTGCTGAGTTTTTCCAGCGTTTTCTGTTGTTATTTCGGATTTCCAGCATCTGCAGTATTTTGCTATCGTACTAGACAGAAGTGTTCATTTAAAAAAAAAAATTACTAGCAAGATGCTTTGTAAATTAACTTTAGTATTTTCATTTAGTATTGTTTATTGTGCGTAGTCTAAAAGTTCCATAACTGAATGATGGGATCAAGCACATTTCGAATTTTACAATGCAGTAGGAGGCCATTCAACCCACAACATCAGCACTCAAAGAGTTAACTACTTAGCTCTATTTCCCTGCCTTTTCCCCTTTTAAATGTTTCTTTTTCAAATACTTATCCCCTTCCCTTTTAAAATAATTATATGGATTTTGCTTCCACCAATATTTCTGGTAGGGCATTCCATGCCTCAACAGCCCTCTATAGTAAAAAAAGTTTCTCGTAACCTCTCCCTTCATTCTTCTGATAACAATAAATTTATGCCCTCTTGTTTTTGATGCACTAACTAGTGGAAATAGTTTTCCATTGTTTATCTATTTATTTGACAAGAAGTATTCCACCTACTTACCTTGCTGCTGTGTGTTAGTGGCAGACATCGAAAAAAATATAAACTGGTGTTTTTTGTTCAAATTAGTCTTAACCTTTTACAGTTTGTTCCTAGTTACATGAAGTGCCAGAGACACAAATTTTCATTCATTGAGTAACTTCTACACAATAGTCGGCAAGGTTCAAAATGCAAATTCAAGGAAGTCAGATAAGTGATTTCCTCCTTATCTTAAAGTGGTAAAACTGGATTAACAACATAAACACTCAGCCCACACAAACTACAAAATTACACATTCTCCCACCATTGCACCTGCAACTATAGAATTACTGTCACATCACAAGCTACACCTTAGTTTACCAAATTGTGCAGTTATCAGAAATAGTGATGTTTCCAGGAAGAAGATAGTAAACCACGTCAGTCTAATTCTAATTTAGCCATTGTGGTTATGTAAGAAATTTAACTGAAACGGAAGTTAGTTGACATATTTTGGTAACTAGAAATTGATGTCCTCTTTTCAGGATATTACTCAGATTTGAAAATCACACCAAATATAATATACTAATCCCACAGCATCAGGATGAATTGTTGTGAAGTGTTACACAGTTTTCTTTAAGACAAAACCTGATATTTTCCTTTGTGTGTTAGTTTTAACAAATCCATAAATGCCTTAACAATGCACTTATGCATTTGTTGAAACAAGCACACAGGAAAATAAAGGGGTAAACGATGCATTTGTACTGGATCTTCAGAATAGTGCTTGTCAATTTAAAATGGGATTGCACAGCATTAGTCAGGTAAAAGTGGTGGAGTTTTCTTTACTTCCATTGTAAAGTGTAAGCAAAAAATTTCAGTCTCTCAACCTTTGCCAAGCCAGAAGTTCCAGTCACATTTGAATTTCCCCAGTCAACCAAAATTCTGGACTGGCCCAGTTTTGTCACTGATTAAATCTGAGTATGGTACAAAATGTACCAACTGATGCATAAGAACAAAGTTTTATCCCCAACTCAGGGTTGACTCGATGGAAAATGCTCCACATGTGCACACAAGCATAATTTGAATGTGTGCTTTTGAAAATTCCACTCTGCATTACTAACAGTAATTACAACAAGGATTAAAAGCAAATTTAGCCCATAATGAGGAAGCAGAAAATATTGATGTCAATTATCAGTGATAAATGTTACCATTGGTGACACTTACACCTAGTTGAAGTTGGTCTTAATAGATTCAAAGCAATACAAGTGCATACAGAATCATATTCCATTTGTGATGCAGCTGACATATCTCATTCAGGCCTGTGTCATTTGTCCTATGTGTGTCATGCTCCTTGGTGGTCTATCTTTCAGAAACCAATGGGTCAATTTTAACTGTTCCCGGTGGGTGGGAAACGGATGGGAGTGGTTCGGTCACCTGTTTTACATCCCGCCTGATCTTCATTTTCATTGATTTCAATGAAAAGGAAAATCGTGTTGGGTGTAAAATGGGTGGCTGACCTGCTCTCACCTGTTTCCCACTCACCCAGAGCAGATAAAATTTACCTCCATGTCTTGACCTGTAGCCCCTATGACCGAAGGGATGCCATTTTGTCCCTAGAAGTAAACAACTATGGGCGAAGACAAGTTGGTGTCCTGGATGAACCCCTCAATGGATGAACCATGGAACAATAAGAGCTGATTTCCCTGTTATTGCATTTTGATGTAAAGGATCTTCTGGGCGCAGCACATAGAGGAAAATTTAAATAGACAGGAAATTGGACGGACTTTATTATGGGTGTGTGATTTCCCCCCAGCCCCTCCAATTTTCCTCTCTGTTCTGCACCCAGTGATCCATTACACAGCGAAATAAAGGAAAGTCTGCCCTAAAAACAACTTGTATTTATATTACACTATATCTAATCCTTAGGGTATCTCAAAGCATTTCACAACCAATTAATTACTTTTAAAGTGCAGTCACACATGGCAGTACACAGCAAGTGTACATAAATAGCAAATTATTTAATTACCCAGTTCATCTGATTTATTTTGGTGATGTGGTTGAGGACACTGGAAGAACTCCTTGCTCTTCAAGTAGTGGCATGGGATCTTTTAAATCCAGGCAGACAGGTTCTTGTTTTCATGCCTTATCTGAAAGACAGCACTTCTGACAATAGAACACTTCTTCAGTACTGCACTCAATTATCATTCTAATTTATCTGCTCATGTCCTGGAACCCACAAACTTCTGACTCAGAAGTGAGAGCGCTATCAATTGAACCAAGTTGAGGCATTAAGAATGTAATTGGACATAACAAACAACACTACTCAATCTTTCCCAAAAGACAATAAAAACTGGCTTTAGGAAATCTGGCAGGTTTACAGCCACCAGCTGCAAGAGACCTGTGCTTTGGGAACTAGCAGCACAAATGCCTGACTGACAACAATATAAAGGCAGCAAATTACAAAGAGATAGCTTCATTTAAAAGGCTCCCAGTTGATTGACATGGAAGTGGATGCATTTTATAGATGTCATACAGGGCAATTCAAGGAGTGCATGTAACTATACACTTTTGCATAAACCATCTGGTTACAGTCTGCAGAGAAATGTGCTTTTATTTTTAAAATGCTGCCCACTAAGTGGCCTCCACAGTATCAGACATGGTTAACTATGTAAGCACTGAAAACAATACTTATACTTATACTCCGACACATAAGGGAGGGGGAGGAATTTCTGGACAGTTTTAACAAGAATACAGTCACACCCCAGAGGAAAGCACAGGTCCAAGAAAGGGAGGGTGTTACTATTAGGGAGATGGGTAGCGGAGATTTAGGAGAGGTTGAGAAGGAGGTCCCGCAGACACTGGTCTCGTCCAACAGGTACGATGTACTCGCTACCTGTGAGGACAAGGAGAAAGACTGCAGGGAGGACAGCCACAATGCAGACCAAGGCACCGTGGCTCAGAAGGCTGTCCAAGGTGGCGGGGGGGGGAAAGAGCAGAATAGAAATGTGGTAGTGATAGGGGACTCTATAATTAGGGGGATAGATAGCGTCCTCTGCAACCAAGAACGAGAATCCTGAAGGGTGTGTTGCCTACCCGGTGCCAGGGTAAGGGATATCTCATGTTGGCGGGAGAGGAACTTGGAAAGGGATGGGGTAAATCCAGTTGTCGTGGTCCATGTTGGAACAAACAACATAGGTAGGAACAGGGAGGAGGTTCTGCTGAAAGAGTATCAGGAGTTAGGCTCTAAATTAAAAACCAGGATCTCGAGGGTAATAATCTCTGGACTATTGCCTGAGGAGAATTAACACATGGCTAAAGGGCTGCTGTGGGAAAGAGGGGTTCCTTTTCATGGGACACTGGCACCAGTTCTGGGACAGGAAGGAGCTGTACCGATGGGACGGGCTCCACCTGAACCGGGATGAGACCAGTGTCCTAGTGGAAAGGGTAAATAGGGAGGTGGTAAAGGCTTTAAACTAGTAAGATGGGGGGAGGGATCTACAAGAAACGTAACCAGCCATAATATAAACAAAACAGGAAAAGAGAGCATAGGAAAGAATAAAGTAGGGGAAGACATTGATGGCAAGGGAATAAATAGAGTTATAGAACAGGGGCTAAAAATTGAGTAGCGCCCCCTTTGGGGCGCTAACTTCGCTGGGGCACTACTTTTAGCGCCCCGGAAAAATTAACGCCCCAGCAACAGAAATTGAGTGGTAGCACCAGGAGGGAAGCGGGGCGCTACTGGAAGCGCCCCACCTCCCTCTTGGGGCGCTGCGTGGGAATATTGCGGCACTATGTGCCGCGGTATTGCAGGCCTTCCTCCCCTTCTTAAAGGGGAGGGGCCTTGCGCAGCGCGACCTGGGGCCCAGCTGGGCCCCCGGGGATCGGGAGTGCCAGCAAAAGAGCCCGGCACTCAAGAGAAGTGCCGGGCTCATGGAGCGCAGCCAGCACTCCGCGGGGGGGTTAAGGAGGTCAGGGAAGGGAGCGGAGGCAGGTGCTGGCAGGCGGCCAGCAAAAATTGGCTGCCCCGCACCTCGCCTTTAAATAGTGCCTCCCCGGCTGCAGGTAGGCCCCCCTGACCCCGTCGGACATAGCGTCCGGCGGTAAGTCAGGGGGCACTCTCAAAGATCGCGGCCGGGGCGCGAGCGGGGCGCTGTGCATGGCGACGATGTCATTGCCGGCGGCGCAGCGCTACAGGGCGCTACCGGTTACCGCCGCCGCTAACCTCCTGCTGAATTTCGCGGGAGGCATTGGCGGCACCGCGCCCGGGCGCTCGTTGCTTTGTGCCTCCCGTTAGCGCCCTAAGAGGGCGCTAACGGGAGGCGCAAAACAACCGAATTTTTCCCCCCAGGAGTCTAAAAAGATGGTTAAACATTAAGTGAGAGGAAATCCTATTAAAACTGAGTTAAACTGTCTGAACAGCAATGCACACACAGTGTCCGTAATAAAACAGGGGAGCTGGAGGCAATCATGCATTGTGAGGAACCAGACATAGTAAGGATTACTGAGACATGGCGACAGAAAAATCAAGACTGAGAGTTAAACATTGCAGGGTACAACATATTTAGAAAAGATAGAGAGGGGAAAGGGGAGGAGGAGTAGCTGTACTTATCAGGGATAACGTAATGACAGTAGAAAAACGTGATGCAGCTATCAGCAAGACAAAAATAGAATCCATATGGATAGAGATAAAAGATAATAAAGGATCAATCACACTAATAGGCATAGTCTACAGATCACCTAATAGTGCAAGGGAGGTGGAGGAAGAAATATACAGACAAATGACAGAAATGAATAAAAAACACAGAATAATAATCATGGGGGATTTCAACTACCTCGATAGTAATTGGACAGAAGAGGTAGGTAAAGGGGATAAGGGAATGGAGTTCCTACAATGTGTACAGAACTCCTTTCTAACCCAATATGTAAGAAGCCCAACAAGGGAGGATTTGCTATTGGATCTAGTAATGGGGAATGAACCAGAGCAGATAAGAGAAGTAAAAGTAGGGGAACATCTAGGTAATAGTGACCATAATATAATGCGCATTAAGATGATAATTGAGAAGGACATAAGTATGACAAAAACCAGGTTAACAGATTGGAGAAAAGTTGATTTTGAGGGGCTGAGAATAGAACTTGGGAAAATAAAATGGGTAACAATATTGGCAAACAATGATGTAGAACAGCAATGGGAAACATTTAAAATGGTGTTCAACAGAGTGCAGGAACAATATATTCTGCTAAAAGGAAAGAACAAACTAAACACCAGTGAGACTCCATGGATGAATAAAGCCATAGAGAACAATTGAAGGTAAGGAAAGAAGCATACATTAAGTACATGGACAGCAGAGGAGTGCATGATAAGGGAGAATATGAACAGATTAGGAAAGGTCAAAGAGGAACTATGAAATTAAATTATCAAGGAACATAAAACAAAATAGTATTTTATAGGCACATCAATAAAAAATAAAAAAAGGTTGGAATGGGAATAGGGCCATTAAGGGATAGACAGAATAATACCACAGGTAACGATAGAGAGATGGCAGAAATATTAAATAATTATTTTGCTTCAGTATTTACCAGGGAGATAGAATAGATGGACATGACATTGGATGATGAGATTAGTAATGAGATAAGTACATTTAAAATAAAATGAGGGGATATATTAAATAAACTAATCAAACTCAAAGATGATAAAACCCCTGGTCCGGATGGATTGCATCCACGCATTTTAAAAGAATCTAGGGAAGAGATAGCAGAGGCATTACTACACATATTTAATAATTCGTTAGAAAAAGGTGTAGTGCCAGAAGACTGGCGGATAGCTAATGTAATACCTATATTCAAGAAGGGGGATAGAACATGTCCAGGGAATTATAGACCAGTCAGCTTAATATCGGTGTAAGGAAAAATAATGGAATCCCTACTAAAGGAAAAAATAGAAGAACATCTAGAAACCAAAAATATAATAAGGAATAGTCAGCATGGATTTCAAAAGGGAAAGTCTTGCTTGACCAACCTGACTGAATTTTTTGAAGAGGTAACAGAGAGAGTAGACAATGGTAATGCAGTAGATGTAATTTATCTAGATTTTCAAAAGGCCTTCGATAAGGTACCCCATAATAGACTGATGAACAAGGTCAGAGAATGCGGAGTCAGGGGACAAGTAGCAGAATGGATAGCTAGCTGGCTACAAGACAGAAAGCAGAGAGTAGGGGTAAAGGGTAGCTATTCACAGTGGCAGAAGGTACGTAGTGGTGTTCCAGAAGGATCAGTGCTGGGACCACTGTTGTTCACAATTTACATTAACGATTTAGACTTTGGAATTAAAAACACAATTTCTAAATTTGTGGATGACACCAAATTGGGGGGGGGGGGGGGGTAGTTAATACGGAGGAAGACTGCAACAAGTTACAGGAGGACTTTAATAAATTTGCAGAATGGGTATATAATTGGCAAATGAATTTCAAAACAGATAAATGTGAGGTATTATATTTTGGTAGGAAGAATAGGGAGGTCACTTATTACTTGGAGGGTGCGAGTCTAGGTGGGGTCGAGGAACAAAGTGATCTCAGAGTAAAAATACACAAATCACTAAAAGTTGCGACACAGGTTAGCAAGGCCATATAAAAAGGAAACCAAGCACTCGGGTTTATTTCTAGAGGGATAGAATTGAAAAGTAGGGAAGTTATGCCAAACCTGTATCGAACCTTGTTTAGACCACACTTGGAGTACTGCGTGCAGTTCTGGTCACCATATTATAAAAAGGATATAGAGGCACTGGAGAGGGTGCAGAGAGGCACTGGAGAGGGTGCAGAGAAGATTTACAAGGATGATACCAGAAATGCGAGGGTATACATATCAGGAAAGGATGAACAGGCTGGGTCTCTTTTCTCTTGAAATAAGGCAGCTGAGGGGTGACCTAATAGAGGTCTTTAAAATTATGAAAGGTTTTGATAGAGTGGATACAGAGAGAATGTTTCCACTTGTAGGGAAGAGCATAACTGAAGGCCATCAATATAAGATAGTCACCAAGAAATCCAATAAGGAATTCAGAAGAAACTTCTTTACCCAAAGAGTGGTGAGAATGTGGAAGTCGCTATCACAGGGAGTAGTTGAAGCGAATAGTATAGGTACATTTAAGGGGAGGCTAGACACGCATATGAGGGGGAAGGGAATAGAGGGTTATGCTGATAGATTTAGATGAGGAAAGATGGGAGGAGGCTTGAGTGGAGCATGGCCTGTTTCTGTCCCGTATATCCTATGTAATCCTATGTAAACAGTAAAGTTTCTTTTAGAGTTGTTATATAACTTATTAAACTTTCATGTTGGTATTTTACTAAAAAATCTCTCATCGCATTGCTCACCATGAGTTTTGGGTTTTATAAGAACAGGGATAGGAACAGGAGTAGGCCATTTAGCCCCTCGAGTCTGTTTCACCATTCAATGAGATCATGGCTGATCTGCGACCTAACTCCATATACCTGCCTTTGGCCCATATACCTTAATACCTCTGGTTAACAAAAAGCTATCAATCTTAGATTTAAAATTAACAATTGATCTAGCATCAATTGCCGTTTGCAGAAGAGAGTTCCAAACTTCTACCACCCTTTGTGTGTAGAAGTGTTTCCTAATTTCACTCCTGAAAGGTCTGGCTCTAATTTTAGACTATGTCCCGGTAGTCCTAGAATCCCCAACCAGCGGCAATAGTTTCTCTCTATCTACCCTATAAGTTCCCCTTAATATCTTGAATACTTCGATCAGATCACCCCTTAACCTTCTAAATTCTAGGGAATAGAACCCTACTTTGTGTAATCTCTCCTCGTAACTTAACCCTTGAAGTCCGGGTATCATTCTGGTAAACCTACGCTGCACTCCCTCCAAGGCCAATATATCTTTCCTAAGGTGTGGTGTCCAGAACTGCTCACAGTACTCCAGGTGTGGTCTAACCAGGGTTTTGTACAGCTGTAGCATAACTTCTACCCCCTTGTATTCTAGTCCTCTAGATATAAAGGCCAGCATTCCATTAGCCTTTTTGATTATGTTCTGTACCTGTTCATGATATTTTAATGATCTATGTACTTGGACCCCCAAGTCTCTTTGGACATCCACTGTTTTTAGCTTTTCACCATTTAGAAAGTACCCTGTTCTATCCTTTTTAGGTCTAAAGTGGATGACCTCACATTTGCTTACATTGAAATCCATTTGCCACAGTTTTGCCCATTCGCTTAATCTAGCAATACCCCTTTGTAATTGTATGCTTTAATCTACACTGTCTACAGTGCCTCCTATCTTTGTCATCGGCAAATTTGGATATATGACTTTCTATGCCAGCATCTAAGTCGTTATTGAAAATCGTGAATAGTTGAGGCCCCTACACAGATCCCTGCGGGACACCACTAGTCACATCCTGCCAATTAGAGTACCTGCCCATTATCCCTACTCTCGGTCTCCTGCCGCTCAGCCAATTTCCTAACCAGGTCAATAATTTTCCCTCAATTCTGTAGGTTAAAATTCTCTTATGTGGGACTTTATCAAATGCCTTCTGGAAGTCCATATAAATAACATCCATAGACATTCTCCTGGTTTGTCAAGCATGACCTACCTTTCACAAATCCATGCTGGTTTCTCTGAGCAACTGAAAATTTTTGAGGTATTCGGTCACCCTATCCTTAATTAGACTCTAGCAATTTCCCGACAACAGATGTTAGGATGTTATGCCAAGTAGTTTAATCAGGGACACTCTGCTCAGTTCGTAGGCCTGGTTGTAATGGGATGGGACCTCAGGGTCTAGCAGTGCTTGGAGTTGGCGGAGGAAGTGTGTCCTGTCATTTTAGGAACATGGGGATGAGGGTCCCATGGTCTTGAAAATACTGAGGTTTTGGGAACAATGGGACAGGTAATGGGACTGGGATCAATGGATGAGGGGTCTTGCAATCTGGGACATTGTAGATGGAGGTGGTCCGATCGCAGGATATGATGGTGGTAAAAGTCCTAGGAAAGGGGGTCCTCTGATCCTGCTGGATTATGAGATGAGTTGGAAGTTTTCTGGGGCAGAGACTAGCAGAATTGATCCTGGCATTTGGCAATATTGAGGGTTAGGGTCTTGCAGCCTTATTGGGGAGGGGGACCAGGAGAATGTGACCCAAACTGTCTTGGCCCCTTTCAGACCGTTAGGCCTCAACCTCCTCACCATGATTCTTCCCATCAGCCTCCTTATCTTCAGTCCCTTTTGCACCATCAGGAACCTCTCCACATTGAATTCCCTGTCATCATCTGGTTCCTGTCTTCACATTCTGCCTTAAAACAATTAGTGAGTTTGGCAGCTCATGCAGTCCTTAACAAACATAAATTTCAATAAACAAAAGCAAAATTGCCTCTTAAACAGTTAATCGTTTACATCTTTTACCAGTCTTTAATTAAGAAAAAAGGGGAGCAATTCGGTACCTTAGCACCTCCAGTTAGCGCCTGGCAGGGGCGCCTCGGCGAGGCAAATCCAGCGCCGCACGCCAAATTCGGCCACCCTGTAGCACCGCCGCTACGAGTTAGCGCCGGGGACTTCAGCGCCAGGCAGATAGTGATGTCAGTGAGCATGCAACGCTCACTGGGCACCCGATCTGCCAAATTGAGTATTGCCCCCTGCCTCAGTGCCTCGCCCCGACAGCGACAGGGAGAGAAGGCATGAAGCAGTCGGTAGCCGGCTCCAGGGGCGCTACTTAAAGGGATCATGAGTAATGAGTCGCAGCTCTCAGGTTAGTGCTGTTTCACTGCTTCCTTGTCAGTTTGACATTGATTTAAACTGTTGCACAGTCATTTAAAGGTTGTTTAGTCTCTGGAGTGTTGTGGCTACTAAAAATTAGTTACATTTATTCTTACAACATATCAATGTGCTATACTTCATTACATTAATGGGGGCTGTACTGGCAGTTGACCTCGCCCTTCCAGGATCTACAGCGGAGGGAGTGGAGGCAGCGAGAAAGATTGGAACATGTGCACAGAGGGAGGAGGAGGAGGAGGGCCATCAGGGCTTTCAACAGGAGGCCTTACCCTCCGAGGGTCTTCCGACAGCAATTCTCCTACCTTCAATTAAGCCAAGAGCAGTGTCTTAGAAGGCTCCGCTTCAGCAAGGAGGTGGTCACAGAACTCTGCCACCTCCTGCAACCAGACCTCGAGCCTCAGCTCTCTCAGTGGCAGTCAAGACCACCGTCGCCCTTAATTTCTTCGCCAGCAGATCCTTCGGGCTCAATTTTCACCGGCCCGTGGAGGCAGATTTGGAGGCGGGAGTGGTGTGAAAATAGCAGATTCGGGGGTCCCGAACCCATCCCGCCTCCATGCCAGTTTCCCAGGAGGCGGGTACCCGACCTGTGCTGGGACCCGCCTCCCCGAGGCGGGAAGGGGATTAGTGCCAATAAACTGCCTGTTAACAGGTAGTTAACAGGCAGTTTTTTGCCTAATCCCTATTTTTAGCCCTGAAGTGTGGGCTTCCCGACAGGTCCGAACCACGCCGATTTAGCAAGGTGGACCGTCGGTCTGGAGGGCTTGGAGGGGTCGAGATGTCCGGTGTGCAGGTGAGTGATGGGTGCATGAGTGCAGAGGCAAGTGTGTTTGGTGTGTGTAAAGTGTTTTAAGAACTTTTACTTACCTTAACTTTGTCCTGCAGGCTAGCTTCCTTAAGGTGTCGGGAGTCCCTCACATCCACGGCACAGAAAGCAGAATGGCCGCGGAGCTGTCAAAAGCTGCAGTCTCTGCTTTCTGTGCTGGATTGATTTCTAACTGAGTCTAAGTACAGGGACTCACATTAGAAATCATATTGTCAGTGTTTGACAGCTTCACAGAGCTGTCAAACGCTGAAATTTCATCTGTCAAAAGCTCTTGACAGATGAAATTTCAATGGCTGACGTCACCTGTATCCAAGGGACCCTTGATTGGCCTGCTAAGCCCGCTGGGTGGGCTTAACAAGGTCAATCAAGGGAAAATACAGTGGGTTGGCCACAAGTCGATGGAGGCGGGACTACAACCCAAAAAGTGGGAGTCCCGCCTCCATCACGTCCCCATTGACAAAATCCAGCCCTTCCAGTCTGCAACAGGAGATTATAGGTAACAGCTCGCCGTTCGCCGTCCATTGCTGCATCCAGGTCACAGTAGGAGAAGGGACTACATTTTCTTCCCCATCACCAGAGAGGAGCAGGAAGAATGTGCATGTGGTGTTGCCAGGATAGTGGGATTCCCCGGATAGTGGGATTCCCCACGGTGCAGGGCGCCATTGACTGCACCCACATGGCTTTGCGGGCACCGGGTAACAATCCTGAGATCTTTCATAACTGCAAAGGCTACCACTCACTTAATGTCCAGTTGCTGTTCAACCACACACAGCGAATCCTCAATGTGAATGCCCGTTCTCCTGGCAGCAGCCACGATACCTTCATCCTGCGCCAGACCAGTGTGCCAGCACTCTTCCAGCCACCACATCAAGCTCGCGGCTGGTTGGTCGGAGACAAGGGCTATCGGCTCTCCACCTGGCTCAGGACTCCCCTCCGCAACCCCAACACTCCTGGCCAGCACTCATATAATGAGCTATGCCACCACCAGGAACATCATCGAGCAAACCATCGGGGTGCTCAAGCAATGGTACTGCTGCCTTGACCACTTGGGAGGATCCCTCCAGTACTCACCGGAGCGGGTGTCCCATTTCGTGGTGGTCTGCTGCATGCTCCACAATCTGGTCATCATGAGGGCCCAGCCCTTGCCAGCAGGGATTGTGGGACCACCTCAGCAGGACGATGAGGAGGAGGAGGAGGAGCAAGGAGGAGGAGGAGCAAGGGAAGAGGCAGCCACTCAATCGGCCTTCCGGAAGGGCGGCCCGTGACCGCCTCATCAGACTGCGGTTCCAGTAAATTCAACCCCAGATCCCCATTGCTCACCATATCCCCATCACAGGCCATATCACAGCTCAAATGAGAGACAGTACAAAATTATCCAAAGTGAATGAATAAATTTATCAATAATCAGTGAATACATCTTTACAACGACAATATTTACTCTTCACCCTTGTGCAATCCCTTAGTGCCTCGCGTTACTGTGCCTTTGTCTAGTCTAGTGCTCCTACGAAATGTTAACCCAGTGGCTGCATCAGGGCTGGTGGAAGGCTGCTGAATGTCAGTGCAGGAGACTTCAGATGGCTTTGCAGGACACCCTCGACCAGCTCTGGGCCTGGTTGGGTGTTGGCTTGTCTCCCGCCTGAGCGCTCTTGCTCCCTCCTGTCGTGAGCCACCTTAGTCTGCAAGAGAAAGGGAAGTGTATGAGCGAGCGTGGAGCAACGTGTTTGGGTGATGTGCCTGCCATTGTTGAATAGCTATCATTGTGTGCAAGGTGAGATGTGGGTGTGAGTGTTAGTAGGTAGAGATTGTTGGTGGGTGAGTGCTGGGGGTATGGTGCTTTGACCAGTGTGTGCAGACTGTGGTTCAGACAGTGTTGTGTAGCATTTGTTGAAGCATTGACTCACCCTGACCACCCGAGTGAGATTGTTAAATTTCTTCCTGCACTTTGTATGGGTCCTGGGGACCACAGTGCTGCGCGAGACCTGCTGGGCAACCTTCCTGCACATGGCACGGAAGACTTGCGGCGAAGGGTCTCCTGCCACTTGTTGGGTAGAGCACCGCCCCCCCCGTCTCTCCACAGCAGACACTAACTCCTCCAATGCTTGGTCCAAAAATCTGCGGGCTCTCTCCCTGGGGCATGGATCTGCCATGAGTACAGCTGGTTGAGTCGTCCGGCTCCTTGGACTTGGCCTGCTCCTGCTTGCTGACACAGGTAGCAATGCTGAGAATGAGGTTCTGCAGCATGAATGAACCTCCCCTTTAAGAACTGGATCGAGCCTGTGGCAATGATGACTTGCGATTAGACTGCACCTGATAATAGTTAGCGCTTTGAGTCTAACGCCATTGAGCTAGGTCATTAGCGCTTGATTTAGTGCTCCCATCCTTTCTTTGAGCGACGACACTGAACCTTGCTTGCAGCGAGATTCATTAGTGCTTGGCGCTAAACCTCAAACTTTTCCAAAGTTAGCGCCCACTCCTGAATTTCTCCCCCAAAGTTGCTTAATTCTAAAAATGGCTCAGAAGAGTTTTTCAGCTAAATTTTAATCTTTTAGATTGAGGAAATAAACATCTATTCTTGATAAACTACCTTCGTTGAAAAAGGAGAACAAAGAAATCACAGCCTCTGCTAATTAGAGTTTTGTCTAACTGAGCACCTCAATAGTAAAGTTGTTGATATTTAAATGAGACCTGCTTGAAATTAATCTTTGAGGATTCAATCTCTACTTTTTCCAAAAGAATTTATAAAAAACTAAAGAAACTCAGGATGAGAGGTTTTAGTCACAAGGAGAGATGAGACAAACTGAGACTTGTCATTAGAACAAATGAGGTTAAAAGTGAGATCTAGTTGAGGTGTTCAGGATGATGAGATTGAGAAGGTAAATAGGGTAGATAACTAGAGGACATAGATTCAAGATCACCAAAAGAAAGGCGGGGGGGGGTGAATTTTATTTGTCAACTTTTATGAAAGGCACTCAGCTGCGAGTTGCTGCCTCCATTCTCTGGCTGCAGGAAGATGTCTATCTTGCTCCATTTCATCTCTGTTGTGGGGATGAAGGACCCTCTCCATCTTCATCATCATCCCCTTCAGCTGCTGGAAGTAGCTACCATATCTGTACGGTGATACTATGTAGGATGCAACAAGCGGCAATAATTCTGAAGACTCTTTTTCCTTATATTCAATGACACAACACATCACAAGTGCATTGCTAGTCCTCATTTGAAACCACCATTGTTGCAGAGGCGACAACCAGTTTGCTTGTTCAGACAGGAGAGCTGCAACATACATGAACTGAAACCCATATTTTTGTATATGGCAGTGCTCCATTAGCACTGCAATTGGTAGAGCAGGATCAGGGAGAGCAGGAAAGGAGTACCCATGATGTAACTACCTGTACACCATAGCTGCAGAGGGTGGTGCTGGCTAAGGATATTTGCCTAAGGAGGCTGAGGCCTAGGGTGAATGCACAATGAACCATCCATATTGCACTGCCAGTACCTGTCAAAGTCACCACCACCTTCAATATTTATGCTTTGGGTTCTTATGGGCTACTAATGGGATATCTGTAGTGACAGCTGGTTTGCTCTTCACAGATATATCAAGGAGGTTAAAGATATATTATTCAACAGAGCTAACATCTTCACTTCTGTTATTTGTCACCGATTGCATTTCAACCCTGTGCATAATGCTGTAACCTATGATAACTGTATAGGATATTATTCTATCAGTGTCCAGCTGTTGTGTGCCCATGAGCACAGAATAATGTAGGTGAATGCCTGCTTCTTAGGAAGCCCTATGATGCCATCATTTTAAGACAATCAACCCTGCCATCCTTATTTGATGTGGAGATGCCGGCGTTGGACTGGGGTGGACAAAAATGAGAAGTCGCACAACACCAGGTTATAGTCCAACAGATTTATTTAAAATTACAAGCTTTCGGAGCTGTCGCTCCTTCTTCAGGTAGGGTAGCTGTGAGAGAATCTCCCAGAATTCACAATATAAACACAGAAAAAATGTATTCAAATCTTTCCCTACATCAAAGACACACTAGGAGCACAGCCAAGACAATGAGATGTGTCCCAGGGGGTCCAACGTGTCAAAACACCTGCTGGCTGCATATCCTCTCCATTTGGGTTTGGTTCTTGTGTTAGTTTTTTTTTTAAAAACCTGGAAAGACCGGCCATGATGTCAAGTCACGTTCTGTATCGTGACATGAACCCGATATCGCGATTGAGGCCATCCTCATGAGTGCGGAACTTGGCTATCAGTTTCTGCTCTATGATTTTGCGCTGTCGTGTATCCCGAAGGCCGCCTTGGAGAACGCTTACCCGCAGATCCGAGGCTGAATGCCCCTGACTGCTGAAGTGTTCCCCGACTGGGAGGCAACCCTCCTGCCTGGCGATTGTTGCGCGGTGTCCGTTCATACGTTGTCTCAGTGTCTGCATGGTCTCGCCGATGTACCATGCTCTGGGGCATCCTTTACTGCAACGTATCAGGTAGACAACGTTGGCCGAGTCACATGAGTATGTACCATGTACCTGGTGGGTAGTGTCCTCACGTGTGATGATGGTATCTGTGTCCATGATCTGGCATGTCTTACAGAGGTTGCCGTGGCAGGGTTGTGTGGTGTCGTGGTTGCTGTTCTCCTGAAAGATGGGTAATCCTTATTTCCTTATTTGAAGGGGATGGACAGATGGCTCCTAGGAGACAAATGCTATTCTCTGCGGCCATGGTTCATGGCATTTGAACATCAGCCACAGATTGTAGAAGACTACAGGGATAATGAAACTCATGCTTCAACTAGCACCAGAGAGCATTGGAACCTTAAAGCAGTGCTTCAGATTTCACAAAATAAAAACAGAAAATGCTGGAAATAGTCAGCAGGTCAGGCAGCATCTGTGGAGAGAAACAGAGTTATCGTTTCAGGTCGATGACATTTTGTCTCTCTACAGATGCTGCACCTGCTGAGTATTTCCAGCATTTTCTGTTTTTATTTCAGACTTCCAGCAGCTGCAGTATTTTGCTTCAGATTTCATGACCTACTGGGAGCATTTTATATTACAGCTTCCCCAGTGTCTCTCAAATAATTGTGGTCTACTGCACATTCCATAACTTCACTCTGCCAAGAAGCCTCACAATGGAGGTCAGAGAATGGAATGGCTAAGACATGGCAGAGCAAGAGGGCGAAAGAGATATTGGGGCAGAAATTCGGCTGTTGTCGGGTGAGTACACATTGTGTACTCACCCGTGGATGGAACGAAAGTGCCGGTTTCTTGCATGCACTACGCATGCGCGGGAAACAGGCACTTCCGTTCCCGAGGAAAGGGGTTCAGAGGTCGAACGCGCACGCCGGAGGGCCAGCGCGTTCGCCTCGCACTTCGGATTTTTAAATTTTTTTTAAAACAGGTTCCTCCGTGAAGGTAAGCACGGAGAAGATACACTTTTAAAAAGGATGCGCAAGGCCTTCTTTTAACAAGGTAAGTGTTGATTTTATTAAAATTTAAACATTTTTTTCATAGATTTATCTTTTTTAATTACTTTAAAGAAAGGTAAGTTTAGTTTTAGCCCCGTTAAAAAAGTAATTAATTTTTTCAAAAATTTAAATTGTTTAAAATAGTTAATTAATGTAATTTATAGTTATTTTAAAAATGTGATTTAAAAAATTTTTTTTTGTTGTAGTTTTAGGGATGTTTTGGGGCCGATCTGTATTCATAGATTTGACAGGTCTTCCTGTCAAATCTATGAATGAAAGATGGTCTGCTGCCATTGGCTCTCCATGGCCCACGTGATCCCAGGGGACGCATCGCACTAACTACGCCCCTGGGATACACAAGCACTGCGCGCCGGCAGCTGCAGGAGGCCCAGGAGCCGAAGTCCCCGTGGGCCCAGAGGTCAACGGCAGGCGCAGTAGGTAGGTGCGCGCAGGATCCTTGCACCCGCGGGAAGCCAGGGAGCCGAATTTCTGGCCCAATGAATTATCGCCTGAATGAGCAATGCAATGCAGCAAAAAAAAAAACTGGTGTTCAAGTTATTAATTTAAAAGTGCCTTCCATCAAGTTTCAAAGCTACACCATTTCTTAAACCTGAAATTAACCTCCTCAAAACCACTTACATTTTCCGACGTAGTTCCTCAAATACCATCTAGTTTTAACTTTTGTTGCGCTCCTGCTTTATTCTAACCAATAACACAAAGATACTCACACAATTCTCAAATAAATTGCAGTGCATTTTTTCAGTTAATTGTACAATTTTTGACTGTGGTTATAATGTTTTATGAAGATGCTTTCCCCTTATGTCACTAGATTGTTTGTGATGTCTAACATCTGATCTAGTACTTCTAACTGACTGCTTTGTGGAACGAACGAGTTTGCTGGCTGGCTACAGGATTTCAATGACAGCATGCTAGGATTCCAGTGGTCCTCAGCCTGCTTGTAATATCCATTGTGATGGCCCAGCATTTGTTAGTCACGTCCATTACTGCTGTGGTGCTTTGGCAGGAGGGTGGGAAAAGTGAGCCTTTGTTTCACTGGCCTAGAAATTGGTTTCAGGCTGTTTTTGAATGCAGCATGGTTGGCTCCACCCCAGAAGCCAGAGTGTAAAAGTCAGATAGGCAGGTATTGGGGATAGAGTACTAGTCCACGCACACACCTTACTGTGCATCCCTTCGATAAGCTCACCACCCTTCCTCAGCCTACTCCCATTTATATATGAGAGCAAGAGAGTCCCCAATTAAATCCCACCACCTGCATACAATGAACACTCAATTCCTATAAACCACAAGCACAATTAAAAGATTCCCCTCTTTTCTTAAAAATATATATACATACACACACACAATTTCAAATTAAAGACTTCATCCTCTACGTAAAGTATCACATTGTGAGACAACCCCTTCTCCAGGATCTCTAACAATTTCTGTGTATATGCAGTTTTTTTCGTAAAACAATCCGATAGTTGATGGCTTGAATCTACCCATTTAATTAGATTTCCTTATTCTCCAGCATTTGTTTCAAGCCAGCAAGGTCAATCCATAATTTCTCACATTTTTCGTAGAGTGTACATTATCCCAGAATGAACGATTGTCTGTATAACATTCAATGGGTATACTATCTTCCGTACTCCCTTTGTACAGGACGTTATTCAAAATATTTGCCAAATAGAATCCCATATCCACTGCCTCCACAAGAGCAAATGTTTCAGCAGCCAGTACTTTTCACAACCCTTTTTATTTTCTTAGATTCCCAAGCTAAAGGCCAACATTTCCCATTCTCACCCATAAGAAACACTATGAAGCCAGCTGCACTAGAATACCCATAAGATTAGCATGTGAAGTATCAGTAAAAAATAACTATCTTCATCTTCTTTGGGTCACTTAAGTGCACATTTATCCAAATTTAATTTTCTTAATGTTTTATTTGCTCTTAAAACATTCTCTATTGGTGGGATGTTTCATTGAAGTACTTAACTCCAACACATCAAAACTACCATCTGGCCAGTCAAGCTTCACAATTGCTCGGTCTCTTTATAACATCACCATTCTGTGATGATCTAGTACGATCAACATAAATGGGAGTAACACTCTCTAGATAGGACTGCTGATTTAAAGGTATACCAAACCTACCTTGCTTGATATCTAAACTAATATATTTAAAAGCCCCACAGGCCAGATTCCCAATTTTAAATTCTCCTCTAATCTTATTACTGATGACTCTCAAATTCCACAGTACCATCCCATAAGAAATCATCAACATGCATCATGAAGATGCCTGAAAGTTTTCCTTTATGGTACCAATAAAACATTGCAGGATCTGATTTTCGTTGAACACAACCTATTTTCAGCAAAACAGATCTCACCAAAAAATACCATATCCTGGAAGCATCATTCAGGCCATAGACACATTTGTTTAATTTCCATAGTTTTCCTTCTGCATCTGTTGCCTCTTTAGGCAGTTTCAGAAACACTTCATGAAAAGTATCGCCCTGCAGAAATACAGCTTTTATGTCAATTGACCTACACTCCCATGAATATGCAGCCAAAAGAGCCAAAAAGATGTTTAAGATTACTTTTCCAGCAGTGGGAGAGTCCACTCTAACATCTGTATCACCCAGTTTCTCTTCAAAACCCCTAGCTACCAACCTCGCTTTAACCTTACAAGTTCCACCTGCAAGGACTTTCAGTACAAACCCATCTATGCGACAAAGCTGGTTGACCCTTATCTGGTACCTCAGAATAAACTCCAAATTCTTTCCAACTATCTAACTCCTTGCTTTGCCTCTCATTCATTTATCCTCAAGTTTATTGGCAGCCACCAAAACCTCACGATCATGAGGACTTCTACTTCTCCTGTTACGTGCCTGTTCTGTGGTCTTTGTTTCTTCGTCTGATCTATTCAAACTATGGCCTCTACTTCCACTTCTGTGTCTGCAGGGACTCCTGTGAGATCTCCCTCTTGCACTATCATAGGCTCTTTCTCTAGTTAGTGATCGTTTTTTGATGCAAGAGTTACTTTTGGACTCCCTATCACTACTTGTACTGCGCTCTTACTTTCCACTCTTCTCACCCCATTCTGCCAGTCCATGGACCTTGCTTCTTGGCCATCATCCTAAACATTCAACCAAAAATTTAAACCTACCTGTAGTTTTTCCTGCACATCCCAAAATTGTTGCATCGCTCCATTCATTAGTACCTTCTGGAACATATGTCACCAGTGTACCCACTCTGGGCAACTGCTCTGTGGATGCAATAGCTGTCATGTGTCATGATCACTCATCACCACTGTCCAGCCCTTGATCCACCTCATTCTGTTCCTCAGGACCCTCATCAAAAAAGTCATGAACATTTGAGGTACAAGGTATCTCATTTACATCAGTCAATTGCTCAGAGTTTGAGATTTTATAATTAATTCCAATTAATCATGAGGAATCAACCTTAACAGTTTGATTACCATGTTTGACAAGTACTCTTACCATCACAACCTATTACCTTTCCATTCCCTATGACTCTTATAGTGTAATAAATCTCCTGAATTGAACTCTGTCTCAGACGGTCTAATACGATGCCCCAGTGCTCTGCAAATTTTCTCTGATACCTCCGCCTTGATAAAAGCCTATCTCCCTGCATGCAAAGCATTTAAATGCTCAGAAAAAAAATGGCACTAATTGTAGTACCTTCTAGAGCAGGAGGATTATCACAGAACAGAGGGTAATTTTGGGTTGGGCCCACAGACTAGTTGGTAAGGACTGTATCCTCCAACCATCTGAAGGAAATTTTTTGCGCTAACTGCCTATGCAAGGGCAGTTGACAATTTACACTCTGGTCTATCAGCCAAAATTTTTCGCACCATGTCATCAATCACAGCATGATTCCTTTCACAAATACCATTGCTAAAAGGGCTCTTAGCTGCTGTATTCATGAAAATTATATTCACATCTCTGGACACCGCATTAGCAAATTCACCTCCATTATCGGTCATAAACTTTGCTGGTGTCCCAAGTCCAGACCCTATCCATTTTTCCATAATTTTTTTTTAATCTTAACCTTTTTCTCCTTACTATATTAGTGTAGAAATACTAAATCTCATAGCCAGGTCAGTACAATGCAAGATGAAAACATTTCTGTCTTTATCCCATACCTTTCGATCCATGGCAACGGCCTTGTCAGTCACGTGCCAATGGAATACTTACAATAGGATGTGGTGGCGTCCTTCTATACTTCTTTCAAATTTCACAGCTCACTAATCTCTATTATCCTCATATACTCATCAACTGCACCTGCATCTTTTAGCAGGAGTTTTAAACATTGACAAGTAGGGTGGGCAAATTGCCAATGTAATTTTAAGACAATTTGTTTTTTTTCCCTCTTATCCTTATCACCTGATGCCATTAATATTTGCCCAACACTCTGATGAGAAACATTAGGTTTTGTTAAGGCAATTCAATAATGTCTGGACTGGGTAAACTGCAGATCAACCGATTTCCCCAAAATAATTACCTTATCGTGTTCCATGTCAAGTTTCATTTGTGCCTTTTTCCATGGAAGGTTTACTCAAAAGCAAAGGTATCTCACTGGAGGCTACATCTGTACTTGTAAAATAGCTCGAGTAAGCCATTTTATATGGAATTACCACTCTCGAGTGATCTCAAGGTGTTGTCATCACCAAACCTAAAGCATGCAGTACTTTTATATTCCTTCACCTTGCATCAATCAAAACTATTTAGTGAATCAAGATAACATTTTAACCAATCTACCCACATACTGTTGAAGTACATGCACAATCTAATACCTCACAATTGAAAGGAGTCCATGACTAATACATTCATCACCGGGTTAAAACTCCTCGTCACCAGTATAATCTGCTCATAGCCCTTATTATCTTCACCTTCTTCCTCAGTGCTACTTTCTGCATGGATCATCTCAAATACCCTGCGTCTTCATTCTGGGCAATTCGCTGTATAATGGTACTTAGGCCTCAATTTTAATGGAGGAGGCAGGATGGAGTTGGGTTGCAGACCCGCTGCCGGTTTCAGCTGCTCCGTGTCCCATTTTGACTTAATTTGACCAATTAGTCACATCGTGCGCACTGCCTGCTGCAATGAGTCGCAGCAGGTCTGTTGGTCTGCACTGATGAGGTCTTCGCTGCACTTGTTTTTAAGGGCTCCATGTAGCCTCAGCACCTCATTTCTCACTGCTGCTGCTGCTGGAAAGGGCCAAGATCACCTTGCGTGCTGCCACAGGCAAGAAGGCTGCTCCTAGATTCAATGACTCCTCCCTGCAAGCTCTTGGAGGGCGTAGGGGCATTCTGTTCCCTGCCGATGGCCGCAGGAAGCCTCCTCAACAGACGAATGCAGCCTGGCTGGAGATAGCCGGGGAAGTCAGCGCAAGGTCGATGTGTGGACACACCTGGCTCCAGTGCTGCAAAAACTTCAATGATCTTGTCCGAACATCAAAAGTGAGTATCACATCACACTGACCTTCACTCTGCTTCCCTTCTCTTCTCAGCACCAGCACTCCGCTTTGTCAGCCTGCTCCTCCACATCCCACCTTACCCTTACTTCCCTTGCACCCTTACCTCTCTATCTCGCACCATCCTGCTATGCAGCCCTCCCACAGTTATGCAATGACAACAACTAAATGTACAGGGAGGCTCCTTCCTCTTGCCACTTCACTCCATCTTGGCCTCCCTCTAAGATTCAACCTTATGGATTCTTCACACTCACTCCATCACTCTCGTTGATACTCCACTTGTGTCCCTCCTTGCAGGAAAAGATAGCCCACAATAAGCGGGAGAGAGCCAAGACAGGAGGAGGCACATCATCACTCGCCACATTAACTCACGCTGAGGAGGCTGCTCGCGACATCATGGGAGGTGGCGAGCAGCTGGAAGTGGGGTCGGAGAGACAGGTGCACTAGAGGAAGCTGGTGACAGAATGCATTTTCATCCCTCGCTTTTACAATTCCGGATTGACTGCAATGGCATATGTTGCTCAGAGATTGCCATCTGATCATCTGCACAATAGGATGTGTCAGCTACCTCCAAATCTGATGTCTAACTTATGCCTTTACTCTCCCACAGGACCATCAAGAGCCCCCCTCCCCACTGTCCAGGAGGAAGAGCCAGATGAATCCTCAGAGGAACCTGGAGCCTTAGGGGGAGCAGCATCACCAGGACTCAGCGCACCCAGCACCAGTGCAGATACGCACATCTCGGTGGGTTCTTCGCGACATAGAGAAGTGTTGTCACCTGGTGTATCACAGCTCACAAGTGAGCATCAGCAGATGCTGGAGACAGCGACAGCAGTGGAGAGTCCTTGTCAGAGGTCGCAGGACTCTCCTAGCTCAGCTGAGCTGCATGTAGACGCTGTGCCTCTGGGGTCATCCAGAAAGAGAGCGGTGCTGGAACTCCAGGAACAAGTCTGCAATGTTGTGCCGGGCACAGCAGACCACGATGATTCTGGACACCCTGGCTGGAGCATATTGCAGGGCTCCACCAGACCTGTCCAGGCATCGGAAACGCTTTGAGCAGGCCGATGGTTTGCTTGATGATGCTTCTGGTGGATAAGTGACTCAGATTGTAGCCTCCTCATCGGTGTCATAAGCCACTTTTTCAGGGGCTAGCCCTCGTCGCCAAGTAGCCATCCGCAAAGTTGGTTTGGCAGATGGAAGAACTGAGGCACAGTAGACTGGGGCAGGATGAAGGAGTCATGGCAACTGCCAGGGTACTTAGTGCAAACATGCATTATGATCTTCCTATGGTTACACACCAGTTGGACGTTAAGGGAGTGGAAGCCCTTGTGGTTGACAAATACAGCTGGGTTGTGATAGGGGGCCCTAATGGCAACATGTGTGCAGTCTATGACACCCTGCACCATTGGCAAGCCTGCCATATTGGCAAAGCCAACCACGCGCGGTCACACTTGGGCCATCTGTGGAAAAGTGGGTGTAATTGTGGGCCTTTGCAAAGAGGGCATCGGTGACCTGCGTGATGCAGGTGTGTGCGGCTGACTGGGAGATGCCACTGATGTCTGCAACTGATCCCTGGAAGGAGCCCGAAGCAAAGAAGTTGAGTGCGGTGGTGACTTTGACAGCCACTGGTAAGGAGTGGCCACCCGCTCCTCTGGGCTCCAGGTGTTGGTGCAGCATTGCACAGATGTCAGCGACTACCTCTCTCGAAAGTCTCAGCCTCCTTTGGCACTGCTGCTCACTCATGCTGAGGAAGCTGATCCTCTGCCTGTAAACCCTGTGTTGGGGGGATCTCCTGCAGCAAGGTGCAGCCCTGTGCTGAGGCCCTCCGCCCTGTGCAGCATCAGGTGGGCGAGGAGGAGGTTGGTGCTGGTGCTGCTCTTCCTCCGAATCGGACAACCAGGATGAGAGGATATAAATGGTACCCATACCGTTGCTATAGATTTCAGTTGAGGCAAGAAGCTTGCAAGCGCACACTCAAAGTGGCTTGAGATTATTCCAATTAGGTCACACTGCAGATGGCTGTCAGCTTAAACAGTCACAAGGTCAGTAGAGTTGCAAAATCTTATCCCAAACCGCCAACAACAAAGTTGTGACATTTGAATGTCAGCCATGTTGCAGGAGCGCTTTTAAGCAGCTGCAGCAAATGACAACAAATCATGTCCGAGAAACCCAACTCAATGCAGCTGGCGTGTTTCTCAGAAGATGGGAAACAGGAGCCAACAGCACCAAAATCAGAATCGCAGATTAAAATAGGATTAGCAAGGCACTTAACAAACTGTTAACTGCTTTAACTGCCATTTGGCATCAGGTCAGTTCAGGACCAGCTGACCCAACACTTACAAAATTAGCATGGAGGCAGGTTCGCAGCCAACCGCTAATTATTTCCTGATTTTCGCTGCCAACCCACCTCCAAACCCACCCTCTGAGGTCCATTAAAATAGAGACCTTAGAGTCACACCTGAAACATCTGTTGACTTTTCCTTGGGCATTCCTGGAATTCATTCTCTCAATTGCATTCCCAATTTCATCATCTGTTGACAACAAGGGTTTTCTGTACATGATTTCCTCATCATTCTGTCTGTCTTTAATCCTTCCATTCCATTGACACCTGCATCCGGTATCTGGAATATTTCAAAACCTGGTGACTATTAAATCTTCAATTTCCATGTCACAGCAGAATGTCTCCTTTGTTCCACAAAGGCTGAAGGGAATGATTGTTTCCCTAGGAATATTTTTAAGGCAGCAGACATCTGATCCATCACAGTCTCCTTTTCCAAGAACTGGACACCAGTTAGAACCAGTTGCTTGTCCAAATGAGACACCTTAGCACAATCTAGTAATTTAAACACTAGTACCGATCAAGGGATTCCCGAATTAAACTTTGTCCAATTTGTTAAAGTCCATTGAATAACCATCCATTTTCCAAAAGCTATCAAATTCTGATCAGGCCTCATAGGCACTGAACAGGTCATCTTTCTTGTCGATTTTATCCATGAGTTCTATTCGAAAGTCCAAACCTTCATCACTATCCAACCAAGTTAAATCTGTCTCAGAAAATACCTTACTTCTGATTTTACTTCATTCAGGAAGCAACAGCATCAAGGCTATGCCTTGTTTTCTCCTTGGTAGAGTAATAGCCAGTGTCCATACCTCAACCTCATACTTCCACTGGTTATATGGTTCAGACAGCAAGAACATCATAGGGTAGTCATACCTCAATGATTTTAACTTACTTTCTGCCATTTTCCACAACAGCCACAAGGTTTTCAAGTTTTACATCCAAAATAAAATCCTAGTTTCCAACCTCCATCTTTAATCAACCATGTAAAAGTCAGATAGCCAGGTGTTGGAGGATACAGTACTTAGCCTTTAGTCACACACACACACACACACACCCCGTGGCTCCAGAGGCAGCTTGCCGGTATTTGATCTCCAATTTGGACTGGCTGCCTTGCCAGCAGTGGCCCTCAGGTTAGTCCTGGGAAGGGAAGGATGGGAGGAGGGCTAACATGGGCCAGCAGCAGACCGCAGTAGTGCTGTGGAACTGAGAGTAAAAACGGGCGCAGTAGGGTCCAATTTCTAGGCCACTGAATCTGTAACTCACTCCTTCGAGCAGAGGTTCCATGTGGCCAATGCTTTCCTCCCACTAGTAGGTTCCATTGTTTGGGGAAATTGCTGTGTTAAAATTAACCTGGGCTTGCCTGTATATCATGGGATCAAATGGCTTGTTTATTGCACTTAAAAAATGTCAGTATTATTGATGCTGCCACTGTATTGAATGGCCCTCTGTGTTCTCTTTTGGTGTGTTGTTTAAACAAATCGACTGTAAATTAATAAAACTTTAAATAATACTTAACAAATTAAATTAAAATTGAATTGGCCGGGGTGATGATGCACTCCAGTCCCCGCGGTGCCCACCAGTAGGGAGAGAGGGTGAGGAGAGGTGCTGCTGAAGAGAGAGGGAGAGTGTGTAGTGTGTCTCTCTCTGAGAGGAGGGGGTGCCTGCGCCTACGACAGAGGTGCCTGGAGAGAGGACGGAGAGAGAGAGAAGGAAAGAACATCAGAGGGGAGCATTCAAACAACTGCCTCCCCTACCATTCATTGCTCTCCATATTGAGAGAGGGAGAGAGGGGAGAAAAAGATCACCAACAATTCCATCTGCTTGGAAGGAGGGAGAGCCAGTCTGCAATCAACAGGTGGGTGGTTCTGGTGCACTCTCCATAAAAGACTTTGGGGTAGAAATTAGGTCGCGCCTCATTTGGGGCGCAAATATCGTCTGGACGCAAATATTAGCGCCTGGCGCTAATTATCGGCACTAACTGGAAACTTCACTTTTACCGCCCCGGGAGGTGAGTGGAGCGCTAAATCAGGCGCTGCACACCTGTCTTAAGGCGCAAAGGCCAAGGAGTGAGGCGCTAACTCAGCGCGCGAGCGCAGCGCAGCTGCTGCCAGTTAGCGAGGGAACACAGACACACTGGCGCCGGCCACTTCTTAAAGCGGGGGGGGCCACTTGCTCCCCAGCCACACCCTGCTCATTGCAGCCTTGAATCTCAGCCTGGAGAGACCTGTGAATCCATTTTGCTGCCAAGCATGGAGAGGGTGAGAGAATGCGCTCATCGCTTCACCGAGCGGGCCTTGGATGCTCTGGTTGGCGCAGTGGAGCGCAGACGATGTATGCTGTTCCCTGAGAGTGGCAGGAGGCCTTTGCCACGCGAGTTCAGAAGAGTGTGGAGGGAGGTGGCTCAGAGCGTCTCCTCCAGGAGCATGGTGCCCAGGACCCATACTCAATGCCGCAAAAAGTTCAACGACCTCACTCGGGTCGTCAGGATGAGTGGCTTTTTCTCAATACCTCTCCATCCCTCCATCTCAACCTCACTCTATGGCCAGAGGGTCTTAAAACCCCAATGCACAACACTCATCCAACACCTATGGCCCTTTCATCAAACACACACACACATTCCACACTTTGCATACAGTAAGGGCTATTCACCTATGGGAGGCACATCAGGCAAGACCATGGCTGCATACAGTAAGGGCTATTCACCTATGGGAGGCACATCAGGCAAGACCATGGCTGTATATTTACTCAGATGCTGTCCTTTTTCTTGCAGGCTAAGCTGGCTCATAATAGGAGACAGCAGCAACGGACAGGTGGAGGGCGGCCTCAGCTGCAACCCCTCAGCGATCTGGAGGAGCGCGTCCACAGGATTGTGGCAAGCCGGGTGATCGGTCCCGTCGCCACTGGAGACGCCGACCCCGTTCTGGACAGCAATGGTAAGGTCATCACCTTTTTGTCCTCTGTCCTTCCACTTGTCCCTCACAACACCAGCCTTTGACACTTTCAATCCAACTTGCTAACTCGCTGCACTTATTCCTCCCTTACTGCCACCCTGTCCTCACGCTAAAGCCACTCTTGTACCTCCCTGCTTTCAGATGGTGATTCACCAGCTGAGGAGACGGGCCCTGAAGCTGCCACTGGGAGTGATGCTGCAGCTGAGGAGGAAGAGGAAGCCAGAGCATCAGTGCCACCCTCTCCCGAGGAAGCCCATGCCCACACTGGGAACACGCCTTCCCCGGAGGGGAGCAGGGGGGAAGGGGCTGATGAGGGTGAAGCTCCAGGACCCAGCGGGCTGCAGCAACGCCATGGGGCGGGTAGGGAAGAACGGGGGCCTTCTCCCCAGAGGGAGAGTATGCCAGACACTCCTACTGCAATGGACGCAGAGGAGGAGCGGCTGATTGCAGAAATGAACACCCAGGCGGTGGGCATGCACACTGAGCTCATGGGTGCAGTGGGAAGGGTGCCCGAATGCATTGAGTCACTGGCAAGGAGTGTGGAGCACTTCGCTGTAGCACAGGCGGATGCCACACTAATGCTTAGTGCTGCAATTCAGTCACTGGCTGCCGTGATCCCATCTCTGACTGCTCTCATACAGACTCAGTTTGAGGCCATGCGAGCACAGACTGCTGCCAACCTCGATGGTTCGTGCACATGTCCCCGGGGCTGTCACCGCGCCGCAGCAGGCCAGCAATCTGTTCTCCGGCAGATTGCTCCGGATGCTGAAGTGCTGCCCCGTGGGAGTGCCAGTGTGTCGGGCGAGCAGGGAGTTGCTGTCCTCTCTCACGATGACAGCATTCCTGCTGCCAACACTGTCACTTCTCCACTGCACTTGCCACCGCCTGTAGGACAGACTGCTGCCGCCCATGCAGAGTTGGTGCAGTCTGCAGCCGGGCCCTCCTGGCCCAGAAGTGGGCGAGGCCGTCCTTCAGGGGCATCTGCAGTGTCAGGGTCTGACGAGCAGCAGCCTTCCACCAGCCTTGCTGCAGCCACTGAGGTCCCATTACGGAGGAGCAGTAGGGTTAGAAGGGGGGAAGTGCGCAAGGGAAGGAGATCACCCTCGAAGGGCAAAAAGTAGGAGGTGTGACAAAATGCTGGTCATTTTTTTATTAAAGGCCGAGGTTCATGGTCCAACTTTTGTTTAGTGTTTTGGACATTATCTCCAGGTTGTGAGAACCAGTTATGTTATTGACTGTTTTTTTGTGTTTATTTCTATGAGTTTGTCATGAGGAATTGACACACACAGAGTTTGTAAAATAAATAAGTTTCTGTATTCAAAATATACATGGCTGGTGGTTGGAATTATTGGTGACTTGGCCGGCTTAGGGGTTGCGTGCTGGGTTGATTAATGTTGGTAGCAATGGCAGGGGCCCTAGAAGCGGCTTGCTATTAGCCGTTGACGGACGGCCCTTGCAGTTTGACCATTGTGGGCCGCCCTCCCGCCTTGGTGCTGCTGATGATCATCGTCCTCGTCCTCTTCCTCCTCTTCCTCCTCCTCCTCTGGTGGTGCTACAAGGCCTGGTGGCATTGGCTGGGTCCTGAGGATTGCCATGTTGTGCAACATGCAGCACACGACTACGAAGTTCGATACTTGCTCAGGCGAGTACTGCAGGGCTCCTCTGGAATGGTCCAGACAGCGGAACCGTTGTTTCAGCACGCCGATTGTGCGCTCAATAATGTTCCTGGTTGCTTGATGGCTTTCATTGTACCGCAGCTCAGCAGGGGTGTTTGGCGTACGGAGCGGTGTCATCAGCCAGGTGCTCAATGCATACCCCTTGTCCCCGAGAAGCCAACCAACTGGCTGATGCGGTGCCTCGAAAAGTTCTGCCACAGTAGTCTGGCGCAGGATAAAAGCATCGTGGCAGCTGCCAGGATAGTGGGCATTGACAGCGAGTATCAGCTGTCTGTGGTCACAGACCAACTGGACATTCAAGGAATGGAACCCCTTTCTGTTCCTGAATTCCTCTGCATTCTCATGCGGAGCACGCAAAGCCACATGCGTGCAGTCAATGGCGCCCTGCACCATGGGGAAGCCCGCTACCCTTGCAAAGCCCAGAGCGCGGTCACGCTGCTTGTCTGGGGTCATAGGGAAAGAGATGAACTCTCGTCTCCTTCTGAAGAGGGCATTTGTGACCTGCCGGATGCAGCGATGCACCGCGAACTGGGAGATATTGGCGAGGTCCCCAACAGCAGCTTGGAATGAGCCAGTGGCGTAGAAGTTCAAAGCCACTGTGACCTTCACTGCCACTGACAGAGACGTCCTGGACCTCAGTTGAGGCTGCAGATCTGGCTGCAGCAGGTGGCAGAGCTCAGTGACCACCTCCTTGCTGAATCGCAGCCTTCGCAAACACAGCTCCTCGGACATATGGATGTAGGAGAGCTGTTCACGATATACCCTGGGAGGGTAAGCTCTCCTGTACATGCGCCTGATGGCCCTCCTCCATCTGGCCATCATTGCCACTCTCTCTCTGCGTCTCTGTATCCTCCGATTCAGCTGGAGCAGGACGACGCCCCCAATCAGTGCAGCCCCCATATTCTCTTTGCAAGAAAAGTAATGAGGGACAGCAACTAAAGTAGCAACAAAGTTAGGATGAATAGGCAAAACTACCTCACAAAGCGTTGAGTCAATGTAGAAGTCTCTCTCTCTCTCTCTCCGAATCTCTCTCTCTCTCTCAGAACGAGTGGTGCATAAATGTCGACCACAGAAAAAGACAGGAAGAGGCCCCCTTTAAATAGCGCCCCCCCCAGCCCCACAGCGATTGATAGCGTTCCAGTCTTCCGGTCGTTGGAAGCGCCAGGCGGTAAGGCAGGGGGCGCCACTCAATTTCCACTCCGGGGCGCCACAAGGGCGTTGCACCATGGAATGACGTCATAATCTGCGCGCGCAGGTGGTCGCAGCGGTAAGTTTTAGCGCCGCCGCACAATCTCTAGTTAAGTTCTCGAGCAGCGCAAACATCGCTGCGCCCAGGCGTTAGCGGCTTTGCGCCCCATTAGCGCCCTCTTAAGGCGCTAACGGGAGGCGCAACCAACTGAATTTTTACCCCTTTGTTTTTTGTAGGTGGGGGGAGGAAAGAAGAAAAGGCCGGAACATCGTGCGGGGGTTTGTGTGAGTGTGTGTGGCCTTGTCAATAACTGGGCTGCACACACCACTACTGAGAACCCCTCCCCCATTGCCTGGCGCGGGATAGCTGGAGCTGCCTGGGTGAAGTCACCTCTTAATTTACATCGTTAAGACCTGGTGGAGGACTGTGCCTGGGCGTCTCCAGCTATCCCCAGGTGAAGACATCTTCTCCCCCCACCAGAAGAGGAGACCACCATCAAAGACTTTATTTTCCATCAGGAGAGTGCACTCCCTGACATCACCCACCCACCATCGGAGGGTAGCGACCCCACCGCTGCAGCCTCCCTCCTTCCCCCACCCCTCTCTCTCTCTCTTTGGTTTCTCTCTCTGCCTCTCCAAAAGGCACCTTTAATTTAAAAAAAATGAATGAATTGCTCATTGAGCAGAGGGGAGAAGGCCCCTCTCCCAATTAAGACAACAAAGGGAGAGGTGTGCTTCATTAAAACGGCACCCTCTGCTCGGAGAGCATAACACAACCAAGGCCATTAACACCATCAGGCCTGAGACGAGGGGTAAGTGTAGCCCTTTGAGGATTAACCCCACGATGGTGAGCTCATCATCGCCGGTGGCGGGGTCAGCCAGATCATACGCGGGTGTGGCAGCCACGGCCACGGCTAATCCCGCTGCTTCTGCTGCCCCGTCACCATTTAGGTTGATCACCAAAAAACACGGGGTGAAGAGTTACACGCACCCCAACATGACCATCGAGGCCTGCGTCCAAGCCATGGCCGGGGTTGTCGGCCCCTCGGCCATTGTAGCGGCCCCGAAAATGTACGGGAAGGCTGTGTTCTTCCTGCGGTCCAAGCGGGCGGTGGCCCTGGCCGTAACAAAGGGGCTCACCGTGGGCGGGACCTTCCTGCCGGTGGATCCTCTCAAGGCCACCGCGCAGAGGATCCTGATCTCCAACGTCCCGCCCTTTGTTTCGGGTGAGCTCCTCCTCCCCCACCTGCGTCAACTGGAGGAGGTGAGGTCGGGGGAGGCCTGTCAGGAGGTGGGGCACCTAAGAAAGAACTGCCCCGCCTCCAAGGCTGCCAAGACACCTGGGGCGGCCGGGGCTGGCACCACCGCCGCTCCCCCCCTGTTCCTGTCCGCGCATCCGCGACACCTGATGCGCAGTCGATGTCGGAGGTCAACGTCACCACGGCCTCCGGCGGGGGGGAGGGGGAGCGTCCGCGCAGAAAGAAGTCGCAGCGGAAAAACCAAAACCTTCAGGCGGGTCCCCTCGACATACAGGATGACCTACCGGAACTTACGCCCGCGTGCCTCGTGGAGATAGCGGCGGAGTTCCAGAGTGAGAGGGACCTCACGCCCGGGCCTGTGACCGCAACCGCCGAGGCGGGAAAATCAAGATCTGCGGCCGGGCGCGAGGTCCCTCCCACTCTGGAACTCCGCCGCTATCTCCGCTCAGCAGGAAGGAACGGCGGGGGAGGCCTCTGCAGACATGGAGGTCTCCCTGCCTCCGTGTCCCTCCACACTAAAAAGGAGGCGCAGTGCCCTGGAGGAGGGGGAGGAACGCGAGGAACAGGGTCCGTCCTCGCAAGGGGAGTCGTCGGCCACCGCAGGTACTGCGCCCCCCCCCACCGTCACCGTCACCGTCACCATGAGCAATCGGCAGGCGTTGCCTGTCCCTCAGGAGGGTACGACAGACGAGTCTGTCCAGCCTGTGCCTCCCGGGGATGGGGAAGAGACCCTGCTCGTGGGGGGGGGGGGGGCGGCCGCGGAACTCATAATCGAACCACCGTTACTTCTCGCCGGGTCGGGCGTCCTGTGGACTGGGGCGAGTGAGGCCTTTGAGGCTGAGCTCGCCCAAGACAGTCAGGCAATATCCCAGGGGCTGGTCGAGAACCTCAACAAGGCTCCTCGGTCCGCTGGGTCGGTTGCTGGTGGTGGTGAAGGGGAAGGCCCCCTGACTCCGTCTCCGACGCTGGCGCCGGGGGTGTTGGGGGAACTGGGAATATTGTTCTCCCCGGTTTCCCCGTATCGCCCGGTGCCGGGGGCAGAGGGGGGCCCTGAGCCGCCGCTGCTTCCTGACCCGGCATCCCCGGGGGAGCCCAGTGAGGACTCCTCTGCCGCCGATCCTGGGGGTGGGATCAAGACAGAGGCAGGGCCGGCTGATGGCAACCTCCCGGAGGAGGACGGGGACCCGGCGGAGGGCACCGAGGACGACTTGGACTCCGTCGCCAGCGAGGCGGCGGATGTCCTCGTGCCCCCCTCCGGGTCCCCCCTCATCCCCGTTGTGGAACTCCGGGATTTTCTGGCCACGTGCCAGGGTCGCCGCAATAAAATCCGGCTGGCCCTCGACAGATGGTCGGATCTGGCGCTGCTCATCAGCTCTGTCTACGCCGCCGCTAAAGCCATGGGCGCGGACGTGGGCGTGCGCCCGCCCGAGCAGCGTCGGATCCAAAAGTTCCTCGCTGGGCTGAGGAGGGAGTGGCGGTCGACTAGTGGCTGCGCTCCCTCCTCCCGTTAGGGTTAGGTAGAGGTTGCACTATGCTCTTGTCATGAAGATAACCATAGCCAGCCTCAACATCAACGGCAGCAGAGAGGCGCGCCGTAGATTTAATAACTTCTCGGTCCTCCGGGATGGTAGGTATGCGGTGTGCTTCCTGCAAGAAACCCACACCGTTCCGGAGGACGAGGCCACGTGGCTCCTGGAGTGGCAAGGAGGGGTCAGCATGAGTCACCTCTCCAACTATTCCTGCGGGGTGGCTATCTTGCTGGCCATGCATTTTCAGCTGGAGATCTTGGGGGTCAAGGAGCACTGTTGGCCTGGAGGGCGTGCCGCTCCATTTAGTGAACGTATACGCCCCCCAGGCCGGTGCGCAGCAAGTGCGCTTCTTTGAAGAAGTGTCCGCTCTGCTGGGCTCCGTCGACGTCGGCGAGTGCGTCATCCTCGGGGGGGATTTTAACTGCACCCTCGAGGCAAGGGACCATTGGGGTCCCCCGCAATGCCCGGCAGCGATGGAGAAGTTGTGGGACCTGGTCGGGTCCTTCGACTTGGTGGACGTCTGGTGGAATCTCCATCCCGACTCCAGTGCCTTCACTTACGTGAGGTCTGGAGGAGGAAGGTCCAGAATCGACCGCCTTTACATTTCCCGGGCGTACGTCTCCTGCGTTCCGGCGGCTTCCATGCGGCCGGTGCCGTGCACGGACCACCACCTGGTGTGGGCGGAGATCGCTCCGTTGCACGCGCCGGGGGGGTCCGCGAACTGGCATTTTAACAACCTGCTTCTGGAGGACGAGCGGTTCCGGGATTCGTTTTGTCGGTTCTGGGCTGACTGGAGAAGGAAGCTGGGGGGCTTCCCCTCCTTGAGGCTATGGTGGGACGTGGGCAAGGCTCACGTCCGTCTCTTCTGTCAGGGGTACGCGAGGGGGTCGACCAAGAGGTGGGAGGCCCGGGTCGGGCGGTTGGAGAGGGAGGTGCTCGACCTGGAGTCCCGTTTCGGTCAAGTCGTCGAGGACCCGGCCCTGCGGAAGGTGTACGAAGAGAAGAAGGGCGCGCTGAAGGACCTGCAGCTGGTCGGGTCCCGAGGCGCGTACGTGAGGTCGCGGATCCAGATCCTCCGGGACCTCTACCACGGCTTCCCCTTCTTCTACTCGCTGGAAAAAAGATGGGGGGTCCGTAAGCAGCTTTTGGGGCTGCTGGCCGACGACGGATCTCTGGTCTCGGATCCGGAGGGAATCAGCACGGAGACCCGGGCCTATTACGGGGCTCTGTTCTCTCCGGATCCGTCCAGCGAGGATGCGCGCAGAGTTTTGTGGGAGGACCTGCCGAAGGTCGGCCCAGAGGGTGCTGAAAAATTGGACGCTCCGCTAGGCCTGGCGGAGCTGACCGGCGCCCTCGGCCAGCTCTCGAGGAGAAAGTCCCCGGGGCTGGACGGGCTGACCGTGGAGTTCCACAGGGCATTCTGGGACGTCTTGGGGGCGACTACGTTCGGGTCTTGGGGGAAAGTCTGGCGACCGGGGAGATGCCCCTCTCATGGCGCAAGGCGGTCATTGTCCTGCTGCCTAAGAAGGGCGATCTCCGCCTTCTTAAGAACTGGCGCCCGGTCTCCCTCCTCAGCATGGACTACAAAATTTTTGCCAGGGCTATGTCTGCTCGCCTTGGCACCGTGCTGGCCCACATGATCCACCCCGACCAGTCCTACATGGTCCCGGGCCGGACCATCCACGATAACATCCATCTGGTCCGGGACCTGGTCCACCATTCCCAGAGGGCTGGTCTGTCGGTCGCCTTCCTTTCCCTGGATCAGGAGAAGGCGTTCAACAGGGTGGATCACGAGTATCTTTTTGGAACTCTGCGCGCATTCGGGTTCGGGACGCATTTCGTCGCCCGGATCCGACTTCTGTATGCCGCCGCGGAGTGTCTGATTAAAGTTAACGGGTCTTTGACGGCGCCCCTTCGCTTCGGGAGGGGGGTGCGCCAGGGATGCCCCATGTTCGGTCAGTTATACGCCGTCTGCGTGGAGCTTTTCCTGCGCCTCTTGCGGAAGAGGTTGACGGGACTGGCTCTGCAAGGGCCGGGCGTGGAGGTCGTCCTCTCGGCTTACGCCAATGACGTGCTGCTCATGGTCACGGATCCCGTCGACTTGCGGAGGATGCGAGAATGCCAGCAGATTTACTCGGACGCATCCTCCACCAGGATCAACTGGGAGAAATGTTCTGGACTCCTGGTGGGCCAGTGGCGGGTGGACTCCCTGCCGGAGGAGTTCAGGCCCTTCGCCTGGAGCACCACACACCTCCTCTACTTGGGAGTCTACCTCAGCCCCGCTGAGGATGCCTGGCCGGCGAACTGGCAAGAGCTGGAGACTAAAGCCACCGCTCACCTAGGACGCTGGACAGGACAGCTCCGAGTGTTGTCCTACAGGGGTCGAGCGCTGGTCATAAACCAGCTGGTGGTCGCCATGTTGTGGTACCAGTTGGTCACTTTGATCCCGCCCCCTGCGTTTGTCATCAAGATGCAGAAGAAGCTCATCGACTTCTTCTGGGACAAAAGGAAGCACTGGGTCTCTGCCGTGGTTCTGAGTCTCCCACTTAGGGAGGGCGGTCAGGTGCTGGTGTGCCTTCGCACCCGGGCGGCGACTTTCCATCTTTGGACGCTGCAGAGATACCTGTACGTGGAGAATCCTCCTCGATGGTGTGCGCTGGCGATGTATTTCTTCCGCCAGCTGCACGGCCTCAACTACGACACACAGCTCCTGTTTGTGGAATTGGGCTGTACGCGAGCCTACCTGCGGGAGCTGCCTGTCTTCTACCAGGAACTGCTCTGGGTCTGGAATAGCGTTGCCTCCAGGCGCAGTTCTCCCCCGTCAGGAGTGACGGCTCTCCTTCGGGAGCCGCTGTTCAGGAATCCGCACCTCCGCGACCGCTGGATCGGGCGGCTGGCGGAGGGCAGGGCTGTGCCTGGCAAGGTGACCAGGGTCGGGGACCTGCTCGATGGTGGAGGAGCGGGCTGGATGGCGCCGGAGGAGTTGGCGCAGCGCCTGTCCTGGGCCGACGTCCGGCTCGCGGCCAAATCCATCGAGTCGCTGAAAGCAGCACTGGGCCCCGAGTCCACTAGGTGTATCGAGGAGGCTCAAGCACGTGGGGCGATCCCGTCCAAACTGACCCCTGTTTGGACGGAATTCCTCATCGGCGCGCGGCCCCGAAACCCCTCTCGGGAACCGGCGCCTCACAACTTGAGCCGTCTCGGGGAAATGCCCTCCGTGCCCTTTAGCTCTGTGCGGAGGAGTTTCCTGTACGGGCTGCTCCTGCACACTCTCCACTTTGCCATCTTCGCCTGCCGTCCAGACACGCCTTGGCATGCCATCTTGCCGTCCAGCGGAGGCGGAGGTCCCCAATGGAGGGCTCTCTACGCGGGAGTCCTCCCTTTATCTATTGGGGACTTGGCCTGGAGGGTGTTGCACGGAGCAGTCCCGTGCAATAAGATTTTAAACAGGTTCACGGCTCCCAGGCCGCTTGCTATTTTTGCGGCCTAGAGGAGTCCGTGTTCCATATTTATGTGGAATGTGTGAGGTTGCAGCCCCTGTTCCACTATTTGAAGGGGCTGCTCCTTGATTTTTGGCTGCACTCCAGTCCCATGCTCCTGATCTACGGTCACCCGGTGCGGAGGGGAGCGGGCAGGTCGGAGGACCTCCTCATAGGACTGCTCCTGGGCCTGGCCAAAGTGGCCATTAATAGGTCCAGGCAGCGGGCGGTCGAGGGGGTCATTCGGCCCGATTGCCTGCCTCTTTTCCACGGCTATGTTCGCGCCCGAGTCGCCCTGGAGATGGAGCACGCGGTGTCCGCCGGCACGCTTGAGGCCTTCCAGGACTGGTGGGCGCCGCGGGGACTGGAGTGCATTATCACCCTGGCCAGCGTGATTTTAGTTTAATTTGATATGCTTTAAAAAATAATTTAAGTATTTTAAGTTCCTTTGCAGTTCATTTCTTTGGCCGGGAGAGCGGGAGGCTCCGCTCGGCGATGCAGAGAGCCCTGCAGATGGAGAAGAATGTCAACCAGAGTCTGCTGGATCTGCACAAACTCTCCACTGGGAGCGCCGACCCTCATTTGTGTGAATTCCTGGAGACCCACTATCTGGATGAACAAGTGAAGACGATCAAGGAGCTTGGAGATCACATCACCAACTTGTAGAGACTGAGATCCCTGCCTCATAGGGAATGATGGCTTGTGACTTTGTACAAAGAGCTGAGACTTGAGCTCTGTAATGTCATTTACTGTAAATAAAATGTTCAAATTAAAAAAAAAAAATTGTTGAGCTGCGGGCGCCTGTCGTGGCTTCAGAGGCAGCTTGCCGGTATTTGATCTCCAATTTGGACTGGCTGCCTTGCCAGCAGTGGCCCTCAGGTTAGTCCTGGGAAGGGAAGGATGGGAGGAGGGCTAACATGGGCCAGCAGCAGACCGTAGTAGTGCTGTGGAACTGAGAGTAAAAACGGGCGCAGTAGGGTCCAATTTCTAGGCCACTGAATCTGTAACTCACTCCTTCGAGCAGAGGTTCCATGTGGCCAATGCTTTCCTCCCACTAGTAGGTTCCATTGTTTGGGGAAATTGCTGTGTTAAAATTAATCTGGGCTTGCCTGTATATCATGGGATCAAATGGCTTGTTTATTGCACTTAAAAAATGTCAGTATTATTGATGCTGCCACTGTATTGAATGGCCCTCTGTGTTCTCTTTTGGTGTGTTGTTTAAACAAATCGACTGTAAATTAATAAAACTTTAAATAATACTTAACAAATTAAATTAAAATTGCATTGGCCGGGGTGATAATGCACTCCAGTCCCCGCGGCGCCCACCAGTCGCGGAAGGCCTCAAGCGTGCCGGTGGACACCGTGTGCTCCATCTCCAGCACCACCCAGGCGCAAACATAGCCGCGGAAGAGAGGCAGGCAATTGGGCCGAACGACCCCCTCGACCACCCCCTGCCTGGACCTGTTTATGGCTATTTTCGCCAGGCCCAGGAGCAGTCCTACGAGGCGGTCCTCCGATCTGCCCGCTCCCCTCCACACCGGGTGACCAAAGATCAGGAGTGTGGGACTGAAGTGCAGCCAAAAATCGAGGAGCAGCCCCTTCAAATGGCCCTCTGTGTGAGTGTTAGAGCACATGTCTTACCGTATCTCCATCAAACAGCAAAATCATGTGCTATGTAACATTCAACTAACACTCAATTTGCACAGCAATAGCAATTTCTGGACTATTCTAAGATTAAACTTGCGACCTTAAATGTATGTAATTAACTGCCACACCTTGTATCACTAGATTCCTGAAGTTACAATGGGCGTGAATGGCTCCCAAACAATATGCTTAATTTGCAGTGAAATCACATAAATCTACTTCTATTTCAAATTCAGGTGTATTCGTATAAGATGTTCAAAAAAATTGAGAATAATTTATGTATGATTCTAACCAGAGGTTACTGTGCCCTTTGCAGTACAAGCATAACACGTGTTGTGATTTTTCTTTAAAGGGAAAGTGTAGTGCAGGGTGAGTACAAAGAATGTGGATCAAGCCCAACATGAATTCTGTTCAACTAGTTCCTTGTTTCATAAGAACATATAAGAACATAAGAATTAGGAGCAGGAGTAGGCCATACGGCCCCTCGAGCCTGTTCCGTCATTCAATAAGATCGTGGCTGATCTTCGACCTCAACTCCACTTTCCCGCCCAATCTCCATATCTCTTGATTCCCCATGAGTCTAAAAATCTATCGATCTCAGCCTTGAATATACTCAACGACTGAGCATCCACAGCCCTTTGAGACAGAGAATTCCAAAGATTCACAACCCTCTGAGTGAAGAAATTCCTCCCTGTCTTAGTCTTAAAAGGCCAACTCTTTATCCTTTTATTTTACTTTATTCACTTTTCCTTTTTATCAATAATCGTCTTCAAATAGCCACTGGCAAGCATGATGGAGCTGGAAGAATAGGGAGTAGGTAAAGATGTGTCACTTTTCACTGGAGGATGAGGAGAAGGCTATCCATGGCTTCAGAGTCATAGGACACAGATCTCACCTGAAAAGAAGGAAGTTCGATGAAAATCACACCGACATGCAAGCTCTGAGGTCAGTCTCTGAGGATGTGCAGCAAGTGACAGGTATGAGTCTTCAATCTGCAGCTGTCCTTTGTGGTAATATCAGGCAAACATTTTCTTCATTGCAAAAAGAAGGATGTTCAAGGAATATCACACCTATCTGCTGGCTCTTAGGACATGCAGCAACTGACAACTGTGACTATGGGGTCAACAGCCCTCGTTTACGGAAATATCAGGAAAGCTGTTTCTTTGTTGCAGGCATCAATGGAGTGTATCGAATCTTCATGGGAAGATGCAGTAGGCACTTAAGAAGCAGCCAGGGACCAGCCTTCTCTTCCACAAAAGCACAAAGTGCAGCCCTGTGGTGCTAGGGAACAGATTAAATATCATTCTGCATGCAGACTTCCAGAGTATGATATCTGGAACTGATAGCTGTCATTAGACCAGCCAACGTGCTGATCAGCGGGGGCACACATGCAGAGCCCAGTGGAATAGTGATGACTGGAATTCACCTGCCTCAAACTGCCATTTCTCAGGACAGCAGCACATGCCAAGCCTTCCACCTACCCCCTCAGAGCACCATGAGAGGAGGACTACCCCTTTTTGTACCACAGGAGCAGCCAATCAATTCTTGCGATACCGGCCCTCAGATTGTAGCTAGGAGAAGCACTATTATAGGAAAAAGAAAGGCATGTTTAGCTATCCAGGGGATGTTAGGAAAGAGTAGGTTGGCATGTGTTCATTTTGGACTTTGCCGTTTTAAAATAGAATGTGTACTTATGTTGTGCTTTATTATTCATGGAGGTTAGAGTCATACTGGAAAGAGTGCACTTATTTCATGCTGGCTTATTCAATCAGGTGATTATTATTGGCATAGTCATACAAGGACGAATAAGTCTGATGTGTTTTCATGTTTTAGGTTGGGTACTGGATTGAAGAATTAGTCATTTATTTGACGGTAGGGGAGAAGGATTTAAGGCAGTAGTGACAAAGACAAACTGTGTTAAACAGAAACAAAGACTTCAGTGACCAGTTTTGCTCTGATGCCCCTTGCAGCAGTCACGGTGGAATCCTCTGAGTGATGGTCTTTGTGCTGCTGTCCTCCATGCACTTCTACCTCCAAAGCAATTAGGGAAACCTCTGCATTCATGTCCAAATCTAGGCCTTTTTGGGTGACAAAGTGATGCAGACACATGATCTGGAGTGTACTGCAGAGCCCCTCCCAACCTGTGTAGGCAGCAAAAGCATCCCTTTAAGCCCCCAGTGGTTCTCCTAATGACCAATCTTGTAGAGGCTTGTGCCTCTGCTGCTGTTCGGCTAACTCTTAGTGGGGTCATTAACCATGGGAGCAGGGAGTAGACCTTGTTACCCACGAGCCATCTGCTGACATGATTGTCTTCTTTGAAGAGGTCAAGGAGGGCTGAATTTGATATGGTGTATCATGCCAATTTCTAGCATACCTTGTGTTGATGTGCTGGATCCTTTGTCTGATGTTGCAAACAGTCTGCACATTCAGGGAGTGGAAGCTCTTTCTGTTGAGGTAATTTAAGGGTTTTCTGTGGGAAGTCACAAACCAACATGAGCATGATCTATTTCATCCTAGACCTTGGGAAAACCAGCAAACCCCTAAAACTGGATGGCCTTGCTTTGGTGCTGCTTTGTTGTGATGCCAAAAGTCAATGAATTCCCCAGCTCCCCTCTCAGGTGCATCATTCACTTGACTAATACAAGGCCGTGCTGCACCCTGGCTGATATGACAAAGATCCCCAGTGGCTGCCAGAAATGAGCCTGTGCCATAAAAGTTTAGTGCGGTTGTCACCTTCGTAGCCACAGACAGAGCAGTGTGTGCAGATGACCAAGGCTGCAGGTCTTCATGCAGTCGGAGCAGAGCTCTCTTATTGCCTCTTTGGTGAAACACTCTTCTAATACACAACTCCTCATTAAGGTTTTCATAGGATCTGTTTTGCCTGTATTTTCTTCGGGAGTGGGGTAATGTCTAGTGCATTATCCTTGAATGCTGCCTCACTCTTCTTTCTTCCATCCTCTACAGCTGCTGCTTCTCCTCCAGGATAATGATGTACAAAGGTATGTCCATAGGGAATGCCATACCTGCTCCTGAAAAGTGGGTAGTGAGGGGGTCAAGTTCTCCCAGTGGTCTCACACTGCCAGAAATAGAAGTCAGTCCAAGGCTGTGCAGATAGAATTTTAAAGAAACACTCCGAAAGTCATTACCAGCTGCAGTCATCGCTACTCAAACTCTCCACACTCTTAAGGCTCAGAAAATCTTCACTTCTATTTGTCTCAGCTGATCCTGGCAGCAGCCACAACTTATATCTCTCATTCTAACTCACCACTAGTGCACTGCCAACATAAAACCAGACAATTCAGAGCGCATTATCACTGGCCTCATTATAATGAGCTGGCTGAGTACTCGGTGGGCAGATCGCAGAAAGGGCCAAATCCTGCTATTTCTTGAGTCAATTCCACTGTCCACTTAAAGAACAATCTCAAACTATTTTTTTATTCATTCTCAAGATATGGGCTTCACTGGCAAGGCCAGCAGTTATTGCCCATCCTGAGTTTCCCTGAGACGGTGATGTTGGGCCTTCTTCGTAAACCACTGTGTCAGCTGTGGCTCAGTGGGTAGCATTCTCGACTCTGAGTCAGAAGGTTGTGGGTTCTAAGTCCCACTTCAAAGACTTGAGCACAAAAATCTAGGCTGACACTCCAGGGGAGTGCTGAGGGAGTGCTGCACTGTCGGAGGTGCCGTCTTTTGGATGAGAAGTTAAACCGAGGCCACGTCTGCACTCTCAGGTGAATGTAAAAGATCCCATGGCACTATTTCAAAGAAAAGCAGGGGAGTTTTCCCCGGTATCCTGGCCAATATTTATCCTTCAATCAACATAACAAGAAAAACAGGTTATGGGAACTTGCTGTGTGCAAATTGGCTGCTGTGTTTCCTACATTACAACAGTGACTACACTTCAAAAGTAATTCATTGGTTGTAAAGCACTTTGGGACATCTGGTGGTCATAAAAGGCGCTATATAAAAATGCTAGTTTTTTCTCACTGCAGTCTGAGTGCTGTAGGTGCTGCCATAATGATGTTAGGTAGGGACTCTTTCATCTCTTCAGCCTTGGTTCAGTGGTAGCATTTTTGCCTAACATCATAGGATGGTGGGTTCAAGTCTCACTTCAAAGACATGAGCACATTATCTAGGCTGACACTCCAGTGCAATACTGAGGGAGTGCTGCATTGTCAAAGTTGCTGTCTTTTGGATGAGATGTTAAACCGAGGCCCCACCCCGTCTGCTCTCTCAGGTAGATGTAAAAGATACAATTACAGTATTCAGAGAAGAGCAGGGGAGTTCTCCCTGGTGTCCTGGCCAATATTTATCGCTCAACCAAGATCACTAAAACATATTATCTGGCCATTATCTCATTGCTGTTTGTTCGACCTTGCTGTGCGCAAATTGACTGCTGCATGTTCCTTTATTACAACAGTGATTGCACGTTAAAAGTACTTCATTGAATGTGAAGCCCTTTGGGATGTCCTCAAGCCATGAAAGGCTCTATATAAACTCAAGTTCCTTCTTTCTTTGACTGATTGAGACTGAATGAGTCAAATGTATTTATTTTATATCTATCTATCTATATTGGCCCTGAAATTCGCCTCTCCGGCTTGCCGCGGGGGTAAGGATCGCGCGCGCACTTACCTACCACGCCTTCCGTTGACCTCTGGGCCCACGGGAACTTCAGCTCCTGGGCCTGCTCCAAGTGCCGGCGCGCAGTGCTTGCGTGTCCCAGGGGCGTAGTTAGTGCGAGGAAGACCTGTCAAATCTATGAATTGAAATCGGCCCCAAAAGAACAGCTAAACTGCAAATAATTTTTTTTTAAAAACCATCACATTTATAAAATAACTATAAGTTAAATAAATTAACTACTTTAAACAAAAATATTTCTTTAAAATATCTAAAAAAGATAAACCTGTTGAAATTTTTTTTAAATTATAATTAATTAACCACTTACCTTGTTGAAAACGGATCTTGCGCCTCCTTTTTAAAAGCGCAGGTTCTTCAATACTTACCCTCCCGGAGAAACCTGAAAAAAAACCTAAGTTTGCTGCGTGCGCGCAGCCTCTACCGCGCACGCGGTTCACCTCTGAACCGCTCCCTTCACCAGACCGGAAGTTCCGGTTTCCCGCGCATGCGCAGTGCATACAGGAAACTGGCACTTCAGGAGGCCTTGCGGGTGAGTACACAGTGCGTACTCACCCGGCAAGTGCCGAAGGTTTGGCCCATAGTGTCTCATATCACATTATGCATTCATGCAATGAATGTTTTCCTATTTAGGCATGCAGAAATACTGTGGATAGATGTAATATCTATGTGTGTGCCAACAGCACTCAGTAAGATTTGTAATCCAATAGTTCTATGAAATCATTATTCAATTTCCCACCGCTGTTGTTCAATTCTAAGTAACCGCATAATGAGCTGCTCTCAGGTAAAGGATCAGATGCCTGCTATTTGCAATGTAACACGGTCAAATAATTAATTCCTGATGATGCCCAAATTGTAGCAGTTAATAATTGCTGTGACCTTTTGGGCTGCTGGTAATATAATGGGAAATTACAGATTACATATTTTAAATCAACTTGTTGGCTGCGCTCAAATATCCTCAGGCACTGCCTGTCTGAAAAAGCCTGGCATGCAATTGAATGTACTCCCAGAGAATTGTCACTATTTTTTCTTTGTATATAAGATTGTCTTGTACTTAAACGTATTTTTATAATAAAATTATTTGTGCTTGTTGTGCTGTCTGTGTTGTAACTGTTGAGCTGTCACTTGTTAAGTGTTTATGGCTCTGTGTTTTTCTCTTTTCAAATTGGTTTATTTTTCTAATTTTGTTACTGATCAATCATATTATTTGAATGTTCACCCCAATTTTAGTGTTCTTTCCAATCATAGGGCACCAAAACAATTTATCTAATTATATTGCAGTTTTGAGGAAGGGGCTTACCTGAAACATTAACCTGTCTTTTCTCTTTATGGCTGCTGACTGATGTGCTGTGTCTTTCCAGCATTTTTGCTTTTATTCATAGAACATATAGAACATAGAACAGTACAGCACAGTACAGGCCCTTCGGCCCTCGATGTTGTGCCGAGCATTGTCCGAGACCAAGATCAAGCTATCACACTCCCTATCACTCTGGTGTGCTCCATGTGCTTATCCAATAACCGCTTGAAAGTTCCTAAAGTGTCCGACTCCACTATCACAGCAGGCAGTCCATTCCACACCCCAACCACTCTCTGAGTAAAGAATCTACCTCGGACATCCCTTCTATATCTCCCCCCATGCACCTTATAGTTATGCCCCCTTGTAACAGCTGCCTCTACCCGAGGAAATAGTCTCTGAACATCCACTCTATCTATCCCCCTCATCATCTTATAAACCTCTATTAAGTCGCCTCTCATCCTCCTCCGCTCTAAAGAGAAAAGCCCCAACTCCCTCAATCTTTCCTCATAAGACCTCCCCCCCAAACTAGGCAGCATCCTGGTAAATCTCCTTTGCACTCTTTCCAATGCTTCTACGTCCTTCCTATAGTGAGGTGACCAGAACTGCACACAATATTCCAAATGTGGTCTCACCAAGGTCCTGTACAGTTGCAGCATAACCTCACGGTTCTTAAACTCAAACCCTCTGTTAATAAACGCTAACACACCATAGGCCTTCTTTACTGCTCTATCCACTTGAGTGGCAACCTTCAGAGATCTGTGGATATGAACCCCCAGATCCCTCTGCTCCTCCACGTTCCTCAGAACCCTGCCGTTGACCCTGTAATCCTTATTCAAATTTGCCCTACCAAAATGAATCACCTCGCACTTATCAGGGTTAAATTCCATCTGCCATTTTTCGGCCCAGCTCTGCATCCTATCAATGTCTCTTTGCAGCCTACAACTGCCCTCCACCTCATCCACTACTCCACCAATCTTGGTGTCATCAGCAAATTTACTGATCCACCCTTCAGTCCCCTCCTCCAAGTCATTGATAAAAATCACAAACAGCAGAGGACCCAGCACCGACCCCTGTGGCACACCGCTGGTAACTGGTCTCCAGTCCGAAAATGTTCCATCCACCACCACCCTCTGCCTTCTATGAGTTAGCCAGTTACTTATCCAATCGGCCAAATTTCCCTCTATCCCACAACTCCTTACTTTCTTCATGAGACGACCATGGGGAACCTTATCAAACGCCTTACTGAAATCCATGTATACGACATCAACTGCTCTACCTTCATCTACACACTTAGTTACCTCCTCAAAGAATTCAATCAAATTTGTTAGGCAAGACTTACCCTTCACGAATCCGTGTTGACTATCCCTGATTAAGTTGCCCCTTTCCAAATGGTCATAAATCCTATCCCTCAGGACCTTTTCCATTATCTTACCAACCACTGAAGTAAGACTAACCGGCCTATAATTACCAGGGTCATTCCTATTTCCTTTCTTGAAGAGAGGAACAACATTCGCCACTCTCCAGTCCTCTGGCACCATCCCCGTGGACAGTGAGGACCCAAAGATCAAAGCCAGAGGCTCTGCAATCTCCTCCCTTGCCTCCCAAAGAATCCTAGGATATATCCCATCTGGCCCAGGGGACTTATCGACCCTCAGGTTCTTCAAAATTGCTAAAACATCTTCCCTCAGAACATCTACCACCTCCAGCCTATCCACCTTTATCACACTCTCATCCTCAAGAACATGGCCCCTCTCCTCGGTGAACACTGACAAAGTATTCATTCATCACCTCTCCTATCTCTTCTGACTCCATGCACAAGTTCCCACTACTGTCCTTGACCGGCCCTACCCTCACCCTGGTCATTCTTTTATTTCTCACATAAGAGTAAAAAGCCTTGGGATTTTTCTTGATCCAACCCGCCAAGGACTTCTCATGCCCCCTCCTAGCTCTCCTAAGCTCTTTTTTTAGCTCATTCCTTGCTACCTTGTACCCCTCAATCGACCCAACTGAACCTTGTTTTCTCATCCTTACATACGCTTCCTTTTTCCTCTTGACTAGACATTCAACCTCTTTTGTGAACCATGGTTCTCTCACTCGGCCATTTCCTCCCTGCCTGACAGGGACATACCTATCAAGGACACGCAGTAATTGCTCCATGAAAAAGCTCCACTTTTCGTTTGTGCCTTTCCCTGATAGTTTCTGTTCCCATCTTATACTCCCTAATTCTTGCCTAATCGCATCATAATTACCCCTCCCCCAATTATAAACCCTGCCCTGCCGTATGGCCCTATCCCTCTCCATTGCAATAGTGAAAGTTACCGAATTGTGGTCACTATCTCCAAAGTGCTCTCCCACATACAAATCAAACACTTGGCCCGGTTCATTACCCAGTACCAAATCCAACGTGGCCCCACCTCTTGTCGGCCTATCCACATATTGTGTCAGGAAACCCTCCTGCACACACTGTGCAAAAACTATCCCATCCGAACTGTTTGACCTATAAAGGTTCCAATCAATATTTGGAAAGTTGAAGTCACCCATGACAACTACTCTGTGACCTCCACACCTATTCATAATCTGCTTTGCAATTTCTTCCTCCACATCTTTATTACTATTTGGGGGCCTGTAGAAAACTCCTAACAACGTGACCGCTCCTTTCCTATTTCTAACTTCAGCCCATATTACCTCAGACGGCAGATCCCCCTCGAACTGCCTTTCTGCCGCTGTTAAACTATCCTTGATTAACAATGCTACTCCCCCACCTTTCTTACCAACTTCCCTACTCTTACTGAAACATCTATACCCCGGAACTTCCAACAACCATTCCTGTCCCTGTTCTAGCCATGTCTCCGTAATGGCCACCACATCGTAGTCCCAAGTACCAATCCACGCTCCAAGTTCTCCTACCTTATTCCGGATGCTCCTTGCATTGAAGTAGACACACTTCAAGCCATGTTCCTGTCTGCCGGTACATTCCTGCGACCTTGATACCCTCCTCAGTACCTCCCTACACTCACCACTGGCTCGTGGACTACAGCCCTTTTTCCCATCCCCCTGACAAATTAGTTTAAACCCCCCCGAAGAGCCGTAGCAAATTTCCCTCCCAGGATATTGGTGCCCCTCTGGTTCAGGTGCAAACCGTCCTGTTTGTACAGGTCCCACCTTCCCCAGAATGTGCTCCAATTATCCACATAACTGAAACCCTCCCCCCTACACCATCCCTGCAGCCACGTGTTTATCTGCACTCTCTCCCTGTTCCTCAACTCGCTAGCACGTGGCACCGGCAACAAACCAGAAATTACAACATGGTTTGTACTGGCTCTCAGCTTCCAACCTAGCTCCCTAAATTCCTGTTTTAAATCCCCGTCCCTTCTCCTACCTATGTCGTTGGTACCGATGTGTACCACGACTTGTGATTGTTCCCCTTCCCCTTTGAGGATTCTGAAAACACGGTCCGAGACGTCACGGACCCTGGCACCCGGGAGGCAACATACCATCCGTGAGTCTCTTTTGCTGCCACAGAACCTCCTATCTGTCCCTCTGACTATTGAGTCCCCAATAACTATTGCTCTCCTGCTCTCCCCCCTTCCCTTCTGAGCCACAGGGACCGACCCAGCGCCGGAATATTAGCAGTTTCAGTTTTTCTTCTTATTTGTACCTGTACTTATTTGCCTTGACAAATCGTCCACATACGCCCCAAAAACACTTTTGCTGGCGCAGAGTTGGGCTATTTACCCAGCAAATGCCCACGAAACCCTTATGCCTGGTAAAAGCAGGGGTAGGGCCTGCTTTTACTAGTGTAAGGGTTAAAATAAATGTTAAATTAAAATGGTTTAAATGATTAAAACATACAAAAACATTTAAAATTAGTTCATGTAAATTTTGGCCCGGATTAAAATGTTTAAAATTATTTTTCAAAAAATTAAATTTTTATTTTAAATGCTTAATTAAAGCGACTTTTAATTCATTTTGAACATGGAAATATTTATTTTTTATTAGAATTATGTTAATTATTTATTTATTTGGGGATTGTGTTCATAAATGGAATCCCCATAAGCTTATGAGGAATCCCCCTTTCTAATTGGTTGACCTGGCCCATGTGCTCTCAGGGACGCTTCCGAACCTCTTGTGACCCTGGGATCCGTGGGCCTTTACGCAGGCGTATGCCTGCAGGCCCAGGACCCGAATATTCCGAAGCCCTGGAACCAGCAGGTACTTTCAGATTTTTTTTCGGATCGGAGGCATACTCCGGAGGTACGCCTCTAACCGCAAATTTCGGCCCAATATATTTTTTTTAAGTTTGTTTATGATATTTCAGCTTCTACCTTAATCCTATGTGTATGTCCGAATCTTTATTTTGCTCTCTGTGAAATTGTTAAAAAGTAAATTAGAATCTGTGTATTTTGCTTCCTGGTTTTGCTGTCTGTGAGAATTCTTCAAAGTGATTGGCTGCTTAGTCAGCTTGATGACATCACTGTTGCTGGACGCTGGAGATTTGCTTGATTTGGCACCAGATTCAAACCAAAGTTGGGAGAGCTGAAATTCGCACCACAGAGATTGTTAGGTCTTTGTGGGCAGCTTTCTTCAAGGTTAGCGGCGAGAGGCGTCACTTCGCCGCTGACCTCAAATTCCGGGCCAATGTTTAATTTAGTATTTTTTTGTTTTGTTTAATTGAATGGTGGAACAGGCTCGAGAGGCTGAATGGCCTGCTTCTGTTCCTATGTATATTTACTTGTTTGTTTACCTCCACCTTCATTGATCCTCCCTCCATTCTGGCATTTAGGTTACTTCAGTGAAAATCGTTATCTGATTGACTGAAAATCAATTTCTCAAATATAATTCATTGCCAATTAGAATATTTGAGTCTATATACAAAAATATTTTTGCCTTAATTATAATCTCATTATACAAGCTCCTCGCTGAAGCTTTAATAAATATCTTTAAAGGAAAGTGGAGAAAATGGTAATTTACAATTTCTGATTCTAAACAGCAAAAATATTTGATTCTATTTGAATTAACATTGTATAGTGGTTTCATATTATTGTAAAATACAAGTTAATAAACTGGAACGAAATTAATGTTCTTTAAAAAAACTATTTTGTTCAACTAACTTATTACTGGAATGCCTTGTTATTATATCGGGAAAAATATATTAATATAAATTTAAATCCCGACTCAGATGTTATAGATTATTTTATTTCTCTTTCTTAGACTAAAAATTCTTATAAATACATTGAACCACTTGATTTCACTTGCCCCGGATTTAAGATAAATTAAAGCCCTGTTTTAAGATGTGCACTCAAATGATAATGTAGAGACATGCAGAAATTTTAGTAATAGAAAGAGAAAAGGACTACACAGATTGAAGTTTTAAAAAGAGTGATACTATAGAACCAAGGTGGGTTGGTCAGAGCTGTGAGAAGACAAACAGCACAAAATACACAGAGAATGAAAAAAAGTCTCTTATCTATAATATCCTCCTTGTTATATCTGGATGGCTCTTGTACACTATAATAAGATAATGTCTCACTCTATTTCAAACCATTCTTCAGGATGAAGGTCAAAACTGTCACTATGGGCCTTGTGGGTCAATTGGAGTTTTCTCAATATTTGTTGAGCAGTTCCATGAATACAATTGGATTAATGAGTAGTTAAGTGGCTCATTAACTATTTGAGAGCATTAAAGCAACATTGTTACATGTACATGATGATTGGCTATTATTTATCTTTATCTCTAATTAAATCATATTCTCAGGAACTACAAATTTCAAAACTGTGTTCCTGAAATTTTGTTAAAGGTTGGAAAATTATAAAGAAATTTATTTTTCTAAATACGAAAAAAAAGTCCTAGATTTTTTTTTAGAACATTTTGGGTGAATTTATATGTCCATCAGGGTGAAAAATGCCATTACTGGGGATGAGATAGTTTTAATCATTTTACTCCCTTGTTGATAGCTGGCACTCTTAGGTCAGCACTGAACAATGTGCCTTACACCCAAACTCAGGAGGGGTTTCCTGTACGGGCTGCTCTTGCACACCCTCCACTTTGCCATCCTCGTCTGCTGTCCGTGCACACCTTGGCGCACTATCTTGCCATCCGGCAGAGGCGGAGGTCCCCAATGGAGGGCTCTCTATGCAGGAGTCCTCAGCTTTTCTATTAGGGACTTGGCCTGGAGGGTGTTACACGGAGCAGTCCCGTGCAATAAAGTTTTAAGTCAGTTCACGGACTCCCAGGCCGCCTGCCTTTTCTGTGGCCTGAAGAGTCCGTGTTCCATGTTTATATGGAATGTGAGAGGTTGCAGCCCCTCTTCCACTATTTGAAGTGGCTGCTCCTTGATTTCTGGCTGCACTTCAGTCCCACGCTCCTGATCTTCGGTCACCCGGTGCGGGGGGAAGCGGGCAGGTCGGGGGACCTCCTCGTGGGACTGCTCCTGGACCTGGCCAAAGTGGCCATCAACTGGTCCAGGCAGCGGGCGGTCGAGGAGGTCGTTCGGCCCGACTGCCTGCCTCTCTTCCGCGGCCGCGTTCGTGACCGGGTGGCCCTGGAGATGGAGCACGCTCGAGGCCTTCTGCCACCGGTGGGCACCGCAGGGACTGGAGTGCATCATCACCCCCGGTAATGGAATTTTAATTTAATTTATTAAGTTTCCTTTAATGTTTTAAGTTACAGTTAATTTGTTTACTGCATCACCAAAAAAAATACACCCAAACTCAGGAGAGAACCTTCTGCTGCACCAATAGTGATCCTCATTGCTTCTTTAACTGAGGCTTCCAATTTCATCCTTACATCAGAGAAATACTTAAATTGAGTGTTAGATATTTTAATATTAGTAATTAGATTGACTTATGTTACACTTGGAAATTGTGTGAGCTCATACCAGCTGTATGAGGGTTCAAGGAAACAAACTCTCATGACAACGGATTTAAGGGTAAAGAGCCTTATCAAAGTGACACATAGATGGTTAAAAATTGAAAAGTAGGATACATTTTAGTGCCAGTTGTATTTGGTACAATGTTTCATGGCAGTGAAGGTTGGGTGCTTAAATAAGATTATGGTTATTTACAAGAGCTAAATTTAGCTTTTTTTCCTGGATAAAATGTCATCCCAACTCTCATTAATTGTCCAGAAAGTTATCAGTCCTTTTAAGGTGAGTAAAATTGATTTCCTGAAGATTTACAAAGTAATAGTTGGAGGTATAATTTTTCCTCACTTCAAGAAAAAGGGATAAATTTCCAATTTTTCATCAAAACTAACAACCAGATAACAGACTTGTGGGACGACATGGTTTAGAGGTGTGAGATTAATTGGTCACTACTGTAATGGAGTCACATGAGGAGAATTTTGGGGGAGGACGGTGTCAATAATGCAAAGGAGACAACAAACATGACAGTCTGTCACAAATAAGAGTCAACACAAGCACTTTGATGTAACGGAGAAGAATGTGTGTGGGGACATTTATGTTTGTTGCTTTAATCGAATAACAGCTTTCTTACTGTTATGTAAGAGGACATGTGAAACTCTCTAATCCAGTAAAAAAAACTCTTGTTACAGAAAACGCGCAGGAGCCGCGCAGGTGCGAACCAGAACGCGGAAGTACTTTTCTCCCGGGTCTCGGGGAACAGCTGCTGGAAGACAATCGCCCACTCCGGGAGACTCCTGTGCAATCCTGTAGGGTTGGGAACCCTACTGCCACTCCAGTCTATTTCAAATCTTCCTGCTCACACACCTCATTAACTGTAGGTCTCAAAAAGAGAAAAATACTCATTTTTTCAATTTGATTGCACAGCTGAGGAATGCTGCACAGGTTCCTCATTAATAACAATGTCAAATTTTGTTTGGTAACGCTCCTGTGAAGCACCTTGGGATATTTTACTACGTTAAAGGCGCTATATAAATACAAGTTGTTGTTTAACAAGCACAAATTGGCTTTTTTCCAAACTTTTGTAATATTGATAAATTAATTTTTGGAGGGGTAGGAATACTCAGCAGCACATGGATGACTAGTCCACTAGTACTTTCTGCTTGTAATGCATCATTGTTCATACACGTCTACTTTTTCACTGAGATTAGTGGCGAGGGAAAATATGGCCTTCGATGTTTTGTTGTTGCAGCAAAGATGTCCTTTTAACACCGTGTAAACCAAGGGGTAACTTCTCAAGGTGTCATCTGAGATCGTTTCTGAACTGAAGCTAAGACTGAGCAAACATTTACACCTTTTCTGTACAAGATTATTTGGAGAACTGAGAGAAGAAATAACAATGCATAGGTGTACCAGGAACATCAGCTACACCGACTGGTCTGAGTAAGTAGGATAGAAAGGGCCTTTAAATCAGCACTGAGCCATAGTGTCTGGGCTGAATTTTTACCCAGGTGTAATTTTTCAATAAGCCACTCGGTTTCGTTCCAACAGTTTAATCAGATGGTATTTTTGTTTATTTGAACACTAACATAACTCACATGGAATGCTCACAGTAAGTCAGAGGACTTATACGGACAAGGGTATTATACCATGTAATGCACAGTGTATTATTCTGTTGCTAAAGTGCAGCTTTAGTTAGTTAGTTGTCCTGTCTCTTTAAGGCACCAAGGTCTAACTACACATTCTGAGGTCAGTTAGAGGTTAATTCCTATTAGGCAGATAGTAGAGTCAATTAGAAGGTGATTGTTTACCTGTAAATTGGCAGTAGAAAATAACCGGGTTTTATCACTTTTTCCTGAACACAGTTTTGACTCTGTAACAATATGTGATCACCTGCAGTGTGATGGACAGATTCAAAGATTTTATATAACAAATAAATCTGATTAGTGATCTACGACCTTATGGAAAATAATTACTATTTTTCTCCAACCTTTAATTCATAGCATTCAATTATTAGTTCTATTTGTTTCCATTATCTCACTTTTCCTAGCTCTTTTCCATTCCAGATGGTATTTATTCTCTTTTCCCTTTCAATGAAACTGCTATAAAAAGTTTTCTAAGAATCTGTGCAGGTGTGTACAATTTTGATATTTGTCTGTCACACAAAATTATTACCAATTTACTAATTGACTAGAGTGGAGTTGCACTAACCCGAAGGCCAAATTCAGCTTGTCAAGACATTCACACACTATCATCTTAACCAATTTGCAATAAGGCAGCTTTAGCAAAGTAGCCAATTTATATCAATGGTTCTCTACAATGAGGGTGTATGCTTCCACCGCAAGGTTATTAATATTTTTATTCAAATACAATAATACTTATACAACTCATCAATTACATAGTAAATCCATTACATAGTAAATCCATTACATTCATCCATCACAGCAAAAAATAAAGCCTTAAAAACAGCCTTATAGTTAATATAAATGCAATGATTAATTTTACAAATAATCAATAATGTTACTGCAAGGTTATTAGTTTTGGAACTACCTGCCTATGCCACATGGGCTCATCAACTTTGTATCTGTTTAATATTAAGAACATTTTTGTAAGAAAAAATGCACAGAATTTTTTATAGCTTTATAGTACTGTATTTCTAATTTAAAAATCACAAAGCTTCAGTATTTCTGTTTTAAAGTGAAGGAGATCTGGCCATTGCAGGTGAGTTAGTTACCCTGAATAAGTGAAAAGCTTAGTCACAAGCACTTTCATTGTTCTGAGTTCTGACGAAGGGTCATTGACCTGAAACGTTAACTCCATTTCTCTCTCTGCAGATGTTGCCTGACCTGTTGAGTATTTCCAGCATTTTCTGTTTTTATTTCAGATTTCCAGCATCTGCAGTATTTTGCTTTTGTATAAATATTTTCATTGGCTGGTTTTGCAGAAATTCTAAATGCAGTTTAGCAGGTAAATCTACAGGGTGTAAACTACTTGAGTATTAACCAACTCCAAATTTATGGGTTTAGAAGACAGGTGTCAACTTTCATCATGTGGATTAAGAACTACCTACTTAACACTTAGCTGTCATTAATTTAACACCCTACCCGAGTCACCTGGCTAGCTAAAAACAGGTGAGATAGCTAGGTGTTATTAGGAACTCAGCCTAAGCACAGTAAACTACTTATAAACGGTTTCAAATATATAATTTTTCTAAATAAAATCCACTAATCTAGCACTGTTTTAATACAGTATTTTTAAACTATTAATTTTGTCAATATTGAGATCTTCCCAAACTCCAGACAGGCTTCCTGCAACATCAATACTCTCATGTTGCAGAATTTGGTTGGGATTGTTATAGAAATTAGCCTTTAAGTTTTGAATTATAGGGAGCCTGACTATTATAAACCAACATCACAATAATAGTCAGTGAGGAATAAGCCTGCCAGCAATTTTATACTTGCTTATTTAGAGGCAGTTCACAATTAGACTGCCTTACGTGGTTTATCATTCTTTATTTTTCTTTTCTCCTCCTTCATTCTTATTTTATTCTTTCATTCAATTTTGATGCTGTTTTATACTTTTAATTTTTTTGTACAGCCATATACTAATTTTTGTTTTTCTAAAACTCCTTTTCTTAAAACTCCATTTTCAAGTGAGGATTCCTTTGTGTTTACTTAGCCTATAAAATGCCAAATGTAAAATTGCAGTACTGTTGAATGATGTGTGACTCAGTATAAAGCTTAGATTTGAAAATGTTCTGTCAGCCTACAGATAGTTAGGAGTTACTGTATAGCAAGTGGAGGTTAACTGGTCTTTAATAGTTTTTTTGCTGAGTAAGTACTACTAGGCATGACTCAGCAGCCTACACCACAATTAGCACTGATAAAATACTGTATCTGTTGCTGCAGATACAACCGTTTCTCTATCACTAGCAATACTCCCAGTGTCGGCTTCCAACAATTACAGTTAACACTTCGCTGCATTACAGGAATGAAAATTCACCATTCATTAGTGTGGGTCAGACTGCAGGGAAATACATAAAGCCATTTTTAAAAGCAAGGCACACAGATAGAGCTTGGTATTTTTAACTAAAAGCAACGACTCAGTCTTTTACAAAAATATGCATAAAAGGAGGAACATCTGGGAAAAAAGTGCTTGAACACTTTCCAGAAACAACAGACGTTGGCACAATGTCAAAAAAGGATTAACGTTGTTCCAAAAAACAGAGCAGCTAGAGGAGGACCTCAGGGGCATAAAGGGAATTTATGCTACATTTAGCATACACCACGCCAGTTACAACCCCAGACTTCGGTGGAATGGCTCTGAATATTGGGCTCGATTTTAATTCCCGAGGCGGGTTGGAGTCAGGTTGCGTGGTGGGTGGGTTCGGGAACCGCTTCTGGCGGGAACAGCTGCAGAGTTGCGATTTTTATTAAAGTACCTTGTTAATTTCATGGAGGCGCGCTGGCCGGTCCAATGAGATCGGGTCGGCTGGCCGCCTCTGATGACGTCATAATAGCAGCTGCTTTTAAAGCTGCCATCCAGCCTGAGCCTTTCTATTGTGGTTTCCTGCACTTCTTTTCAAAGCTATGACTTCTTCCAGAGGCAAGGCAGCTCCTCGTTTTAATGATGACTCCCTCCAAGTTCTTGTGGATGCTGTCAGATGGTGCAGGGAGATTCTCTTCCCTCCTGATGGCCGGAGGAAGCCTCCTTAGCAGACCAAGGCAGCCTGGCTGTGCATTGCTCAGGAGGTGAGCGCAAGGTCCATTTATGCACGGTCATGGATCCAGTGCCGAAAAAGGTTTAATGATCTTGTGAGAACATCAAAAGTGAGTATCCCATCACACTTGCCTTCACTCTGCTTCCCTTCTCTTCTCATCACCAGCACTCTGCGTTGTAAACCTCCTCCTTCACATCCCACCTTACTCTTACTTCCCTTGCACCCTTTCCTATCCATCTCTGTCTCTGCACTGAATCACTTCAGCATCCTGCCTATGCAACCCTTACACTCGCTCTCACTGTCATGCAGTGACAACAACTAACAACGCACAGGGAGCTAGCTTCTCTTGGCACCTTACCCCATCTTCATCTCACTCAAAGCTTCTATGGTAGGGATTCTTCACACTCACTCCATCACTGTGGTTGAAACACCGCTTGTGTCCCTCCTTGCAGGAAAAGATAGCCCACAATAAGAGGGAGAGAGCAATGACTGGAGGAGGAACACCTACCCTAGCCACATTGACCAGTGCTGAGGAGGCAGCAAACGAGATTGTTGGAGGTGACGAGGACCTGGAAGTGGGCGATGGAGAGACGGGCACACTGGAGGAAGCTGGTGACATAATAGAGTTTCATCCCTCTCAGAAAGCAATGGAATATGATGTTCATAGAGAATCGCTTTGTATCATCTGTTCAAAAGGATGTGTCTAAATCATGCCTTTACTCTCCCACAGGACCATCGAGCGCCCCCCTCCCCATGATCCAGGACGAAGAGCCGGACAACTCCTCAGAGGAACCTGAAGCCTCTGAGGGAGCAGCGTCACCAGGACTCAGCGCACCCAGCACCAGTGCAGCAACGCACACCTCGGTGGGGCCATCGCGAGTTAGAGTAGTGTTGCCACCTGGTCTATCACAGCGCACAAGTGAGCATCAGCAGATGGTGGAGACAGCGACAGCAGTGGAGAGTCCTCGGAGGAGGTCGCAGGACTCTCCTAGCTCTGCTGAGCTGCATGCAGGCGCTGTGCCTCTGGGGCCATCCAGAAAAAGAGCGGTTTGTGAAATACAGGAACAAGTGCAGGTGTCTCTGGAAGGGTTTGCCTCCAGGGTTAGTGCGAGTGTGGAGAGAATGGAGGAGTCCATCTGTAACATCAGCACTGCCGTGGTGGAGGCAATGGCGCATGAACGCATCACCATGGATAGGATGGCAACCTCCGTGGAAAGGATGGCTACCTCAGTGGAAAGGATAGTTATGGCCATGGAGGAAATAAGTCACCAGAGTCAGGAATACATGGTGACTGTTCAGAATAGAATGACATCTCTGGAGGAGCGATGGGCAGCTATTGAGCAGAGACCAGAGCTTCATGGACATCCTTTTGAGGAGGACTGCCAGTGCAGATACGGGTCCTCATGGCCCTCCTGAAGTGCAGTAAGGTGTTCTCCAGCCACTTGCCAGCACTGAGGTGCGGCTGACCCATGAGAGGGATGTTGTTGGCAGGACAGAAGGAAGTGTGGGCTCCCCTCAAAGCGCTCACACGACCATGCCACTGTGGCGCCCTCGGTAAGAGACCCACTGTGCAGAGACAACTGAGATGGCCATTTCAGCCCCTGCACAGCCTCAGGAAGAGCAGACTGTTGAAGAGCCCTCCTAGGCTCCCAAACCCAGAGGACGCCCACCAAAGGCGTCTAAGCAGGCGCAGCATCCTAGTCAGCAAGGT